>CM050166.1:448974171-449349171 GCA_027410445.1 Discoglossus pictus | reverse complement strand
ACAATTAATATCAATAATTAGCTTTTATATCCATTTAAGAAATATTATAAAACATAAAAAAACAACTGTAAAATATCTAATATGGCAAACAATCACATCGATATGTCAGTTATATGAAAATAATAATGTGATTCTATTTATACACTTTGTAATTAAATAATGTGTCCGTTTGGAGAATTTGAAATATTGTTGGTTTATTAACATCCTTATTGTTCTCTTTTTCTTTTTTTTTCCCCCTTTTCCATTTAGTTTTACGGCAGTAATTGAAGCCTTGTATATATCATGCAAATGGAAGGCACCTAAAAGAATAAAACAAAGGGTTAAAAGGACAATTTAAACCTTCCCTCTATATAAATACTTACCTCCACCATGGTCTAATCATGGTGCTTGACGAAGCAGCAGCGAAACGTGCGCGTCGGCCACTGTAGACTCAGCTTTACTTCCTGGTTGTGATGTCACTAGCTAGACTGCCGGGCCCAGCCTGTCTCAAGCCATTGCCATCCGGATCCTGCCTGCAATAATCAACGATAAGAGCATAATATTCTGTCTCTAAAGAGACTTTATCAACTAACAGCAACTATATTGTGTATATTTTTTGTTCATTAGATATGTTGTTGTGCATTTCCAACAAAGTGTGAACTTGCATACAATATCGTACAAATATCCAAATAGATGGAAGTGCACAATTTCGTAGCTTTGGGGGATGGAAGAACAGTTTTAGACAGATTAGTTAGTTTAGCAATTTAGAGCCTAAGCCCCCACGGCTACCACATATATAGTATAGATAGCAACACGTGATAAGCGGGAGGTCCCCAGCTCCACCATAATAGATAGCCAAGGGCCATCCCCTTCATAATTCATTTTTTTCTTTTTACTTTTTCTTTTTTCACTTATTAGTGGTTGATTTAGGGTCCATTGCGCCGGCACTTTTACACTTATTGCCTAGGTGGGTTTTTCTTCTATTATAGCTATAAAATGATTTAATATTCAATTTTTGAATATGACTAGATATCAATCTTTTTGACTTATATGCACAATTTCTAAGGAATAACTAAAGGATAAACTGTAGTGAAAAAGTTATAACGGTGACAAAATATCGAATAATTTGAGAGACTTCGCACAACCAACCAAAAGGAAGCAGCTGGTTTTGTTATATTTATTTTAAAATACGTCTTAAATTTGTTATTTTAAATATATCAATAAAAATTGTTTGTTTTAAAAAACTTTTTCTGAAAAATCTTACTTACTTAATAGAGGAGTTTTTTCTGCATTTCTTTCTTTTTCTGGCAAAATTATTATAACACGTGCGCCGCGGCGTATCCGCGTGTCCGCGCCACTAGATATACAATCAGGTTATGACTAGTTCGTCCTCTCCGCACTCCACAGACGGATGGAATCGTCATCTTGTTGGATTCTCTCTCTGCCTTCAGAAGATCTTAACTACAACATGGTCTTTTTCTCTTTATGTTTAATAATCTCTACAATACAATTTGTTCTCATTAAATCATCATCATGTGACTTTATATATAAAAGAACATTAATCTTATAGGCATTATGGAGCCTCATTCAAATGAGCAATTGTAAGTTACAGTAGCCCAGTAATGGAGCCCGTACTGGAGCCCGTAATGGAGCCCGTAATGGAGCCTGTAATGGAGCCCGTAATGGAGCCCATATTGGAGCCCGTACTGGATCCCATATTGGAGCCCGTACTGGATCCCATATTGGAGCCCGTACTGAAGCCCATAATGGAGCCCATACTGGAGCCCGTAAAGGAGCCCGTAAAGGAGCCCGTACTGGAGCCCGTACTGGAGCCCATAATGGAGCCCATATTGGAGCCCATACTGGAGCCCGTAAAATAGCCCGTAATGGAGCCCGTAATGGAGCCCATAATGGAGCCTGTACTGGAGCCCATGTTGGAGCCCATAATTGAGCCCGTACTGGAGCCCGAATTGGAGCCCATATTGGAGCCCATAATGGAGCCCATACTGGAGCCCGTAAAGGAGCCCGTAATGGAGCCCATAATGGAGCCTGTACTGGAGCCCGTACTGGAGCCCATATTGGAGCCCATAATTGAGCCCGTACTGGAGCCCGAATTGGAGCCCATAATGGAGCCCATACTGGAGCACGTAATGGAACCCGTAGTGGACCCATAAGCTAGTTTTGAAAACTTTGCTGTTGTTAAACCCGTAACTTACGGCCTCCCGAAGCCTTTGATCTCTCACGGCCGCAAGACTTCCGATCACGAATATCGCTAATCGATATTCAATTGCTACAATCGCTCAAGACCACAACCGCAAACAAGCCCTGCAAATGTTAAATGATGGCCCAAAGCTTACGGGTTGAGAATAGGACCCGCTAAGGGTTTAAGGACTAGTTTGTATCACTGCTAATGACAATATACGAGTGCACTGTAAAACACGGGGAAAGCAGTGGAAGGCGTTACATGCACAACAATGCCCACATATCACATATAGCAAATTATATTTTATTTTCCACATAGGTTGTAATGGTCATGCACATGCCAATATGAAAAGTCATGCTGCAGCATGCTGACAGCTATTAAAGATACACTACCTCATTAAATTGCAACATAAATACATGCAAATGGTTGACATATTAACCATTTCACACTCACAGAGGCTCTAATGGGGACCCTAAAAATAAAAAGATCATCTTATATACATATCACTCATCACAACAACAACAAATAGAGGCCAAATTACACCGCCACATGTCATATATCAAGTCCCAGGGGAACATTTCACATATTCAGTCCCTCATTTTTGTTCGACTCTCTGTGACCCTTTGGACTGCAGCACACCTACTAATGACTCTGTTTGTGCTTATCCACAAGGTTTGCATAGAAAACATTCTAGAGTGGGTTGCCAGTTTCTTCTCTAGTGGACTGTGATTTTTCTGACCTCTCAGCTATGACCTGCCCACCTACAGTGGCCCTACATGGTATAGCTCACAGCTTCATTCAGGTACACAAGCCCCTTCACTATCACCAGTTAGCAATCCAGAAGGGGACCCTACAGCACACTAGTCTACTCTAACCCACCAGGAAGGGCCACAAACACAAATGGAGGCTGAGCAGAGGCATGTGGATCAACAGCCAACTCACCTCCATCTCCGCTACGCCCATCCTGGAAAGTCCCACACCATTGCTGGTGGCCATGTGCCAAGATGTATAGCCATTCCCATTTGGTGACATCCCATTAAGTGTTTTGATATCATTCAATTCATATTATCACCTGTCATATTCCTATCAGGCCTTCAGGGCAATGTTGATACTCCACACTATCACTAACTAGACATTTGCATGTGTTTTGAACCCTTTATGTTGATTACCGTATTTTTCGCCGTATAAGACGCACTTTTTCTTCCCCAAAACTGGGGGAGGAAAGTTGGTGCGTCTTATACGGCGAATATACCTTTTCAAACTGCCTCTGTCCTCTTGATCTCACCCCAGCGCTTCCTACCAGCATCGCGTCGGCCGGTGCGTCCTAGTGACGTCACACACGCAACGCTGCAGTACACGAGTAGTGCTGGTAGGAAGCGCTGGGGTGAGATCAAGATGGCAGAGATCAGAAGAAAGGTGAGGATCAGGGGGATCAGGGGGGTCAGGGAGGGTCAAGGGCTCCCAAATGCTGCAGTATATGTATGTATGTGTATGTGTGTGTGTGTATGTGTGCATGTATGTGTGTGTATGTATGTATGTGTGTATGTGTGTGTATGTGTGCATGTATGTGTGTGTATGTATGTATATGTATGTATGTGTATGTATATTTATGCGTGTATGTATATGTATGTATGTGTATCTATATATATATATATATATATATATATATATTTGTGTGTAATGTAGGTGTGTATCTGTGTGTAAAGTGTTTTTGTGTTTGATTCAGATTTTTTTTTTCTTGTTTTCCTCCTCTAAAAACTAGGTGCGTCTTATCTGCCGGTGCGTCTTATAGGGCGAAAAATACGGTATATATGATATATTATTTGTAAAGGATCCTTGCATTAGTGCAGCGATGATCCTTGCGTTTTCCTCCGAACTCCAGCTGAAACAAAGTGATTATAGCTCCAATCCCCCAAACATGAGTCAAAACTTCATGAAGGGGTAAACATGAACTCTTTACTGTGGGCTACACGCCCGGTATTCTCAGGACTTCCTCCTGGTGGACAAAGGAAAAACAGTAGCCAATCACAGTGGCTATAGCATAAGCACTCCCCTTACACATAAGTCACTCCCTCTTTTCTATCCTGGAGGTAATTAAATTAAGGTAGCACAGAGAGCCTATATTATCTCCAGGAAGAAAGAAACATGGCTTCTTTGTTTTAATAAAACAGAATAAAAATGTATAACTTTGTTTTTACACAATGTAAACTTGTAGTTCCACATATCCCCAGATAGCTGAGATCTGAGTGCATATTCTAGGCGAATAGCGCTCAGATCCCACGAACGCAGTTCTCAGAATCGTCGACTGAAGTTTGTCTTATTCGGTATTTCCACGAAAGCCCATTGTAAATCCTCAAATAACCGAACAGGATGGTTCGTGAAGTCTGTAAAATAGGGGATTTCGTTACACAGCTCCCCCTTAGTCCCATGGAACGGCATACCTGCTTAGATCCTAACGGATCGGCTAAGGGATGTCCGGTAATCCAGAAACCAACCAAAATTACGCCTTTTCCAGTTCAGTTTGCCGGGAGAGGCCATCGGCATTGGCATTCTGTTTCCCAGGGCGGTACTGCATTGTGAAATTATAAGCTTGCAGCGCCAAGCTCCATCTGAGTAATCTGGGGTTATCGCCAGCCACTCTGTTGAGCCAAATTAAAGGGTTGTGGTCAGTCAGCACGGTGAAAGAGCGTCCATACAAGTAAGGCTGTAGCTTCTTAAGTGCCCAGACTAATGCCAGACACTCTTTCTCCACAGTGGCATAGCTGACTTCGCGGGGTAAAAGTTTTCTGCTCAGGTACGCCACTGGGTGATCCATGCCATCGTCTCCCACCTGGCTCAATACTGCTCCCAGTCCAAACATTGAGGCATCTGTGTGGACGAGAAACCTTTTAGTATGGTCCGGTGCCGCTAACACAGGAGATGCACTTAACGCAGCCTTGAGTTTCTGGAAAGCCTCCTCACACTCAGTGGACCAGATTACTTGTCGGGGCAGGGACTTTTTAGCGAGGTCTGTCAAGGGCTTGGCCAGGGTACTGTAATCCGCTACAAATTTCCTGTAATAACCTGCGGTACCCAGGAATGCCATGACTTGAGTTTTTGTCCGTGGTTGGGGCCACTGGGTGATGGCCTCAATTTTAGCGGGCTCTGGTCTCTGTTTCCCTGACCCTACTCTGTGGCCTAAATACTGGACTTCCGCCATGCCCACGTGGCATTTCTCAGGCTTCAACGTGAGCCCTGCGTGCTGAATTCGGTTGAGCACTACTGAAATGTGTTCCAGGTGGGATTCCCAAGTGTCACTGAAGATAGCTATATCGTCCAGGTAAGCACAAGCGAAGCCCTGAAATCCCTCTAGGAGCCGGTCCGCCATCCTTTGAAAAGTGGCTGGGGCATTCTTCATCCCAAATGGCATAACCTTAAACTGGTATAGGCCAAATGGGGTGACAAATGCTGACTTCGGAATGGCCCCAGGCTCCAAGGGGATTTGCCAATATCCCTTGCACAGATCAATAGTGGTCAAGTAATTCCCCCCAGCCATACGGTCTAGCAGCTCATCTACTCTGGGCATGGGGTAGGCATCGGTAATGGTCCGATCATTTAGTTTACGGTAGTCCACGCAGAACCTGGTGGTACCGTCCTTTTTAGGAACCAGGACTACTGGGGAAGCCCAGGGGCTTTGGGACGGTTCTATGACCCCCAGTTCTAACATATCCCGGAGTCCTGTTAACATACTTTCCCGTACTGCCTCTGGAATTCGGTAAGGCTGCTGCCGCAGGGGTAACTGGCCTGGGGTCGTATACCCTGGGGCTGCAGAAAACATGCCCCCAAATTCCTTTAACAGTTGGGAAACCTGAGCTTGTTCCTCGGGACCTAATGCTGGCCCCAACTGTACTTGGTCTACTCCTGTGGGTTTCTGGGGAAGCATATCTGGTAGAGGGATACCCTCGCTATCCTCATATGCTGGAGCGCATACTGCGGCGACCTCCTCTGGCCTCTCGAGATATGGCTTAAGCATATTTACATGGAAGGACCTCCGGATCCTATTATCGGAACAGTCTGCCACAATGTACGTGGTATCACTGATCCGCTCTAGGACCGTGTAGGGGCCCTGCCAGGAGGCTTGCAACTTATCTGTTTTGATGGGTTTCAGAACTAGGACCTTTTGTCCCACTTCTAATATACGGTCCCTAGCTCCCTTGTCATACCAGTATTTTTGCCGCTTTTGGGCGGCTCGCAGGTTCTCCCGAACTGTTTCGGTCAGAGTCTGTAGCCGGTCTCTCAGCTCTAGTACAAATGAGACTATAGGGGTACCTGCTTGTTCCATATCACCTTCCCAATGTTCTCGCACGAGGTCCAGGGGTCCCCGGACCCGTCTCCCGTATAATAGCTCAAAGGGAGAGAATCCGGTGGACTCCTGGGGAACCTCCCTATAGGCAAAAAGTAAATGAGGGAGGAATCTTTCCCAATTCCTGCAGGTCTCTGTGAACGTGATGAGCATTTGCTTAAGGGTGCCGTTAAATCGTTCACAGAGGCCATTGGTTTGGGGGTGATAGGGGGAACTTAATATGGGTTTTACCCCACAGCTCTGCCAGAGTTGTTGGGTAATCACCGCAGTGAATTGGGTTCCCTGATCGGACACTATCTCCCTAGGGAATCCCACCCTAGTGAACACCTGAACTAGTGCTTCTGCTACCGTCTCTGCATGTATATTCGACAGAGCTATAGCCTCGGGGTAGCGGGTAGCGTAGTCTACCACAGTAAGAATGTATTTCTTACCGGATGGACTGGGTTTACTGAGTGGGCCAACTAAATCAACCGCCACTCGGAAAAATGGTTCCTCAATAATGGGTAGGGGGCGTAGCTTTGCCTTGGGGTGATCCCCTCTCTTCCCTACCTTTTGGCATACTTCGCAGGTCCTACAGTAATCTTGCAAATCTCCAGTGACCCCTGGCCAGAAAAATGACTGGGTGAGTCTGTCCCTCGTCTTTTTAATGCCTAAGTGGCCGGCTAGGGGAATATCGTGGCTAATCCGCAACAGTTCTACCCGATACTTACGGGGCACTATCAACTGTCTTTTTTCTACCTGGCCCGCTCCTGTCCCTGTCCCCCCAGTCACTCGGTACAGTAAACCCTTTTCCCAGCTAAACCTTGCCTGATCTCTGTCTCCCTGGGGTTGTTCTACCTTCCTCCTATACCCTTTTAAGGTGGGATCCTCCCGTTGTGCTTGCCCGAAGTCTTGAGGGGTACCCCAGTAAGAAGTCTGGTCAGGGGGGATCGTCAGAGGGTTATCGCTTACCTGGTCATGAGTCGAGGGAGAGGCTTCCATAGCTCTGGATTGCTGCCGGGTGGTAACCGGTAGGGCTTCTTCGGTACTGCAGGCTGCCAATTGTGACGTCAGGCATCCTAGATCATTTCCCAGCAGTACTTCCGCGGGCAAATCTGGCATGATGCCCACTTCCACCGCCTTGGCCCCGGTACCCCAATCGATGTGGACTTGGGCCGTTGGTAACTTGTGAATTGCCCCTCCGGCTACCCTTACAGCAATGGTACGTCCTGTGTGCTGGGTCGGGGCGACTCGGTGTGGCTGGACCAACGTAATAGTAGCGCCGCTGTCTCTCAGTCCTCGAGCCTCTTGCCCATTGAGTTTTACCGACTGGCGGTGATGTGCCCTGTTATCCCCAGCCGCTTGTACAGGGTTTACCTCATGTAAGGTGGCCCAATTTTCACTATTGCCACTGGGTGTCTCTTGAGGCAGATAATTGTAATCCTCTTGCACACAGTGTGCGGCGGCTTTTGTCTGTGGTATCGGTGCCCGTCCCCAGCGGTCTGTAGTGCGTTGTGGGCAGTTAGGTTTGATGTGCCCCACTTGCTTGCACCCATGACACATCGGAGCAGTCCTTTGGTACCCTCTGTTTGTGGTATTGCCCCCTGGTGGTGGTACCCTCTGTGGCATAATTGGTGGGCCAGAGGCAGGCCGCGGGCTCTGGACCCCTCGGTTTCCATCCATCCGCCTGCTCTCATGAAATTCGTCTGACAGCCGTGCTGCCTCCTCTACCGTTTTTGGCTTTCTGTCTCTGACCCAATCTCGCACCTCCGCTGGGGTATAATCAAAAAATTGTTCTAGCAACAACAACTGCACAGCATCCTCTAAAGTAGTTGCCTGATTCCCCTGCATCCAATTGCTGGCAGCGCGCTGCATACGAAATGCCCACTCCGTATAGGAATCTTTACCTTGTCTTCTGAGAGCCCTGAATTTCCTTCTATGGGCTTCAGGGGTTACAGCGTACCGGGCTAACAAAATCTCTTTTATCTTGTCATAGTTTCGTATATCCCCATCTGGTACAGCTCTCAATGCTTCGGCTGCTCTACCTGATAGTTTACTACTTACTACGGCAGCCCAGTTAGCTCTTTCCAAATCTTCTAACACACATTGTCTTTCAAAATCTTGCAAGTAATTGTCAATATCCATCTCACCTTCCACGAAGCTTTTAAATGCAGCGTAGTTAATTTTCCGCTGACGCCCCATTGTAGATCCAGATAGCGACAATATATCCACTGGAGGTGATCTGTCTCTGGCTTCTCGTGCTTCCCTGGCATTCTGGGTCTCAGTAGCTTGGGCCAAGATCTGTACCACGATCTCTGGTGCAGGGTTAGGTCCTACCAGGCTGAGTCTCCATCTCACGTCCCTCTGGAAGTCTGTTTCCTCTGTATTCGCCATTTGTGGTTCGCCGGTTTGATCGCTCTCCAGTAGTTCGGCTATTAGCGTGGCTTTCGTTTTGTTGCTTGCTGCTAGGCCTCGAGCTTCCAGCAGTTCCTTTAGTGTGGTTCGTTTCAAGCGTTCGTATCTATGCGTCATTCACCAGTTTCAGTTCGGTATATCCGTTCGGGAGGAAATCCCAACCACTTGCCACCAGTGTAAAGGATCCTTGCATTAGTGCAGCGATGATCCTTGCGTTTTCCTCCGAACTCCAGCTGAAACAAAGTGATTATAGCTCCAATCCCCCAAACATGAGTCAAAACTTCATGAAGGGGTAAACATGAACTCTTTACTGTGGGCTACACGCCCGGTATTCTCAGGACTTCCTCCTGGTGGACAAAGGAAAAACAGTAGCCAATCACAGTGGCTATAGCATAAGCACTCCCCTTACACATAAGTCACTCCCTCTTTTCTATCCTGGAGGTAATTAAATTAAGGTAGCACAGAGAGCCTATATTATCTCCAGGAAGAAAGGAACATGGCTTCTTTGTTTTAATAAAACAGAATAAAAATGTATAACTTTGTTTTTACACAATGTAAACTTGAAGTTCCACATATCCCCAGATAGCTGAGATCTGAGTGCATATTCTAGGCGAATAGCGCTCAGATCCCACGAACGCAGTTCTCAGAATCGTCGACTGAAGTTTGTCTTATTAGGTATTTCCACGAAAGCCCATTGTAAATCCTCAAATAACCGAACAGGTGGGTTCGTGAAGTCTGTAAAATAGGGGATTTCGTTACATTATTATTATATGAGATCTAATGCTATTATTACTATTATAGGAATTGATCTATTGCATAGTAACTACTGCTCATTAGTTTACATATATAGGAATGTGACACATATGTGATGCATGTGGATGTCCCATTACCCCAACCATTGAAAACACACTGACAAGGTTAGAATGGTATAACAAAGCTTTATTTCATACACAGAGCACAATCAGAAATGGACCAGACTGTGCATTAATATCATCAGTGTGGTATGAGCGTATCCCAGGAGAGCAAGAGGCTTGTGGGAAAAAAGGGAATACCTACAGGGGGTAATGTCATAGTCTTGAATAAGCATGATGCATAGAACCTACCAGGGTCACATGCGGTCACTACACCGCTGCAACGAGAATTTGAGGATTAAACATATATGTGTACACGCTCTGTAGCCAGCCAATAGTATGTCAACATTAATACAAAATAATATTCACTGAAGAGTATGGATGTGAGGAATTGACTCTGCTGGGATTCAAACCCTGGTTTGCATGTTGCTGGACCTCTTCCCTACCGGTACACCAGCCTGCCTCTTGCAGATTTGCCTGAGATCTGATACCTTGACTCTAAAAGCAATGAAATCAGTGACAACTCTCTTTAGCTGTGTCTGGTCAGCTGTCTGGTTCTTGGCCTATATAAGGCACTTCCTGTCTCTGTATCCTTGCCAGATTATTGTGTGGTTCCTGATCACTTCAATAAACCTTGTTCCTGTTTCACCTACAAGTTGCTGAACTGGATTATTGCTGACCTTGGCTGCACAACCTTGTGATTCCTATATCATTACAATGGATGAGGAGGACTTAGGGCAGTGGTTCTCAATCCTCTCCTCAGAAGCCGTTAGAAAAGCCATGATTTATGTGAAAATCAGGAACCAAAAGTAAGGCAACTAGTATTCAACAGGTGGTGGAGCCTCAAATTGCTTCACATGTGTATTCACACAGTGTTTCACCTAAATCATGGTGGTGGGTTCTGGGGAGAGGTTTGACAACCACTGACCTAGGGGATGTTCTCACCTACTTCCTTTTTCTGTGCAGTGGGCCCACAAATTTGTGCCTGTGCACTTCCTCTCTCTACCACGGCCAGGAGGTGTTGTATTGAGGGGTGCGTCCACGTTCTTACCTACTTCCTCTTTCTGAGCACTGGGCCCACACCTTTTGGGCCCGTGCGCTTCCTCCCACTACCATGGCCAGGGGGTGTTTGATTGCAGGGTGCGTCCCACTTGTGTGGCTGTGTAGCAGCTGGCGTTGACGGTGGGGGTGAGATGAAGAGGCTGCAGGCTCTGGTGGCAGTGGTGGTGGAGCCAGTGGAACTGAAGGCTGGAGAGTGTTGATGTGGGCTTTTGTCAACTGTGCCAGGTGATGTGTCTGGGCTTGTCTGTCACTATGAGCCACTTGCTCATACCACTCCATCCTTTGATTATGCCTCTCACCTCACCATATATTGCACTGATGCTGTCGACCTGCTCCGTACCAGTATCGTTCTGCCTTTGAAGCTGAGCTGTCAGTTGTTGCATTACTATAATGTCACGCTCATCATCCATGTGGATTAGCTGCAAGATGTCCCTCCAGGTGCCTTGTGAGGGGATGTGAGTTCTGTCACCAGAGAAAGTTGGACAGTGGATGTGCTGTGGTGAGGCCAGAGGCATTGACCGTTGGGATGTTGTTGCAATTGACAATAGTGTTGCCGGTTAGGATGATGTTGCCTATTGGGATGGTGTTGCCATTGGCTTTGGCGTTGCCAGTAGGGATGGTATTGCCTGTTGGGATGGTGTTGCCATTGGTGATGATGTTGCCTGTAGGGATGGTGTTGGCCCAGTCTGTTTGGGCAACATCTGCTGGGACAACCACTGCTGTGGCATCATTTGTTGGGACAACAACTGCTGTGACATCATTTGTTGGGACAACCACTGCTGTGGCATCATCTGTGGGGACATCTGTTGTGGCCCAGTCAGGAGTGGAAGAGCATTGGGGTCAATGCATCTCACCAGCTGGCAGTGGTGGGCCTGTTGAGAGTGATCCCCAGGACCTCGACATCCCTGCAGGTGGTTACTGGCTCAATTACATGTCTCTGTTGGTTGAAAGGGCTGGGAATATGCCCATGATGCGTGTGAGGGCCCGGGGGGTGTTCCCCAGAATGGTCTTGCTGCTGATGGGCCAGCCTCCTGGGATGGTTCCGGGCCCTCAGCTTCGTCCACCACCACCTGCGTTGGTGATTGTGGTTCCTCCTCCTGTGGAGCCACCGCCTGGGTCTCTGTGTCTGGGGTACGCCTCCTGGGTACTGAAATGAGAGGACAATAGTATTTGAGTATTGATTGTTTAAACAATTGTTTGCTGTGTGTTTCCATATCCGTGACATCATGGTCACTTGTGATTGGCTGTGGTGATTGTTTTACTCTGATAAGCATTGAGCTGTATCATGAGCATTGTGGGTCATGGCTTATACCAATATACTAGGAAATTGCTTGTATATATATATATATATACTAGGAAAATGACGGGAATAACATTGTAAGGCTGGCAATGCTGTTTGCCACACAATGTGAGGCTTTTGCTCCTCTGAGCACCTTTTGCGTGGCGCTCACTGACTGCCGTTGGTATTATTTTCAAAGTCCCGCGTGCCTGGCGTTGTTCGTGTAAGTGTTACTGTCTTCGGCGTCGTGTATTTTGTAAGTTCTGTGAGCCAGGTGTTGCTGAGCCTCGTTTTCATCCTGTTTCTGAATTTTTACGTTTTTTCAGCCACCATTTTTCCCCTCGCTTAGCCAATTTTCGAGCATTGAAAAACGCAAGGTATGGCTCCAATTAGTTTGCAACTTCACTCCCCGGCTTCCTGGCTCAGTTGTGCTGTGTGTGAGTGTGTTATTATTATTTTTTAAAACAGTTTGGTGTTTTTTCTGTGTTTTCAAGTTACGCATTTAAACCAACTGCATGCCTCGCAATCATTGGAGCCTAGGTCCCGCGATCATTGCAGCGATTATTGCAGCCTAAGTCATGCCTGTGTCAACGGCATGTCTTGCTTCGCGAGGCTTGCAGTTGCCTCCCTCGCTGTGCGAGGGGAACTAAACCGTTACCATCGTCACAAACGTTCCTAACACTGACCACAGTTTGCGGTCTCCTAGTTGCTCGGGTTCAGCATGTTGTGGATCGGGTAGATAAATTATTGGGAGGGGCTGGAAATGAACCGGCGGTCTTGGTACAAATTGGTACCAATTACAAAGTTAGTGGAAGATGGAGTGTCCTAAAGAATGATTTTAGAGAACTAGGTAATAAGCTGAAGGCAAGGACCTCCAAGGTAGTATTTTCTGAGATACTACCAGTGCTATGTGATAGCCCAGGGAGGCAGAAGGAGCTTAGGGAGGTTAATGCATGGCTAAAGATGTGGTGCACTAAGGAGGGGTTTGGGTTTTTAGAGCACTGGACTGACTTCTCACTTCGGTACAATCTCTACAGCAGGGATGGATTGCACCTTAATGATGAGTGAGCTTTTGTGCTAGGGGATAGGATGGTAGATGGGATGAAATAACAACACATAGGGGAGGAGATGGGGGGAGGGGTAGTATAGTCAATAGGGAGGTAATACTAAGTAACTCACATACAGTGGCAGGCACAACAGAACTACAGACTCATAACATAAGGTGTATGCTTGCTAATGCCAGAAGCTTGCCAGGAAAATGTGAGAGTTAGAATTATTAGCAATTAATAAAAAATGGGATTTAATAGGCATTACTGAAACATGGTGGGATGAATCTCATGACTGGACTGTTAATCTGGATGGTTATAACCTACTTATGAAAGATAGAGGCAATGGTAAAAGAGGAGGAGGGATTTGTCTGTATGTTAAGCCTGAATTTAAGCCTATAGTCAGAGAAGATATTTATGGTGGACCTAGTGATAAAGTTGAATGTTTGTGGGTAGAGCAAATTCCAAAATAATATTAGTAGGAATATGCTATAAACCCCAAAATATAGCTGATAGTGAGGAAATACAATTATTTTTAAAAGTTCTAATAATGGGAGATTTTAATTACCCTGAAATAAACTGGATAAATGAGACCAGCAGTTCAGCTAAGGGGAGCAGGTTCTTGAGTACACTCAGGGATCATTATCTGGCCCAGGTTATACAAGAGCCTACTAGAAATGACGCCATCTTGGATTTAGTCATCACATATATAGTTGTGAGCATAGCTCCTTGCCAGCAACTGCGACCCTCGCAATCTTTATGTCGTAACGCAAACAAAATACGAGACACGTTACCACCCATTACGACCTCGCAAAAAACGGCCGCAACACGCGCGCATCAAAACATCAAAAATCAAACAAATACACACAACAAATATATAAAAAGCTTACCTACATCAAGAGGGAGCATCCAGGAACTCGAAAACTAAACTTAAACCTCAATTTAACTGAAATTAAAGCAGTTTAGACACTAAAAAATTCTCTAAGCGAGAGAAAAAATGGCCGCCGAAAAACCCCCGAAAACGAGGCTACAGCAGTCTAAAGATGCAAAACACCACCAAACACCTACGTATTTGCCGAAAAACACCTACGACATTACAAAACAAGCACGCAACCTGCGCAACCCCAAAAACATTACAAATACAACAAATACAAACAACAAACACATAAAAAGGTTACTCACAGCAAGGGGGGGGCACCGAGGACCTTTGCAACTGACGTTACACCTTGATTTAAGCACAAATTTCGGAGTTTAGACACCCAAAAATCACTTAAGCGAGAGAAAAAAAGGCCGCCGAACAAAACGAAAACGAGGCTGAAGGTCCCTAAACATGCAAAACACCACCAAACAGCTACGCATATTCCAAAAAAGCCCACCAAACAGTTACGCATATTCCAAAAAACTCGCACGACATAGAAAACTAATATTACGAAAAACTCGCACAACATGGAAAACGAACGACGCTACATAAGCCACATTATATACACCAAACACCCTTAGCTCACTTACAATTTCATTACCGTCATTTAATGACGGGCAATTCGCTAGTCACAAATAATATTGATTTGGTATAAAATGTTAGAATAGGGCAACCTTTGGGAAACAGTGATCACAACGCAGTCTCATTTGAGATTGAATTAAAAAAACATAACTGTAAGGGGCCAACAAAAACTCTTAATTTTAAAAGGGCAGCAATACAACATATAGACTGGGACAGAGAACTGATAGGTAAAAACACTGAACATAAATGGACAACATTCAAATCCTTACTAAATAAACATACACATCGGCATATACCGTGTGTGAATAAAAGTAAAAGGAGTAAATCACAACCCATGTGGCTTAACAATGATTTAAATATCAAGATACAGAGTAAAAAACAGGCATTTAAATTATACAAACAAGAGGGGACAGAGACTGCTTTACAGGAATACAAGGAAATCAACAAGGCAGCAAAAGGGCTATTAGACTGGCTAACATAGAAAATGAAAAATTAATTTCAATGGAGAGTAAGACTAACCCTAAAATATTTTTTAAGTATATTAATGGGAAGAAGGCGAGGAAGGAAGCTATAGGAACATTACAATGTGACACAGTCTGATAATTAGTGACCAGGAAAAGGCAGATGAGCTAAATAGGTTCTTTTCTTCGGTATACACAAGGGAGGTACCAGTGGTTGGGACACTGCGACATAATGGGGCTACACTACCTTCGCCAAATAACTGGTTAGCGCAGGAAGAAATCCAAAAGAGGTTGGTAAAAATAATTGTTAATAAAGCCCCGGGTCCTGATGGAATACATCCAAGGGTACTGAGGGAACTGGGTCTGTAATAGCCAAACCATTATATTTAATTTTTTAAGATTCACTCAACACAGGGTCTCTACCAGATGACTGGAGAAAAGCTGATGTGATATCTATATTTAAAAAGGGAGCTACAGCAAATCCGGGGAATTATAGACCAGTGAGCCTCACTTCTGTAGTGGGGAAGCTTTTAGAAGGGTTAATAAGGGATAATATACAAGAATATGTCTATTTGAACAGGATTATAAGTAGGGTTATAAATCTAATTAGTTTCTATGAGGAGGTTAGTAGGCTCCTGGATCAAGGCAACTCAGTGGATGTAGTCTATTTGGATTTTGCAAAGGCTTTTGATACAGTGCCACGTGGGAGACTATTGTGCAAACTGAGGCATATAGGAATTGCAGTACATATCTGCTCATGGATTGAGAGCTGGCTAAAAGACAGGAAGCAAAGGGTTGTTGTAAATGGAACATACTCTGATTGGACTAATGTGGTAAGTGGGGTTCCTCAGGGTTCAGTATTAGGTCCTCTCCTTTTTAACATATTTGTTAATGACTTAGAGGTGGGACTGGAAAGTAGTGTCTCCATTTTCTCTCATTGCAAGGGTCGTGCAGATCGTCTTTGGCACTCATTGCAAGCCTCTTCCCTTGTGTACTTTTGCTCCTCTGAGCACCCTCAGCGCTAATAGGGACCCCCGCGCTGAACGCCTTTGCACTCATTGCGATCCTCTCCCCTGGTGTACTTTTGGTCCTCTGAGCACCCTCAGCGCTCATTGTGAGCCCCGTGCTGAGCACCTTCATTGCGAGCCTCTCCACTCGTGTACTTTTGGTGGTCTGAGCACCTTTGGCGCTTATTGCAAGGGCCGGGCTGGTCGCCTTTTGCGCTCATTGCAATCCTCTCCGCGGGTGTACTTTTGGTCCTCTGAGCACCCTCAGCGCTCATTGTGAGCCCCGCGCTGAGCACCTTCATTGAAAGCCTCTCCACTTGTGTACTTTTGGTGGTCTGAGCACCTTTGGCGCTTATTGCAAGGGCCGGGCTGGTCGCCTTTGGCGCTCATGGCTATCCTCTCCCCTGGTCCCTCTCCTCAGTCTCTTCCGGTGTTTCTCTCTTTCTATCTGTCTGTCTCTATCTCTCTCTCACTCGCTCTCTCTACCTCTATCTCTAAGTTGCTCTCCCTCACTCTCGAGCACTTTCTCGGTCTATTTCGCAGTCCCTCTCACTCGCTCTCTCTAGCACACTCTCTCTGTCTCTCTATCTCTGTCTCTCACTCACTCTCTATAGCACTCTCTATTTTGCTCTCTAGCACTCTCTATCTCTTTCTCAGTCTATCTCTTTCTCTATATCTATATATCTCTCAAAAACGCACCTAGACCTGTGTGTTGACTTTCTCAGCTACAGCACAGTCAAGTCTTACAGTTTTTGCTGTCTCTGTCTTTTAAGCCCATTTTCCGCGGCATTGATTGGCGTCCTCCGGTACCTATTGGTTAATTGACCTGTGAAAGGATCGCAAATTACGGACTTGATTTTGCCGCGCTTCATCGGATCGGATCCTCAGAAGCGTTACATGTGAAACCAGGGTTTACGGGCTTGAGGCCTCGGCCGATAACTTGCTCCCCTGCTCAATTGAATAGTGCCGGAATTGGTTGACGACTGCGAGCTCGTAACTGGCCTGCAGAAATACGACCTGTATACCGCGAGTTACGGGCTTCGAATTGAATGATGTATGCTCTCTTTCTAAGTGTAATGTTCATACTTATGTAGATCTTATGTAAAATGTTCACTGGTCCGGGATCAGAACCTTCAGGCGGGTTCTAGGCTGAGTTCTAGGTCAGCTTTAGAGTCTTCTGCACACCGACCTGACCCCTCACCGGCCGCCACTGGGATTTCTACTTTGTTATCATGAATAATAAATATCACTAGTCTGTATCTTCCCAGTGGGCTCGGTATTCCAGCTATAACTGACCCGATCTTGTTTAGTTTGGATACAAATAATTATATATAAATGTACCTGATTTATTAGACGTCTCATATAACGTTATGTCCAGATACTGAGGGGTTGGCCTGGATCTTCTTCTTTACATTAGTAGATATGATGGGGATTTAGTTACATAGTTACATAGTTACATAGTATTTAAGGTTGAAAAAAGACTTTCAGTCCATCAAGTCCAACCTTTTAAGATCTCCTCTGATCTGCAATGTGCGGATTAACTATTAATTCATTTGTTTGTTAATTAATTATTAATCAATTATTTAATTTTTTTTATTTATTTTTAATTAGTCCAGAGGAAGGCAAATAGAGAAAACAAAACAAAAACAAAAACAAAAGAAAAACAAGCGAGACTTAGCCAATCGTCTCAAAGGGAAATTTAAAAAATTTGGATCAATACTGTCTCTCTAATTATCCATGATAACCCTGAATTCCCTTTTTAATTAGAAATAAATCCAGTCCCCTTTTAAAGTTATCTATCGAATCTGCTGTCACCACCTCCTTTGGCAGAGAATTCCGCAGATTAACCACCCTTACTGTGAAGAACCCTTTTCTTTCTTTGAGGTGGAATCTTTTTACTTCTAACCTCAAGGGACGTCCTCTTGTCAGTTGAAAACCTCTTGGCACAAAAAGCTCCCCTGACAAATCTTTATACTGACCCTGGATGTATTTATATAAGGTAATCATATCTCCTCTTAGACGCCTTTTTTCTAGAGAAAATACGTTTAATTTGGTTAGTCTTTCTTCATAACTCCATTCCCCTTATTAGTTTTGTTGCCCTCCTCTGTACCTTTTCCAGTTCTAAAATGTCCTTTTTATGAAGTGGTGCCCAAAATTGTCCTCCATATTCCAAATGAGGGCGTACTAGAGATTTGTATAGTGGCAGAATTATATTTGCTTCCCTGGCTTCTATACCCTTCTTAATACATGCTAATATTTTATTTGCCTTTGCAGCTGCTGCTTGGCTTTGAGCGCTGTTACCTAGGTGGTTGTCCACAAGCTCCCAAATCCCTTTCAATATCTGATACCCCTAGATTTGCTCCATTAAGATTAAAAATTGCATGGCTATTTTTCCTTCCCAGATGCATAACTTTACATTTATTCGTATTGAATCTCATCTGCCATTTAGATGCCCATTCCTCAATTTTATGTAAATCCCCTTGGAGGGAAAGCACATCATTATCTGATTTAATTACCTTGGACAACTTTGTGTCATCAGCGAAAATGGAGACACCACACTCCAATCCTACCTCTAAGTCATTAATAAATATGTTAAAAAGGAGAGGACCTAATACTGAACCCTGAGGAACCCCACTTACCACATTAGTCCAATCGGAGTATGTTCCATTTACAACAACCCTTTGCTTCCTGTCTTTTAGCCAGCTCTCAATCCATGAGCAGATATTTACTGCAATTCCTGTATCCCTTAGTTTGCCCAATAGTCTCCCATGTGGCACTGTATCAAAAGCCTTTGCAAAATCCAAAAAGACTACATCCACTGAGTTGCCTTGATCCACGTTCCTACTAACCTCCTCATAGAAATGAATTAGATTTGTTTGACATGACCTATCCCTCATAAATCCATGTTGACTCCTACTTATAATCCTGTTCAAATAGACATATTCTTGTATATTATCCCTTATTAACCCTTCTAAAAACTTCCCCACTACAGAAGTGAGGCTCACTGGTCGATAATTCCCCGGATTTGCTCTTGCTTCCTTTTTAAATATAGGTATCACATCAGCTTTTCTCCAGTCATCTGGTAGAGACCCTGTGTTGAGTGAATCTTGAAAAATTAAATATAATGGTTTGGCTATTACAGAACCCAGTTCCCTCAGTACCCTCGGATGTAGTCCCTCAGTACCCTTGGATGTATTCCATCAGGACCCGGGGCTTTATTAACATTTATTTTTTCCAACCTCTTTTGGATTACTTTCTGTGTTAACCAATTATTTGGCAAAGGTAGTGTAGCCCCATTATGTTGCCGTGTCCCAACCACTGGTACCTCCCTTGTGTATACCGAAGAAAAGAACCTATTTAGCTCATCTGCCTTTTTCTGGTCACTAATTATCAGACTGTGTCACATTGTAATGTTCCTATAGCTTCCTTCCTCGTCTTCTTCCCATTAATATGCTTAAATAATATTTTAGGGTTAGTCTTACTCTCTTTTGCAATTAATTTTTCATTTTCTATTTTAGCCAGTCTAATTGCCCTTTTGCATGCCTTGTTGATTTCCTTGTATTCCTGTAAAGCAGTCTCTGTCCCCTCTTGTTTGTATAATTTAAATGCCTGTTTTTTACTCCGTATCTTGATCATTAAATCATTGTTAAGCCACATTGGATGGGATTTACTCCTTTTACTTTTATTCCCACACGGTATATGCCGATGTGTATGTATATTTAGTAAGGATTTAAATGTTGTCCACTTATGTTCAGTATTTTTACCCATCATGCCTCTGTCCCAGTCTATACTTTGTATTGCTGCCCTTAGACCGTTAAAATCTGACCTTTTAAAATTAAGAGTTTTTGTTGGCCCCTTACAGTTATGTTTTTTTAATTCAATCTCAAATGAGACTGTGTTGTGATGTTTCCCAAAGGTTGCCCTATTTCCACATTTGATACAATATCAATATTATTTGTGATGAGTAAATCTAAGATGGCTTCATTTCTAGTAGGCTCCTGTATAACCTGGGCCAGATAATGATCTCTGAGTGTACTCAAGAACCTGCTCCCCTTAGCTGAGCTGCTGGTCTCATTTATCCTGTTTATTTCAGGGTAATAAAAATCTCCCATTATTAGTACTTGCCCGTGCTTAGCTGCATTTCCAATCTGTAACAATAATTGTATTTCCTCACTTTCAGCTATATTTGGGGGCTTATAGCATACTCCTACTAATATTCTTTTGGAATTTGCTGCTCCACTATTTAACTCTAACCACAAACATTCAGCTTTATCACTAGGTCCACCATAAATATCTTCTCTGACTATAGCCTTAAATTCAGGCTTAACATACAGACAAATCCCTCCTCCTCGTTTACCATTGCCACTATCTTTCCTAAATAGGTTATAACCATTTATATTAACAGTCCAGTCATGAGATTCATCCCACCACATTTCGGTAATGCCTATTAAATCCCATTTTTCATTAATTGCTAATAATTCTAACTCTCCCATTTTTCCTGACAAGCTTCTGGCATTAGCAAGCATACACCTTATGTTATGAGTCTGTAGTTCCCTATTGACTATTCTACCCCTCCCCCATCTCCCCCCCTATGAGTTCTTAATTCATCCCTTATACCCTCTACACTTTCTACCCCATTACTTATATCTAGTCCCCCCCGCACCTACTAGTTTAAAAACTCCTCCAGCCTTTCTACCATCCTACCCCCTAGTACAAAAGCTCCCTCATCATTAAGGTGCAATCCATCCCTACTGTAGAGATTGTACCGAAGTGAGAAGTCAGCCCAGTGCTCTAGAAACCCAAACCCCTCCTTAGTGCACCACATTTTTAGCCATGCATTAACCTCCCTAATCTCCTTCTGCCTCTCTGAGCTAGCACGTGGCACCGGTAGTATCTCAGAAAATACTACCTTGGAGGTCCTTGCCTTCAGTTTATTTCCTAGTTCTCTAAAATCATTCTTTAGGACACTCCATCTTCCACTAACTTTGTCATTGGTACCAATATGTACCAAGACCGCCGGTTCATTTCCAGCCCCTCCCAATAATGTGTCTACCCGATCCACAACATGACGAACCCGAGCACCCGGGAGACAGCAAACTATTCGATTGCTGGGATCTGGGTGACAAATCACCCTGTCTACCTTCCTAATAATAGAGTCCCCTACAACCAAAACCTGTCTGTTGCTCTGCCTATTCTGCCCTCCCTCTTCTCCAGTAGAACTGTTCTCCCGGCTGTTAGAGGGAACAGCTCTATCTGGCATTGCCATTCCTGAATGGACATCCCCAACAGTTTCACTCAATCTGGAAAATCTGTTGGTGTTTGCCAACTCAGAACTGGCCTGCCTCCTCCTGTCCCCCCTGCTTCCCCTTGTAACTGTAACTCAGCTACCTCCCTGGACATCCTAAATAGCCCCAGCTCCACCCTCCATGCTAGGCCCAGCTAAACTGTGCTTTGTGAGCACCAACCCCCTATACAGTGGAGCAATATCACCAAGTGCTGCAATTCTCCTCTCCAGATCTCCAATTTGAGCTTCCAGAGAGGCAACATGCTCACACCTGTCACAGAGGTATGGACCCTGGATCATCTGTTCCAGTAGTGCATACATAGGACAGGATGTACACTGAGTGAGGTCGCCACTGGACTGATTCATAATTATTATTATTGTCTACAAAATTTCAGTGGGAAAAATAAAGAATATAAAAATATATATATGTATAAAGTTTTCCTCCTTTGCACTATGTTCTCACTAATATGCGTCTGGAGTGAAGAAAATCTTGAAATAAGCAACAGACGGACAACGTGTAAGGTGATCAGAGAAGAGCAATTTATTATATATCTTAAGAAAATAATCACTTTCTCAGCTGTGTCTTGAGAAACCATTTTCAGAATCACATAGATAGAACAATTATTATTGATCACACTTTCGGACCCCCATGTTATACACGGATACAATAAATCCTTATTATTTATCTTAACTAAGAGTTCTACATTCTAATTATTATTAATCTAGTTTCCTTATTAATCATTATAGCATTAGCAAGGTCCAACGTTACATGTCTTGAACATCCCGGTATGAAAGCATTAACTATAAGATGACAGTGAGAGAAAAGCAAGAGAAACAATATGGCTTCCTGAAGCAGCGGTGACTCATTGACTTATTTTGCAATGCAGGCATCATTCCTAACACCATTATTAATGCACTTATAACAGATATTATTGATACAGCGATAAAGAGACATTTGGCTATTGACGGCCTCCCAAGATCTCCAAACATCTTTTGGTGGTCTTTCTTGGTCAACAGTGTAAACAAACCTGTAGACAAAAGACCTGTTATTAATCTTACTAAATACCCCAAGTTTATCTAAGATGTTATACTGGCCGCCAGGTCGGGCACATCTTCCTACACAAGGCGAGATCAGAGTGTAGAACAACACACATCCGGCCTCAGGTTGCTTGTTCAGAAGGTCCTCCACCGGAGACACAGTAGACGAGCCAGTTGGATAGAGGAGGCGATATTCTGCGTGCACAGCTATATTACCTATACGTTCAAATGTAGCCATAACCATGTTGGTTCCTTGGTAGATCCTACTATCTAGGACAGTTTTCTCAACATCTTTTGGGTCTTCACTTCCCAGGGCTTCCTTTATGTTATTGTTAGTAAGATCTCTGCATTGCGCTGCTGAGAACTTGACAACGTACGCGTGTTGTGTATTGATATTTCTGAAATTAGATTATAAAACAAATAATCAAAATAAAAACCATTTAATTACAATACATATAGAGCAATTTAATGGCGCTTATATGGCAAGTTAAAAGGGTAAGAGTAGCCAAGCCTATAACGACATCCTACAAACAAAATGATGGCTTAGCTGTTCCAAACATGAGAAAATATTACCTAGAAGCCAATCTATGGTAATTAGCTAGATGAACCGAACAAAAACATACAAGACACTGGGCGGACCCCAAAACACAACGGATCAAGGCAAATATCATCTTATAGAGCCATTGGCTCATATTTAGACACGCCTATGGATGTAAAACAATCTGATACTCTGACGATACTACTTTGATGACCAAAATAGAGGAGGAACTAAATGACCTGTTGATGATGAGGGTAAAAGAAGAGAGTGCAAAAGTTGGCCTTCTGCTCAATGTTAAAAAGACGAAGGTCAAGGCCAAAGGCAATCTCGGTTGTTGGCAGATAGACTGGGAAGAAGTGGAGTATTTTCCTGGGATCCAAGATCTCTGCAGATGGTGACTGTAGTCATGAAATTAAATGACATCTACTTCTGGGAAAGAAAGCTATGGCAAGCTTGGACAATCTAGTAAAAAGTAAAGATATCTTAAACTATCAACAAAGGTCCCATAGTTAGAACTATGGTATTCCCAGTAGTAAAATACAGATGTGAGAGCTGGACCATAAAGAAGGCTGAGCACTGGAGAATTGATGGCTTTGAATTGTGGTGTTGGAGAAGACTGCTTAGAGTTTCTTGGACTGCAAGAAGATCCAATACATCAGTACTAATGGAAACCAAGACAAACTGTTCACTGGAAGGTATGATCATGAGGCTGAAACTCAGATATTCTGGCCATATCATGAGACTGGAGAAGACTCTGGTGCTGTGAAAGATTGAAGACAAAAGAAGAAGAAGACGACAGAGGCATAGATGGATAGAGGAGGTAATTGAAGCAATTAACATAGGGTCCCAGGGAGTCAGACACAATTAAACAACTAAACAACAACAACAAAAACAATATATCTAGATTTGGAAGGCTTCTCATTCCTACTTTATGCCTATATTCAACTCACCTGTCTTCTTACCAGGTTAAAGAACCTAATACATTAAGATCTGGACACCGGCTTACAAAGCATTGGACACCATGTAATTTCCAACCAACCATGTTCTAACCAGACAATGCGGGAGGAATACCCACAAATGATTAATTTACATAACTATCTATGCGCCTCCGTATGCTAATTCACAGTTCAGAATACCTGATGAGGGTGGGGGAGGGGATCCAACTGAATGACAACACAAGGTGTTACTGTTTTAATAACCATAGGAAAGAAAAGCATATTGTGATTTTAATTACTATATCACAGCAGCAATTTAGCATTTGGAAGACACTCATTTGCACAAAAATGCTGGTCAAATATGAATTAATTTCTTAGGAATTACCCACTTTAGAAGAAAATGGCTAAAACAACATTTCTTATGCTCTTTAAACTAAGTGGAAACTTTGCCTTGGGGGTGACAGAATCCTTTTAAAGATATCTTGGCCATTCCACCAAATGATTCGCTAACATTTGGTAGCCAAGGTTTGAATGTTCGTCCGACATGACCTCCGTGACCCATCAGGTCACCTGACCTCCCCACTCCGATTTCCCCCTTTTTTTTCTCAATTTTACTTTATATAATAATTTCTGTTTCAGGTTACGAATGTAAATTATGTCATCACGTGTGAATAGTAAATCCAGGGAGTCTCCTGGAGTTATATGGATGGTCCACACATTAGTTTGTAAGGATGTTATTTATTTAAATTGTAATAAAAAAAGGGAATGGGAGAGAAATCATTGACAGATTTACACAAAGATACCTAGATTATCAAGAAAAAGTATAACAGAGAAAAAACATTTAAAATATCTAAAAAACAAACTTTTATTAAAATGAGTTAAAGGAAAACTGTATAAAGGGTTTGTTGAACATATTATTAAAAAAAAAAAAGCTTAGTTTTGAAAATCTTTTATTTTTATTCTCTGTGACTCTATTAGCAGCTCTGATCAAGCAGTAATGTCCTACTTTGCTGCTGAGTTGCTCTAGGTACATGATGGGGGTGTGCACGGAGCTGCTATTGAGGCCACGGAGTATGGATGAACAGTGCGCATGAACAACCCCACCCACCATAATTTACATGGAATCCTCCTAGATTGACTCAGCAGTAAAGGAGGACATCACTGCTTGATCAGAGCTGCAAGTGGAGACACAGGCAATAAAATATTTTTTTATTTTTATAAATATTATTATTATAGTTATACTACAATGGGATTAATGCTGGAAGTGAGCAAAATCAGATTAGTGCCTTAATAAAGTAACTAGCTCCTCTTGTTATTGATTACAGTGGTCCTATTACACTCCTTACACCCATTTTGATAAATATATTCCTGTGAGATTAAGTGTTTTGTCAGTCAAGAAAAAGAGAGGATGGACTGTGTGTGGAAAAGTTCTCCAAGCATCTCGCCTTAGTACACCTGGCCCAAGGATGAAATTTAAGAGTCCTTTTATCTATCAAATCCTTTTATCTATCTCTGTCAATCCATTATGAACGCCTCTGCTAGGCTCATCTTCAGTACACAACGTTCATTGTCGGCATCACCTCTCTGTCAATCACTCCATAGCCTCCAGAATAAAATTTTAAATCATGACCCTAACTTACAAAGCCCTCAACAATAACGCTCCTCCTTACATCTCTGCTCTCATCTCCAAATAATCCCCCACCCGCCCTCTTCGTTCTGCTAATGACCATCTTCTTTCTACAACTCTTGTCACCTCCTCTCCAGGACTTTTCTCGTGCTGCCCCTATTTTCTGGAACTCCTTGCCTCGCTCCACCAGATTATCCTCCTGCCTCAAAACATTCAAAACCTCACTAAAAATGCATCTCTTTAAAGACAGGGCCCTCCTCGCTTTGCTATATGTTGATTTGTATTTACCCTTGCCTGGAAATTATATTATGTACAGCGCTACGGAATATGTTGGCACGTTATAAATAAAAGATAATAATAATGTATATAAATCTGGCCTAAATGATAATGTAGGAGCTGAGCAAATCATCTAGAGTTTATATCTTACTTTAGTACACCTGACCCAGTGAGTTTTCTTACTACGTCTTAGTACTTACCCTAGTACATCTGACTTAATGAGTTTCCTTAGTACGTCTTAGTACTTACCCTAGAACATCTTAATACTTCCTTAGTACATCTGAGCCAATGAGTTTCCTTAGTACATCTTAGTACTTCCTTAGTACATCTGAGCCAATGAGTTTCCTTAGTACATCTTAGTACTTCCTTAGTACATCTGACCCAATGAGTTTCCTTAGTACATCTTAGTACTTCCTTAGTACATCTGACCCAATGAGTTTCCTTAGTACATCTTAGTACTTCCTAAGTACATCTGACCCAATGAGTTTCCTTAGTACATCTTAGTACTTCCTTAGTACATCTGACCCAATGAGTTTCCTTAGTACATCTTAGTACTTCCTTAGTTCATCTGACCCAATGAGTTTCCTTAGTACATCTTAGTACTTCCTTAGCACATCTGACCCAATGAGTTTCCTTAGTACATCTTAGTACTTCCTTAGTACATCTGACCCAATGAGTTTCCTTAGTACATCTTAGTACTTCCTTAGTACATCTGACCCAATGAGTTTCCTTAGTACATCTTAGTACTTCCTTAGTTCATCTGACCCAATGAGTTTCCTTAGTACATCTTAGTACTTCCTTAGTACATCTGACCCAATGAGTTTCCTTAGTACATCTTAGTACTTCCTTAGTTCATCTGACCCAATGAGTTTCCTTAGTACATCTTAGTACTTCCTTAGCACATCTGACCCAATGAGTTTCCTTAGTACATCTTAGTACTTCCTTAGTACATCTGACCCAATGAGTTTCCTTAGTACATCTTAGTACTTCCTTAGTACATCTGACCCAATGAGTTTCCTTAGTACATCTTAGTACTTCCTTAGTACATCTGACCCAATGAGTTTCCTTAGTACATCTTAGTACTTCCTTAGTTCATCTGACCCAATGAGTTTCCTTAGTACATCTTAGTACTTCCTTAGTACATCTGACCCAATGAGTTTCCTTAGTACATCTTAGTACTTCCTTAGTACATCTGACCCAATGAGTTTCCTTAGTACATCTTAGTACTTCCTTAGTACATCTGACCCAATGAGTTTCCTCCTGTTTATAACAACCCACCTCCTATTATATACTTGCGGTAACTTGTTTATTTTATATTGTTTGTTACATTGTGGCTCTTATCTGAGTGATTTAGACCATTTATTGGTTTCATTTGATGCATCTCAAGCTCATTGTGACAAGATAAACTAAACCTTTTATTTATAAACACATAAATAACAACTGTTTACCTGGTGAATGTATTCCGGATGTATCTAGTTGTCCTATCAAGCTGATCTGGTGTAAATCCAATCACAGTCTGGACATTACTCCAAAGACAGAGCAGGACAAAGATGGTCGGCACCCTCTGCATCTGTAATGACATTTATATGTAAGGTGAATAATGTATTGGGGTGTAATAGGGCTCAGTAATTATTCATACATTTTAGTTTTGTGCTTGGGGATGCCATGTGTCTCTCCATGTGCCATGTGTCTCTCCATGTGCCATGTGTCTCTCCATGTGCCATGTGTCTCTCCATCTCCCCCCTGTGCCTTCCCAGTGTGTTTCTCGTCTGTGCGTCTGATGAATGTTTGTGTGGGGGGCGCTGACTGACGCTTGGTTTATTTTCTAAGTCCCGCGTGCCTGGCGTTGTTGGTGTAAGTGTTACTGTCTTTGCCGTCGTGTATTCTCTAAGTCCCGTGTACCTGGCGTTGTTGGTGTAAGTGTTAGAGTCTTTGCCGTTGTGTATTCTCTAAGTCGCGCGTCCCTGGCGTTGTTGGTGTAATTGTTACTGTCTTTGCGTTGTGTATTTCCTAAGTCCCGCGTGCCTGGCGTTGTTGGTGTAAGTGTTACTGTCTTTGCCGTTGTGTATTTTCTAAGTCCCGCGTGCGTGGCGTTGTTGGTGTAAGTGTTACTGTCTTTGCCGTTGTGTATTCTCTAAGTCCCGCGTGCCTGGCGTTGTTGGTGTAAGTGTTACTGTCTTTGTGTTGTGTATTCTCTAAGTCGCGCGTCCCTGGCGTTGTTGGTGTAATTGTTACTGTCTTTGCGTTGTGTATTTCCTAAGTCCCGCGTGCCTGGCGTTGTTGGTGTAAGTGTTACTGTCTTTGCCGTTGTGTATTTTCTAAGTCCCGCGTGCGTGGCGTTGTTGGTGTAAGTGTTACTGTCTTTGCCGTTGTGTATTCTCTAAGTCCCGCGTGCCTGGCGTTGTTGGTGTAAGTGTTACTGTCTTTGTGTTGTGTATTCTCTAAGTCGCGCGTCCCTGGCGTTGTTGGTGTAATTGTTACTGTCTTTGCGTTGTGTATTTCCTAAGTCCCGCGTGCCTGGCGTTGTTGGTGTAAGTGTTACTGTCTTTGCCGTTGTGTATTTTCTAAGTCCTGCGTGCCTGGCGTTGTTGGTGTAAGTGTTACTGTCTTTGCCGTTGTGTATTTCCTAAGTCCCGCGTGTCTGGCGTTGTTGGTGTAAGTGTTACTGTCTTTGCCGTTGTGTATTCTCTAAGTCCTGCGTGCCTGGCGTTGTTGGTGTAAGTGTTACTGTCTTTGCCGTTGTGTATTTCCTAAGTCCCGCGTGTCTGGCGTTGTTGGTGTAAGTGTTACTGTCTTTGCCGTTGTGTATTCTCTAAGTCCTGCGTGCCTGGCGCTGTTGGTGTAAGTGTTACTGTCTTTGCCGTTGTGTATTCTCTAAGTCCTGCGTGCCTGGCGTTGTTGGTGTAAGTGTTACTGTCTTTGCCGTTGTGTATTTCCTAAGTCCCGTGTACCTGGCGTTGTTGGTGTAAGTGTTACTGTCTTTGCCGTTGTGTATTTCCTAAGTTCCGCGTGCCTGGCGTTGTTGGTGTAAGTGTTACTGTCTTTGCCGTTGTGTATTCTCTAAGTCCCGCGTACCTGGCGTTGTTGGTGTAAGTGTTACTGTCTTTGCGTTGTGTATTTCCTAAGCCCCGCGTGCTTGGCGTTGTTGGTGTAAGTGTTACTGTCTTTGCGTTGTGTATTTTCTAAGTCCCGCGTACCTGGCGTTGTTGGTGTAAGTGTTACTGTCTTTGCCGTTGTGTATTTCCTAAGTCCCGCGTGCCTGGCGTTGTTGGTGTAAGTGTTACTGTCTTTGCCGTTGTGTATTCTCTAAGTCCCGCGTACCTGGCGTTGTTGGTGTAAGTGTTACTGTCTTTGCGTTGTGTATTTCCTAAGTCCCGCGTGCTTGGCGTTGTTGGTGTAAGTGTTAGTGTCTTTGCGTTGTGTATTTCCTAAGTCCCGCGTGCCTGGTGTTGTTGGTGTAAGTGTTACTGTCTTTGCGTTGTGTATTTCCTAAGTCCCGCGTACCTGGCGTTGTTGGTGTAAGTGTTACTGTCTTTGCGTTGTGTATTTCCTAAGTCCCGCGTGCCTGGTGTTGTTGGTGTAAGTGTTACTGTCTTTGCGTTGTGTATTTTCTAAGTCCCGCGTACCTGGCGTTGTTGGTGTAAGTGTTACTGTCTTTGCGTTGTGTATTTCCTGAGTCTCGCGTGCCTGCCGTTGTTGGTGTAAGTGTTACTGTCTTTGCGTTGTGTATTTCCTAAGTCCCGCGTGCTTGGCGTTGTTGGTGTAAGTGTTACTGTCTTTGCGTTGTGTATTTTCTAAGTCCCGCGTGCCTGGCGTTGTTGGTGTAAGTGTTACTGTCTTTGCGTTGTGTATTTTCTAAGTCCCGCGTGCCTGGCGTTGTTGGTGTAAGTGTTACTGTCTTTTCCGTTGTGTATTCTCTAAGTCCCGCGTGCCTGGGGTTGTTGGTGTAAGTGTTACTGTCTTTTCCGTTGTGTATTCTCTAAGTCACGCGTGCCTGGCGTTGTTGGTGTAAGTGTTACTGTCTTTTCCGTTGTGTATTCTCTAAGTCCCGCGTGCCTGGCGTTGTTGGTGTAAGTGTTACTGTCTTTGCCGTTGTGTATTCTCTAAGTCCCCGGTAACTGGCGTTGTTGGTGTAAGTGTTACTGTCTTTGCCGTTGTGTATTTTCTAAGTCCCGCGTGCCTGGCGTTGTTGGTGTAAGTGTTAGTGTCTTTGCCGTTGTGTATTTTCTAAGTCCCGCGTGCCTGGCGTTGTTGGTGTAAGTGTTACTGTCTTGGCCGTTGTGTATTCTCTAAGTCCTGCGTGCCTGGCGTTGTTGGTGTAAGTGTTACTGTCTTTGCGTTGTGTATTTCCTAAGTCCCGCGTGCTTGGCGTTGTTGGTGTAAGTGTTACTGTCTTTGCGTTGTGTATTTCCTAAGTCCCGCGTGCCTGGTGTTGTTGGTGTAAGTGTTACTGTCTTTGCGTTGTGTATTTTCTAAGTCCCGCGTACCTGGCGTTGTTGGTGTAAGTGTTACTGTCTTTGCGTTGTGTATTTCCTGAGTCTCGCGTGCCTGCCGTTGTTGGTGTAAGTGTTACTGTCTTTGCGTTGTGTATTTTCTAAGTCCCGCGTGCCTGGCGTTGTTGGTGTAAGTGTTACTGTCTTTGCGTTGTGTATTTTCTAAGTCCCGCGTGCCTGGCGTTGTTGGTGTAAGTGTTACTGTCTTTTCCGTTGTGTATTCTCTAAGTCCCGCGTGCCTGGGGTTGTTGGTGTAAGTGTTACTGTCTTTTCCGTTGTGTATTCTCTAAGTCACGCGTGCCTGGCGTTGTTGGTGTAAGTGTTACTGTCTTTTCCGTTGTGTATTCTCTAAGTCCCGCGTGCCTGGCGTTGTTGGTGTAAGTGTTACTGTCTTTGCCGCTGTGTATTCTCTAAGTCCCCGGTAACTGGCGTTGTTGGTGTAAGTGTTACTGTCTTTGCCGTTGTGTATTTTCTAAGTCCCGCGTGCCTGGCGTTGTTGGTGTAAGTGTTAGTGTCTTTGCCGTTGTGTATTTTCTAAGTCCCGCGTGCCTGGCGTTGTTGGTGTAAGTGTTACTGTCTTGGCCGTTGTGTATTCTCTAAGTCCCGCGTGCCTGGCGTTGTTGGTGTAAGTGTTACTGTCTTTGCGTTGTGTATTTCCTAAGTCCCGCGTGCTTGGCGTTGTTGGTGTAAGTGTTACTGTCTTTGCGTTGTGTATTTCCTAAGTCCCGCGTGCCTGGTGTTGTTGGTGTAAGTGTTACTGTCTTTGCGTTGTGTATTTTCTAAGTCCCGCGTACCTGGCGTTGTTGGTGTAAGTGTTACTGTCTTTGCGTTGTGTATTTCCTGAGTCTCGCGTGCCTGCCGTTGTTGGTGTAAGTGTTACTGTCTTTGCGTTGTGTATTTTCTAAGTCCCGCGTGCCTGGCGTTGTTGGTGTAAGTGTTACTGTCTTTGCGTTGTGTATTTTCTAAGTCCCGCGTGCCTGGCGTTGTTGGTGTAAGTGTTACTGTCTTTGCCGTTGTGTATTTTCTAAGTCCCGCGTGCCTGGCGTTGTTGGTGTAAGTGTTACTGTCTTTTCCGTTGTGTATTCTCTAAGTCCCGCGTGCCTGGGGTTGTTGGTGTAAGTGTTACTGTCTTTTCCGTTGTGTATTCTCTAAGTCCCGCGTGCCTGGCGTTGTTGGTGTAAGTGTTACTGTCTTTTCCGTTGTGTATTCTCTAAGTCCCGCGTGCCTGGCGTTGTTGGTGTAAGTGTTACTGTCTTTGCCGCTGTGTATTCTCTAAGTCCCCGGTAACTGGCGTTGTTGGTGTAAGTGTTACTGTCTTTGCCGTTGTGTATTTTCTAAGTCCCGCGTGCCTGGCGTTGTTGGTGTAAGTGTTAGTGTCTTTGCCGTTGTGTATTTTCTAAGTCCCGCGTGCCTGGCGTTGTTGGTGTAAGTGTTACTGTCTTTGCGTTGTGTATTTTCTAAGTCCCGCGTGCCTGGCGTTGTTGGTGTAAGTGTTACTGTCTTTTCCGTTGTGTATTCTCTAAGTCCCGCGTGCCTGGGGTTGTTGGTGTAAGTGTTACTGTCTTTTCCGTTGTGTATTCTCTAAGTCACGCGTGCCTGGCGTTGTTGGTGTAAGTGTTACTGTCTTTTCCGTTGTGTATTCTCTAAGTCCCGCGTGCCTGGCGTTGTTGGTGTAAGTGTTACTGTCTTTGCCGCTGTGTATTCTCTAAGTCCCCGGTAACTGGCGTTGTTGGTGTAAGTGTTACTGTCTTTGCCGTTGTGTATTTTCTAAGTCCCGCGTGCCTGGCGTTGTTGGTGTAAGTGTTAGTGTCTTTGCCGTTGTGTATTTTCTAAGTCCCGCGTGCCTGGCGTTGTTGGTGTAAGTGTTACTGTCTTGGCCGTTGTGTATTCTCTAAGTCCTGCGTGCCTGGCGTTGTTGGTGTAAGTGTTACTGTCTTTGCGTTGTGTATTTCCTAAGTCCCGCGTGCTTGGCGTTGTTGGTGTAAGTGTTACTGTCTTTGCGTTGTGTATTTCCTAAGTCCCGCGTGCCTGGTGTTGTTGGTGTAAGTGTTACTGTCTTTGCGTTGTGTATTTTCTAAGTCCCGCGTACCTGGCGTTGTTGGTGTAAGTGTTACTGTCTTTGCGTTGTGTATTTCCTGAGTCTCGCGTGCCTGCCGTTGTTGGTGTAAGTGTTACTGTCTTTGCGTTGTGTATTTTCTAAGTCCCGCGTGCCTGGCGTTGTTGGTGTAAGTGTTACTGTCTTTGCGTTGTGTATTTTCTAAGTCCCGCGTGCCTGGCGTTGTTGGTGTAAGTGTTACTGTCTTTGCCGTTGTGTATTTTCTAAGTCCCGCGTGCCTGGCGTTGTTGGTGTAAGTGTTACTGTCTTTTCCGTTGTGTATTCTCTAAGTCCCGCGTGCCTGGGGTTGTTGGTGTAAGTGTTACTGTCTTTTCCGTTGTGTATTCTCTAAGTCCCGCGTGCCTGGCGTTGTTGGTGTAAGTGTTACTGTCTTTTCCGTTGTGTATTCTCTAAGTCCCGCGTGCCTGGCGTTGTTGGTGTAAGTGTTACTGTCTTTGCCGCTGTGTATTCTCTAAGTCCCCGGTAACTGGCGTTGTTGGTGTAAGTGTTACTGTCTTTGCCGTTGTGTATTTTCTAAGTCCCGCGTGCCTGGCGTTGTTGGTGTAAGTGTTAGTGTCTTTGCCGTTGTGTATTTTCTAAGTCCCGCGTGCCTGGCGTTGTTGGTGTAAGTGTTACTGTCTTGGCCGTTGTGTATTTTCTAAGTCCCGCGTGCCTGGCGTTGTTGGTGTAAGTGTTACTGTCTTTGCCGTTGTGTATTCTCTAAGTCCTGCGTGCCTGGCGTTGTTGGTGTAAGTGTTACTGTCTTTGCCGTTGTGTATTTCCTAAGTCCCGCGTGCCTGGCGTTGTTGGTGTAAGTGTTACTGTCTTTGCCGTTGTGTATTCTCTAAGTCCCGCGTCCCTGGCGTTGTTGGTGTAAGTGTTACTGTCTTTGCCATTGTGTATTTTCTAAGTCCCGCGTGCCTGGGGTTGTTGGTGTAAGTGTTAGTGTCTTTGCCGTTGTGTATTTTCTAAGTCCCGCGTGCCTGGCGTTGTTGGTGTAAGTGTTACTGTCTTGGCCGTTGTGTATTCTCTAAGTCCCGCGTACCTGGCGTTGTTGGTGTAAGTGTTACTGTCTTTGCGTTGTGTATTTCCTAAGTCTCGCGTGCCTGGCGTTGTTGGTGTAAGTGTTACTGTCTTTGCGTTGTGTATTTCCTAAGTCTCGCGTGCCTGGCGTTGTTGGTGTAAGTGTTACTGTCTTTGCGTTGTGTATTTCCTAAGTCTCGCGTGCCTGGCGTTGTTGGTGTAAGTGTTACTGTCTTTGCGTTGTGTATTTTCTAAGTCCCTCGTACCTGGCGTTGTTGGTGTAAGTGTTACTGTCTTTGCGTTGTGTATTTCCTAAGTCTTGCGTGCCTGGCGTTGTTGGTGTAAGTGTTACTGTCTTTGCGTGGTGTATTTCCTAAGTCCTGCGTGCTTGGCGTTGTTGGTGTAAGTGTTGCCGTCTTTGCGTTGTGTATTTTCTAAGTCCCGCGTACCTGGCGTTGTTGGTGTAAGTGTTACTGTCTTTGCGTTGTGTATTTCCTAAGTCCTGCGTGCTTGGCGTTGTTGGTGTAAGTGTTACCGTCTTTGCCGTTGTGTATTTTCTAAGTCCCGCGTGCCTGGCGTTGTTGGTGTAAGTGTTACTGTCTTTGCCGTTGTGTATTCTCTAAGTCCTGCGTGCCTGGCGTTGTTGGTGTAAGTGTTACTGTCTTTGCCGTTGTGTATTTCCTAAGTCCCGCGTGCCTGGCGTTGTTGGTGTAAGTGTTACTGTCTTTGCCGTTGTGTATTCTCTAAGTCCCGCGTCCCTGGCGTTGTTGGTGTAAGTGTTACTGTCTTTGCCATTGTGTATTTTCTAAGTCCCGCGTGCCTGGGGTTGTTGGTGTAAGTGTTAGTGTCTTTGCCGTTGTGTATTTTCTAAGTCCCGCGTGCCTGGCGTTGTTGGTGTAAGTGTTACTGTCTTGGCCGTTGTGTATTCTCTAAGTCCCGCGTACCTGGCGTTGTTGGTGTAAGTGTTACTGTCTTTGCGTTGTGTATTTCCTAAGTCTCGCGTGCCTGGCGTTGTTGGTGTAAGTGTTACTGTCTTTGCGTTGTGTATTTCCTAAGTCTCGCGTGCCTGGCGTTGTTGGTGTAAGTGTTACTGTCTTTGCGTTGTGTATTTCCTAAGTCTCGCGTGCCTGGCGTTGTTGGTGTAAGTGTTACTGTCTTTGCGTTGTGTATTTTCTAAGTCCCGCGTACCTGGCGTTGTTGGTGTAAGTGTTACTGTCTTTGCGTTGTGTATTTCCTAAGTCTCGCGTGCCTGGCGTTGTTGGTGTAAGTGTTAGTGTCTTTGCCGTTGTGTATTCTCTAAGTCCCGCGTGCCTGGCGTTGTTGGTGTAAGTGTTACTGTCTTTGCTGTTGTGTATTTCCTAAGTCTCGCGTGCCTGGCGTTGTTGGTGTAAGTGTTACTGTCTTTGCGTTGTGTATTTTCTAAGTCCCGCGTACCTGGCGTTGTTGGTGTAAGTGTTACTGTCTTTGCGTTGTGTATTTCCTAAGTCCTGCGTGCCTGGCGATGTTGGTGTAAGTCTTACTGTCTTTGCGTTGTGTATTTCCTAAGTCCTGCTTGCCTGGCGTTGTTGGTGTAAGTGTTACTGTCTTTGCGTTGTGTATTTTCTAAGTCCCGCGTACCTGGCGTTGTTGGTGTAAGTGTTACTGTCTTTGCGTTGTGTATTTCCTAAGTCCTGCGTGCCTGGCGATGTTGGTGTAAGTCTTACTGTCTTTGCGTTGTGTATTTCCTAAGTCCTGCGTGCCTGGCGTTGTTGGTGTAAGTGTTACTGTCTTTGCGTTGTGTATTTTCTAAGTCCCGCGTACCTGGCGTTGTTGGTGTAAGTGTTACTGTCTTTGCGTTTTGTGTTTCCTAAGTCTCGCGTGTCTGGCGTTGTTGGTGTAAGTGTTACTGTCTTTGCTGCTGTGTATTTTCTAAGTCCCGTAAATACAGGAGTGGAAGAGATAGGAGATACAAGAGAGGAAGATATAGGAGATACAAGAGAGGAAGATATAGGAGATACAAGAGAGGAAGATATAGGAGATACAGGAAAGGAAGATATAGGAGATACAAGAGAGGACACGATTGGGGATTTAGGAGACGAAGAGATAGGGGGAATAGGAGAGGAAGAGATAGGAGGTACAAAAGAGGTAGGCATTGGAGATACAGGAAAGGAAGAGATAGGAGATACAGGAGAGGAAGGTGTGGGAGATATAAGAGAGGAAGAGATGGTAGATACAAGAGAGGAAGATATAGGAGATACAAGAGAGGGAGGTATGGTAGATACAGGAGAGGAAGATATAGGAGGTACAAGAGAGGAAGATATAAGAGATACAAGAGAACAAGATATGGTAAATACAGCAGAGGAAGAGATAAGAGGTACAAGAGAGGAACGTGTGGGAGATATAAGAGAGGAAGAGATGGAGGATACAAGATAGAAAGAGATAGGGAGTACAAGAGAGGAAGGTATGGGAAATACAGGATAGGAAGAGATTGTAGGTACCAGCGGTACAAAATGTATCTAGATAAAGTTACTAAGTCAGTAGTTATAATAACAGATATATAATCACAATAATTAATAATCAGTAACTATGACAGAGAATCCTCAGTTGTCCAGGTACCTTAGCTTAGCCGTGGAGATATTTAGCAGCCAGGAAGCAGATAGAGAGAGGCCAACCAGAGAGCAGTCTTAGCTTAGCCGTAGACATGTTTAGGAGCCAGGAATAAGAGAGAGACCGACCAGTGAGCAGTTTTAGCTGAGCCGTGGAGATGTTTAGGAGCCAAGAATCAGATAGAGAGAGAGATTAAACAGAGAGCAGTCTTAGCTGAGCCATGGAGGAAGAAGAGAGGAAAATATGGGAGATTGTTGTGGTAAAATACAAATATCCTTATATTTTTTAGTATGTATATAGCATTCATCACGTTTGTAGCACATGTGAATTTTAGCTAGAAACAGTACTTATTCCATTACAGGCCGTGAGGTATGAAACGTTTTTTTATGCCCATTACTTATAATTCATTGTTTTTTATTCTATAACTGCAAACAAGTACTTCTTCCCATAATAAAAAATTGTTCTGAAGACAGTCAACAATTACTTAGCCTAAACGATATGTATTTTGGTAGTACACAAGGCCAAAGTCAAGGCCAGCACTTGACCTATGCGCAGAGATAACGAGTAGGGATGTTTGTTGTGCAGATGATGTGACGTACCAGGCATGACTGACGTGTGCTAGCTGCATGCATCTTGTTTTATTGGTCTACTAATATCAATAATCGTTTATTGGCTGTTGGTGGGAATGTCTAATTTTTCTAGAAGGGTAATATTGGGTTATACCATTCTCTGTATGTAATTACTATATAAGCTGTGTTTTTTTTTTCTTTTTGTTCAGTCAGTCAGTCAGTCAGCAGCCATTTTGGATGTTTTTTGTTGCTGACCCATGTTTTGTTTAAACAAAATCTAATAATAGGAAAATTATCAGAGGACTCTGTTTTTTTTAATTATCATGACTGGGTTTTGAAGTAAAATGTGGTTGGGGTTATGATTTTTCCCAAACAAGATAAAGGAAAGGAAGAGATGGGAGGTAAAGGAGAGGAAGATATAGGAGGTAAAGGAGAGGAAGATATAGGAGGTACAATCGAGTAAAATATGGAGGATACAAGATATGAAGATATGAGACATAAAAGAGAGGAAGATATGGGGGTTACAGGAGAGAAAGAGTTGGAGATTTAGGAAAGGAAGAGATGGAAGATACAAGAGAGGAAGAGATAGGATTTATAAGAGAGAAAGATATGGGAATACAAGAGAGGAAGCGATGGGTGATACAGGAGAGTAAGAGTTGGAGATATAGGAAAGGAAGAGGTGGGGGATACAAGAGAGGAATATCTTGGGGTATATAGAAGAGGAAGGTATGGGGATACAGGAAAATAAGAGAGGAAGATATTGGGGATACAAGTGATGAAGATATGGGAGATACAGAAGAAGAAGAGATATGGGGAACAGAAGATGAGACAGGAGGTACAAGAGACGAAGATATAGGGGATATAGGAACGGAAGAAATGGGGGGGGGACAGGAGATAAAGAGATAGGAAGTACAAGAGTGGAAGATATTGGGGATACAAGAGATGAAGATATGGGAGATACAGGAGAGGAAGAGACAGGGTATAAGGGAAAGGAAGAGATTGGAGATGCCAGAGAGGAAGCTATGGAGGCTACAAGGAAGAGAAGTTATGGAGAGATATATAATGGGTTTACAGGAGAGGAAGAGATGTGAATGTATGTATGTCTGAGCCTATGTATGTATGTTTGTGTGAGCCTGTGTATGTATGTATGTAATGTGTATGTGTGAGCCTGTGTATGTGTGTGAATGTGTATGCATGTATGTGTGAGCCTGTGTATGTATGCATGTTTGAGCCTGTGTATGTATGTATGTATGTGTGTGTGTGTGAGCCTGTGTATGTATGTATGTGTGTGTGAGCCTGTGTATGTATGTATGTATATGAGAGCCTGTGTATGAATGTATGTATGTGTGAGCCTGTGTATGTATGTGTGTGTGTGAGCCTGTGTATGTATGAGTGAGCCTGTGTATGTACGTATGTATGTGTGAGCCTGTGTATGTATTTGTGTGAGAGCCTTTGTATGTACGTATGTATGTGTGAGCCTGTGTATGTATGTATGTGTGAGCCTGTGTATGTATGTGTGAGCCTATGTATGTATGTATGTGTGAGCCTGTGTACGTATGTATGTAATGTGTATGTGTATATGAGTAAGCCTGTGTATGTATGTATATGTGAGCCTGTGTATGTATGCATGTTTGAGCCTGTGTATGTATGTATGTGTGTGTGAGCCTGTGTATGTATGTATACATGTATGTGTGAGCCTGTGTATGTATGAGTGAGCCTGTGTATGTATGTATGTGTGTATGAGCCTGTGTATGTATGTATGTGTGTGTGAGCCTGTGTATGTATGTGTGTGTGTGAGCCTGTATGTATGTGTGTGTGAGCCTATGTATGTAATGTGTATGTGTATATGTGTGAGCCTGTGCATGTATGTATGGGTGAGCCTGTGTATGTATGAGTGAGCCTGTGTATGTATGTATGTGTGAGCCTGTGTATGTATGTATGTATGTATGTGTATGTGTGAGCCTGTGTATGTATGTATGTATGTATGTGTATGTGTGAGCCTGTGTATGTATGTATGTATGTATGAGTGAACCTGTTTATGTATGTATGTGTGAGCCTGTGTATGTATGTATGTATGTAATGTGTATGTGTGAGCCTGTGTATGTATGTATGTGTGAGCCTGTGTATGTATGTGTGTGTGAGCATGTGCATGTATGTATGCAATGTGTATGTGTGAGCCTGTGTATGTATGTATGTATGAGTGAGCCTGTGTATGTATGTATGTGCGAGCCTGTGTATGTATGTGTGTGAGAGCCTGTGTATGTATGTATGTGTGAGCCTGTGTGTGTATGTATGTATGTATGTGTGAGCCTGTGTATGTACTGTTTGTATGTATGTATGAGTGAGCCTGTGTATGTATGTATGTAATGTGTATGTGTGAGCCTGTGCATGTATGTATGTAATGTGTTGTTGTGAGCCTGTGTATGTATGTATGTATGTATGTATGAGTGAGCCTGTGTATGAATGTATGTAATGTGTATGTTTGTGAATGTATGTATGAGTGAGCCTGTGCATGTATGTATGTGTGAGCCTGTGTATGTATGTAATGTGTATGTATGTATGTCTGAGCCTATGTATGTATGTTTGTGTGAGCCTGTGTATGTACTGTTTGTATGTATGTATGAGTGAGCCTGTGTATGTATGTATGTAATGTGTATGTGTATATGAGTGAGCCTGTGTATGTATGTATATGTGAGCCTGTGTATGTATGCATGTTTAAGCCTGTGTATGTATGTATGTGTGTGTGAGCCTGTGTATGTATGTATACATGTATGTGTGAGCCTGTGTATGTATGTATGTGTGTGTGTGATCCTGTGTATGTATGTATGTGTGTGTGTGATCCTGTGTATGTATGAGTGAGCCTGTGTATGTATGTATGTGTGTGTGAGCCTGTGTATGTATGTGTGAGCCTGTGTATGTATGTGTGTGTGTGAGCCTGTATGTATGTGTGTGAGCCTATGTATGTAATGTGTATGTGTATATGTGTGAGCCTGTGCATGTATGTATGAGTGAGCCTGTGTATGTATGTGTGAGCCTGAGTATGTATGTATGTGTATGTGTGAGCCTGTGTATGTATGTATGTATGTATGTGTATGTGTAAGCCTGTGTATGTATGTATGTATGTATGAGTGAGCCTGTTTATGTATGTATGTGTGAGCCTGTGTATGTATGTGTGTATGTATGTATGTGTGAGCCTGTGTATGTATGTGTGTGTGAGCATGTGCATGTATGTATGTAATGTGTATGTGTGAGCCTGTGTATGTATGTATGTATGTATGTATGAGTGAGCCTGTGTATGTATGTATGTGCGAGCCTGTGTATGTATGTATGTGTGTGAGAGCCTGTGTATGTATGTATGTATGTGTGAGCCTGTGTGTGTATGTATGTATGTATGTATGTGTGAGCCTGTGTATGTACTGTTTGTATGTATGTATGAGTGAGCCTGTGTATGTATGTATGTAATGTGTATGTGTGTGTATGTGTGAGCCTGTGCATGTATGTATGTAATGTGTTGTTGTGAGCCTGTGTATGTATGTATGTATGTTTGAGTGAGCCTGTGTATGAATGTATGTAATGTGTATGTTTGTGAATGTATGTATGAGTGAGCCTGTGTATGTATGTATGTGTGAGCCTGTGTATGTATGTAATGTGTATGTATGTATGTCTGAGCCTATGTATGTATGTTTGTGTGAGCCTGTGTATGTATGTATGTAATGTGTATGTGTGAGCCTGTGTATGTATGTATGTAATGTGTATGTGTGAGCCTGTGTATGTATGTATGTATGTATGTGTGAGCCTGTGTATCTATGTAAGTGTGAGCATGTGTATGTATGTATGTATGTGTATGTGTTAGCCTGTGTTTTTATGTGTGAGCATGTGTGTGTATGTATGTATGTGATATCGTGTGTGTGTGCCTGTCTATGTGTGAGCCTGTGTGTGTGTATATGTATGTATATGTGAGCCTGTGTGTGTGTGTATTTATGTATATGTGAGCCTGTGTGTGTGTGAGCCTTTGTGTGTCTGTAACTCTGTGTGTGTGTGTGTAGCTGGGTCTGTAACTCTGTGTGTGTGTGCATCTCTGTGCACCTATATATGAGTGTCTGTACCTGTATGTGTGTGCATACCTTGCACACGCACTTGCAGGTGCTCCTCCACTTCATCGCCCAGTGGCTCAAAAAAGCCCTGGCCACTTGCGCCCCAAGACCCCCTTGATTAAGCTTACAGGAACACTCTCCGGGTTGTGAGATTTGTGTTCATCTCATCATACAAGAAATACACATGCACCTGGATTATTGCAGACACACGGAGACTTTATTCTACTAACACAGTTATTTTAAAACATTACAAAATAATCCCCCCACGTGCCCCCTCCCTGGCCTTTCCCCTTCTTACACAACTCTCTGTGTTTCCCCTGTTTTCAGATCCCAGACCTGGGGTTTAGGTGAAGCTTATCACTTTGTGACTATACATTGATCACACATGAGGTTTACAGTTTATTGTTTACTAGCGACTTGCCCGTCAAAAATGATGGCAATAAAGTTTGAAGCTTGCCAATGCTGTTTGCCACACAATGCGAGGCTCTACCCCCTCTAACTTGCGGGTCTTGCGATGAGTGCCTTCGGCGCTCCTTCCAAACCTCTCCCACCGTCTACTTTATGGGCCTTGTAATGACCGCCTTTGGCGCTCATCGTGAGTCCCACAAAGAGGGGCTTCGCCGCTCATTGCAGGCCTTGGCCAACCCGATACCTTCATACCTCTCAATGAGCACCTTCAGCGCTCATTGCAAGTCTCTCCCCCCTTCTACTTTACAGGTCTTATGATGTGGGCCTTGCGCTGAGCACATTGCAAACATCGTCCAACCTGCCACCATCGTGTCTCGAGAGGTATGCAATGAGAACCTTTTGGCGCTCGATGCAAGCCTCACTTGCTGACCCCTGTGTCTGTTTCCCCCCTCTCCCTTCTATGTGTCTGTTTCCCCATCTCTCCCTCCCCCTATCCCTGCTCTTTCCCCCTCACTTATTTCCCTCCCCTGTGTCTCTTTCTCCCCCTCTCTCACCCCTGGGTCTCTTTCCACTCTCTCTCCCTCCCCTATCTCTTATTTTTTGGTGGCTCCCGCTGAGCGCCTATCTATCCTTTTTTACACTTGCATGCCTCGCGCTGAGCGCCGTTGCTTTTATTTTCAGTCTTGTGGGTCTCATGAGCGCCGTTGCTTATATTTTCAAAGTACTGCATGCCTGGCGTTGGTCGGCTAAGTGTTTCGGGTTTCGCCCTAGTTTTGATCGTTTTTAAAAGCATTTACGTTTTTTTTCGCCAGCATTTTTTCCTCTCTTAGCTGAATTTTGACCTTCAAAAAACGGCAATTAAGGGTCAAATTAGCTTGCAACCTCACAGGCTCCCTAGCTCCCCCACTGAGCCGTGTGTGAGGTTTTTAAGTTATTTTTTTAATTATTTGTTTTTTTGTGGGGTCTCCAGAGTTACGATCTGGAAAAATTCTCGGCCTTTAAATTAGTGGATTTTTCCAAGACTTGCGTGCCTCACGATCTGTACCAAAGTGCTACGGCCTTCGTCACTGGAATCGCCATGAGCGCCTTCAAACTCTTTCCATCCTCCATCGCTGGAGCGTCCTCGGCCAAATTACAGCCGTGACGAGACAGAGGTCCCTTAGAGGGACCCTAAAAGGGAACAATTGCGAGGCCTGCAATGAGCGCCTTTGGCGCTCATTGCAGCAAAGTCGTGCATGCCTCACCATGAATGCCTACGACGCTCATCGCGAGGCGCACATTGAGCACCTTTGGCACTCATTGTGCATGCGCAAGCCCGTATCTTTTAACATAGCGTTACTCGCAGTACGACAACTATTATATGTGATACTAGCGACTTGCCCGTCAAAAATGATAGCAATAAAAAGTGAAGCCTGGCAATGCTGTTTGCCACACAATGGGAACCTCTCCCTTCTACTTTACTGGCCTTGCGATGAGCGTTCATCACGGGCCTTGCAAGCCTCCGTCTCCACCTCTCCCACAGTCTACTTTACTGGCCTCGTGATGAGCGCCTTTGGAGCTCATTGCAAGTCTCTCCCCCTGTCTACTTCCTCCCATGTGTCTCATTTCCCCCATCCTCTCCCTCCCTTGTGTCTCCTTTCCCCCTCCTCTCCCTCCCTTGTATCTCCTTCCCCCCTGTATTTTTACCCCCCCATCCCTCCCGTGTCTCTAACCCCTCCCTGTGTCTCTTTCCCTCCTGTGTCTCTTTCCTCCCCTCTCCCTCCCCTGTGTCTCTTTACCCCTCCCCTATGTCTCTTTCCCCCCTCTCCCTCCCCTGCATCTGTTCCCTCCTCCCCCCAGTGTCTGTTCCCCCTCCCTCGTGTCTCTCCCCCCATTTCCCTCCCGTATATCTTCCCCTTTCCTCTCCCTCCCCTGTGTCTCTTCCCCATCCGCTCACTCCCCTGTGTCTCTTCTCCACTCCTCTCCCTCCCCTATGTCTCTTTCCCCCCTCCTCTCCCTCCCCTGTCTCTCTTCCCCCTCCTCTCCCTTCCCTGTGTCTCTTTCCCCCTCCTTTTGTATGAAAGAGGATCTGAATCGGTAAATAGTTGCCTCTTTCTCTTTATGATTATAATAAAATCCCTTTTCTTCAATTTATTAAAAATTGTTGAAATAAATAGTTATTATGGCTGTATTTGTTTATGTTAAATTATTTAAAAATAATTGACACGCGCGTGGTGCTGTGACTTACCTTGCTGTCTCTTTTTCTTTTCCTATGGAATATAATTGTTGGATGTAGTTTTAAAAAGGTGAGATTCAGCTAGTGGCTCTGTCTGGTGCTAGAGACGGCGTCTGGTACTAGAGACGGCGTCTGGTGCTAGAGACGGCGTCTGGTGCTAGTTATGGTATCTGGAGACAGAAGTCGATGGAGAGGCACTATCCACAGATCGGAGCTTCGCTGCTTATTTATAACAAAGAAGAAAAGGAATCACTTCCTAAAAATTTCAGATTGGATGCAACCTTCGACACCTCCCTAATGTCAATACCTGCCAAGATCTGCAGGGCATATTTCTACATATCTTGGTAATAATTCTGGTGGTTAACAATAAGGAAGTAGCTTACCCACCCAGAAAAAAAGAGAAGAAACATTAAATATTTAACAAAATGATTAGAAACTGCAGGATGACATACAAAATGGGGCACTAAAAAACAGTTAAGACTCTGCTGGACCATGGAGGCGTCCATAATGTCACAACCTAGTCTTCTGATGGTACTTGAACTAGTGATTGTACCATCGTCCCTCTAGGTCTATGAGCCTAATTCATGATGGGTATCAGGCACCACAAGTGGTTCTGCAGTTCATGAGACAAATGTCTGGAGTGCGCGGGGGATAATGACAACCATTCCCACCTTCCAGTCCAATCTAGAAGGAGATGATTTCCGACATGCTGTAGTTATCTATCCTCCGGCCTGGATATTTAATTGGCATTTTGGTGAGCACTTCCTCAGTGGTGCTTTATGGTGAAATTAAAAGTTTGTAGGTCTAAACTCTACAGTAGCAGTCATCCATTGTCCCTGGCTACCTGATTCAGCCAACATAGAGGATTGTGATTGATGACCAGGTCTGTCAGAGGTTTTGCAAAGACACAGTTCATTTAGCTGGTTCAGGCTTAAATTTAACGCTCCGTACCCAGTGCCCTAGATATTGTACCTCTGACCTTGCCCACTGACACTTGTCGGGTTTAACGTTGAGTCCTGTCTGCTGGATCTTGGCTAGGATCCTATCAATATATTTGAGAGGTTCCTCACAGGATGTGCAAAATATAGCAATATTATCTAAGAAAAGTGTGATAGCCCTCTAACAGCTGATCCACCATCAATCGAGTTGATGACTGCCTCTTTCACCAGTTCTGACTGAGCTGCCTCGGACTCGGGTCACTATGTTACAAATGCATGCGAATAATAATATTAGCAAAACTCTACAACCCCCAAGCTGTTGTCCAACAAAAGTCTGCTGGAATTTCATCCATCACTCTAACCTCTTGTAACCCCTCTCAGTTTTCCAAGTAAATCTGTACATGGGTCACGGGAATAGAATAATTTTGCCCACCAGCAATCACCACATCAATCTTTGCCTAGCAGTTGGGCTAACAATATCCAACCACATGAAAGTAGCAGCATGTCCAGAAGTTATTGTGCCAATTTCCCATCGAAAATGACTTGAGGTGCCAACGCTGGTTATCTATGTGGGGTAGTTGGGCAGTATTAATTGAGGAATAACCCATCCATCACCTTCCTCCAGGTGGTGCAGCCTAATTGCCCAAATAATGCAGGGTTTGACTAGAAACCGTGTCAACCCGACGGGAGGATGGTGATAATCCCTCCTCAGATGGACCACTTGCTGACATGTGTGAAACCAGAGTTCTGATTGCGGCTCCCAGGGCACAGGGCAAGACCCTCGAGAACCTAGATATCTGACCGGTGCCTTAGGACCTAGCTGGGGAAGAAAGTCCCAGGTGGGTGGGGGAGCAGATGGATGTTAGGAAGCTGTAGAGGTCCCGGCAGGCTTTGGTTGGTAGGGTCCTCCATGCAATGCAGGTCTTGGATCACCTAGAGTCTCCTTGTCTGCAAAACGCCATACTACTTCTGTGGTGGTCGGTCACTGGTCCATGATCTATTCAGTTGTAACAGGACTTGAATATTAAATCCCCAGATTTCCGCTGGTATAGAAGGTAATATCCCACATCCCCCAGTAACCAGACGAAACACTGTTCAGGGAGTCAACTCAACTTTTTTTTGTAATCCCCGCTCCAGCAGTAAACTGCCAACTGTCAACTTTTTTAAAAATTTTCTGCAATGCATTACACACACATACCCTTGGTTCTTAAAGTGGTACATACATATTGAACCTAACAGATACAGGCATTTAAACAGCAGGGAGAAGGTTTAACTGAGGGCCCACAGGCAAATACATGAAAAATCCTTCACACCAGCTTTAGCTGTGAAGTGTGTGTATTCACCTTATTCTTCCCCGGATCGGTGGGGAGAGGCAGAAGGTACTCACCTGTCCCTTTTGCTCTGCAGTTCCTGATGATATCCATCAGCTCTAGTGCCTGGTTAGTGGTGCATTTACCTGGAAGAGTGGCCACCCTGGTCCGATATTGCCTCAACAGTTCATCCTCCTCCTCTGTTTTGCCTCTTTTTCTCCCTGCTCCGGCAACTCGGTTGGACCTTTCCTGGTCCAACAGGGTTGACGGGACTTTCCAAAGTTTTTAATCTAAGGCCAAGTCTGTTTGGCGCGACAGTCCATCAGCATTCCTGTTTTGCTTGCCTGGGCGATAATGAATAGTAAAGTCAAAGGGCTGTAACGCCAGGCTCCAGCGCAGCAACCGGGCGTTATCCCCTGAGACCCGGTTGAGCCAAACTAGGGGATTGTGATCCGTAATGAGGGTGAAGGCCTGGCCATAGAGATAGGGTGTGAGCTTTTTGAGTGCCCTTACCAAGGCCAAACACTCTTTCTCAATGGTGGCAGAACTGACCTCCCTTGGCAACAACTTCCGACTCAGGTATGCCACCGGGTGCTCTCCCCCATCCTCTCCGATCTGGCTTAGTACTGCCCCCAGTCCAAACATTGAAGCGTCTGTGTGGACAATAAACCTTTTGTTAGGATCTGTGGTAACCAACACTGGAGCATTAACGAGAGCATTCTTTAGTGCTTGGAAAGCCACCTCGCATTCCGGGGACCACAGGACTTGTCGGGGTAACTTCTTTTTGGTCAGGTCGGTCAGGGGTTTGGCTAGGGCGCTATAGTCGGGTACAAAGCATCTGTAATAGCCGGCTGTACCCAAGAAAGCCATGACTTGTGTCTTGGTTTGGGGAGTGGGACAATTGGCAACGGCCTCGATCTTAGCCGGCTCCGGCCGTTGCTTACCACATCCTACTCGGTGCCCCAAATATTGTACCTCCGCCATACCCAAATGACATTTGTCTGGTTTCAAGGTCAGCCCGGCCCCCTTTATCCTATCTAATACTACCCCTACGTGTTCTAGGTGCGCTTCCCAGGTATCGCTATGGATGACAATGTCATCCAGGTAGGCGCATGCATAGTCCTGGAGACCTCCCAGTAATTGGTCCATCATTCATTGGAAGGTGGCCGGGGCGTTCTTCATCCCGAATGGCATAACCCGGAATTAGTATAGGCCGAACGGGGTGATGAAGGCAGACTTGGGTATGGCATCTTCTGCTAGGGGAATCTGCCAATATCCCTTACATAGGTCAATTGTGGTCAGATACTTCCCTGCAGAGATACGGTCAAGCAGTTCATCCATCCGTGGCATTGGATAGGCGTCAGAAAATGTTTTGTCGTTGAGTCGCCGGTAATCCACACAGAAGCGGGTTGTCCCGTCCTTCTTTGGTACTAGGACTACCGGCGAGGCCCAAGGACTTTCTGAGTGTTCTATTACCCCTAGCCGAAGCATCTCATTGATTTCCTTCCGCATCCCTTCTCGGACTGCTTCCGGAATACAATAAGGGGGCTGCATCAGGGGTGCTTGCCCTGGAATCTCCACCTTGTGGACGGCTAGGAGTGTGTACCCAGGCTCCTGAGAGAATGTGGCCTGTTTGGTTTCTAGCAAGCGTACAGCTTGAGCCCTCTCTTGTGGTCCTAGTTGTTCGCCTAGCTGGACTTTCTCTATCTGGGTCCTCCCTTCGTTGCTGCCCAATAGGTCGGAAAGAGGTAGTGTCTCTGTGTCTTCCCCTGCTGGTGCACAGATAGCGGTCACCTCCTCTGCCCGTTCCTGATAGGCCTTAAGCATGTTGATGTGAAAGGTTCGCTTCACATCCTCATCCTCGCAGCTAGCTATGGTGTAGGTGGTATCGCATATCTGCCCTATAACTTTGTAGGGGCCCTGCCAGGCAGCCTGGAGCTTGTCTGTTCAGACCGGCCTTAGCACCATGACTTTTTGGCCGATCCGAAAGCTCGGGTGCCTAGCCCGTCGGTCATACCATACCCTCTGACGCCGCTGGGCCGCCTGGAGGTTTCCCTGCACCGCCTGGGCTAGTTCCTCCATGCGGTCCCGCAGCTCCAGCACATAAGGTACAACCGGGGTCCCCTCAGCCTCCGTCTGCCCCTCCCAGTGGTCCTTGATAAGATCTAAAGGCCCCCTCCCATGTAGGAGTTCGAAGGGTGAGAATCCGGTTGATTCCTGCGGCACCTCTCGGTAGGCAAAGAGAAGGTGTGTCAGGAACCACTCCCAATCCTTGTACGCCCCTGTGAACGACTTCAACATTTGCTTTAGCGTCCCGTTGAAGCGTTCACACAGGCCATTAGTCTGGGGGTGGTATGGGGAACTAGTCAGGGATCTAACTCCACAGATTTTCCATATCTGCTGGGTTACCTCGGCCGTGAACTGTGTACCTTGGTCGGACAGTACCTCCTTGGGAAAGCCCACTCGGGAGAATATCCGGATTAGCGCATCTGCCACCGTCTCAGCCTGTATGTTAGAAAGGGCCACCGCTTCGGGGTAACGGGTGGCGTAATCTACCACTGTGAGGATATAATGTTTGCAGGAACGGCTAGGTTGGTCCAAGGGTCCTATGATGTCCACGGCTACCCTCGTGAATGGTTCTTCAATTATGGGCATGGAGACCAGTTTAGCCTTTGGGTGGTCTCCCTTCTTACCTATGCGTTGACATATCTCACACGTCTGGCAATATGCCCGGACGTCATGGGATAGGCCAGAAAAAGTTCTGGGTTACCCGATATCCCGTCCTGTGTATTCCCAAGTGTCCTGCCAGAGGATTGTCATGCCCAATTCTCAATAACTCCCGCCGGTATTTCTGTGGAACTACCAGCTGGCGTTTTTGCCTAGGCCCAGGTGCGTTAACCCGTGTTTCGGTGAGCCTGTACAAGCGGCCTTTTTCCCAGATAAACTGTTCCTTCTCTAACACCCCCGTTCCCCGCCTGGCCTTCTCTCGATAATTTCTGAGGGAAGGGTCTCCGGTCACCTCCTGCCCAAAGTCTTTTGGGGTGTCCCAGGGAAGGGGTTCTATAGTCAGGGGTAGGTCGGGTTGGCTTACCTGGGTCTCAGTAGGAAGCGGATGGCTCTCGGCAGCGCGACTTTGTGCTCTGGTGGTTACTGCGTGGGCCTCCTGAGCGGTGGTTGAGGCGAACGCCGAAGTCAGGGGCCCAATGTCATTGCCCAACACGACTTCAGAGTGTAAGTCTTTCATTACGCCCACTTGAACTTTGCCAGCTCCCGCACCCCAGTCCAGGTGTACTTGTGCGGTAGGAATGCGATACACTGCCCCCCCGCCACTCTCACAGCAATTGATTTCCCTGGCTTCTCCGATGCGTTAATGAGATGTCGTTGTACTAGCGTGATGGTCGCACCACAGTCTCTTAATCCCTCTGCTGTCTTGCCGTTTACCATGACCAGTTGGAAATGGTGTTTCCTATTGTCTGTGACGGTGGATTGCACCATGAGGGCTTCGTAAAGGGTGCCCAATGGTTCTTCCTGACCCAGCTCCTTGAGACCCCAAGTCGAATCTACACAATGGGCTGCTGCTGTTGGTTGCTGGTACCCAGGTCGAGACCAATTTGACCTGGTGTGGTTGTTCATGGGGCAATTCTGTCGGATGTGACCTGGCACCGGAAGCAACGTAGCTCGCTGACATCCTGTCGTGGGTAGCGAGAGTTAGAAGTCACCGGTCGTTTTTTTTTGCAAGTATCCGCATACTTATCCGCCAACTTGGCGGACTCTGGTAGAGACAGGGGCCTGCGTTCTCTCACCCAGTCTTTGACATCCGCCTGGATATGGTTGTAAAACTGTTCCAGGAGTATCAGTTGCAAAATCTCCTCCGCGGTGGCGACCTGGCTACTGTTAACCCAGTTTGAGGCCGACAGGGATAACTGGCATGCCCATTCCATGTAGGAATCTTTAGCGGTTTTGCGTGAGTCCCTGAACTTCTTTAGGTAGGACTCTGGGGTTACTGCATAACGGGCCAGGAGTGCTTCTTTAACCCTGGCGTAGCTATGGAACTCCTGTTCTTGGAAAGCATCAGAGGCTTTGCCTGACAGCTTTCCTGACAATATTGAAACCCATTCTTCCTTAGCTATCCGGTGCAGGTTACATTGTCACTCAAAATCTGCTAAATAGTTATCAATCTCACAGTCTTTTTCATCAAAAGCTTTAAAAGCGCTGAACGGAATTTTCTTTGTATCCGCTGTGTTGTACTCCCTGTTTGGGGAGTGTGCTGCTGCCTGCTGGACGGCTGCCAGTTTTAATTGTAGCTCTGCGTCTCTTTTTTGTTTAGCCTCCTCTGCTAAAAGGCTCATTACTTTCAGAATAATGTCAGCCGTTGGGTTCTGACCGAACCATGCTCGTTTCTCCCTCATTTCTTTGTTGGCTGGTGATTCCTCCTCCTGAATCACTGGTGTCTCCATCTCTTGTACAGCTGGCATTGCTGCAACCAAGTTCTCTCGGTCTAGCTCTATTAACTCTGCTATAATGACCTGCTTGGTTTTGTTGCTAGCAATCCTTCCACGAGCTTCCAGTAGCTCTTTCAGTGTATTTCTTTTAAGCAGAATGTACCAGCCTTCCATTCACTGTTCCCAGTGTCTGCTTGGCATCCTGGTGTAACAGAAGTAGAAGGGAAAATCCTGCCGCTGCCAACCAGTTGTAACGGGACTTGAATATTAAATCCCCAGATTTCCGCTGGTATAGAAGGTAATATCCCACATCCCCCAGTAACCAGACGAAACACCGTTCAGGGAGTCAACTCAACTTTTTTTAATCCCCGGTCCAGCAGTAAACTGCCAACTGTCAACTTTTTAAAAAATGTTCTGCAATGCATTACACACACATACCCTTGGTTCTTAAAGTGGAACATACATATTGAACCGAACAGATACAGGCATTTAAACAGCAGGGAGAAGGTTTAACTGAGGGCCCACAGGCAAATACATGAAAAATCCTTCACACCAGCTTTAGCTGTGAAGTGTGTGTATTCACCTTATTCTTCCCCGGATCGGTGGGGAGAGGCAGAAGGTACTCACCTGTCCCTTTTGCTCTGCAGTTCCTGATGATATCCATTAGCTCTAGTGCCTGGTTAGTGGTGCATTTACCTGGAAGAGTGGCCACCCTGGTCCGATATTGCCTCAACAGTTCATCCTCCTCCTCTGTTTTGCCATCCTGCAGTGGGAGTGCAACCTCCTGATGATAGTGGTTCTTCCTCTGATCGACCAAGTTGCTGGCCCACTTCATTCACCCAACGTAGCTCCTGGATCATGCCTTCTCAGGTCTATGAGCCTGGCAGTTTGATGCCCAGGCTTTAATCTTTTCTCGCAGCTCAGCAGTGAACAGTTCATCATAATTTGCCATCCCTGTTGTGCAAAAGGGGATCCCACTGCAGCCACCAGCTTGTCATGACCTAGTCTACAGATGGGGCTTTAACTAATAATTGTACCAATCCTACCCCCTAGGTATATGATTATAACCTTTTGAGGGCCTCAGGGATTTGTACCTGCTGCTCTGCCGCCGCATTATGGTATAAATCTGTGTTTGTGTCCTGCCCCATGCACCATCTGTTCATTCAGGCCAGTATCTTTGTGTCCATGTTTAGAGCCAACCAGACCCCTCTCTTGTTTTGGAATGGCACTTTACAGAGGTTTTACGGATGTTAAATACACAATGAATGGGTGGTGGAAATAATCATCAGAAAGCCGAGGGGAAAAAGAGCTTCAGATAAGCATAATAACCCTTCTCAACTGTCATCAGAGAACCCATCACAGCCCAATCCTAGTACGGTTAAAATGAGGGAACAACTAGGATAATTACACACTTTGTGCATTATTACGACTAGTTGCTCACACAGAATTTATTTTTATTTAGGAATTATCCAAATCCTGGTAAAGTTTAAACTACCACTGAACAATAAGGCTTAGGGGCTACTGTTCTTGGTCATATTCTAAATATCACAACCTGCTCTTTTGGGGTGACCTCCACCAAAAATAGTCCTTCACGACAAAAAACTCCAGCAGAACTCTGCTGGGATTGGCCCACTCATACTTCCTGAGCTGGTAGATCCAACTGTGATTGGCCTGGACTTCCCAATCAGTGGCCAATCAGAAAGCCACAAGCCATTTAACCAGAGGGGAATTCAAACTGGAGCCTTTATCCACTCGCATTGGTCGACATTCATCCAGAGAGACAAGAGCCTATCAGGGGAAGCCTGATTGGTCCCCTATTACCTCAGTGTAGTAGTGAAACTGGGAAAGGTGGTAATATCCACCCCAGCTTATGTAGGACAGCGGCGACTCGGCAACTCTAGGTAAAACATTATTTGTTGTTGTTCAGTCATGCTTGACCCTCCATACCCAGCACAAGCACTTAAACTCCACTAAATAATCACCGTTAATGATCCCTTTTTTTTTAAATACATCAAGATATAGTCTATATTGGCAGTAGGATCATACACATAGAGAATAATTATAAAGTATTAATCAGAATTATTATGGTAAATCAGCCTAAAAATCAAACAACATTTTTTTTTAAAGTTCCTGTTATCTTGTTCCCTTTATTTATATAACAAGAGCCAAAACAGATTAGTATTTGATGTTTATATGTATAAAATGGTGTTTTATGTATAATTTACCACAATGCTATATGATATTTTATTAGGTAAAAATCCATATATTCACGCACATTAATAAAGTCAGTAAAAATCATTGGGATATGCACCCATCAGGAAAATGTGATGTATTTTAATCCAACTGATTGTCCGTAATTCTAGTTAAAAAGAACAGAAAAAAATAACTAAACAAAAATGTTCCATATAAGAGAAGAACTCTGCCATTTTGTAAACCATTTTGTATGTTATACTCCACTTTTTTAGCAAAACGTTTCTTCTCTTTTTCTAGGTGTGTGAGCTAGTTCCTCTACCACAAAAATATTATCAATATGTGGAAATATGCTTGCACAGCTTGACACGCACATCATGGCGTCATGTAGCTGTGTCAGTAGATGTGAGCAGGCTTGGAAACTGCAGCAGTTACAGAGCGATAAAATTCAAACAGCCCGCAACGACATGGCCAAAATACAAAAACGTAGGCCATACTTCCATATGTAGCATTTCAGGGTGTGAACAATTAAGCAAACCCGTAGGTACAGGTTTAGACAGAGCCAATAGTAAAAGAGAACGTCATCATTACGTCAGGAAAACATGGCGTTTAAACCACAATCTGAGTTGTGATCGGACCCGCATTCCAGAAATAATGCAATATGAAAAAAACTATAAATATGATATTCTAGTCCATGTGAGTTCAATTATATGTATTAATACATTGATTGCCGGGATCGATATAACACGGAAATTACACATAAATAAAATATTTTTTGCGAACTTGAGACTGCAATTGATTCTAATGTCTTTCATCGCTTTCCCAGAATTTTAAAGTACAGTAGTGTGTTTATATTTGCTTTTACAGTGCTATGGATAGAACTTTAACCCCTTTGCGGGTCCTTTCTAGTACCCGTAGGATTTTTGGCCACATTTCGCATTTACGGGTGTGAAAGCAATTACAGCTTGAGGAATTGTAACAGCTAAATTGTAGCTGGTTCGGAGTTACGATTTTGGCAACCCAATAACTTTTCAGCCTGTAACCAGCGATCGATTGCGGAGAGCTAAAAATGGCCAATTTTATAGCCGTAACCTTTGCTGGCTACGTTACGAGCTTCAGTAACTACAATTTGGCTATCTTCATGAGGCCCCTGCAGCGACATTAAATTCCCTGAACGTGTAAAACTGTAGCCCGCAAGACTTGCGGCTATTAAATTGGGCCTGTAAAGCAACCCACTGACAATCTCCAAGAGAAAACACTACAGAACGTGAAAATGTGTCCTGCGCGCCCGCAAATCCTTTCATTTGTCAAGCCCGTAACTGTTACATTGGAAAATCACTATTAAATAGCAACAAATTCACTGGCGTTCAAAGCCCTAACCCGCAAATGGAGCCAAAAAGCCCACGGGGTACTAGAGAGGACCCGCAAGGGGGTTAAAGTCCTATACGTATCACTGTAAATGCAAATATCAACACACTAATGTACTTATATTAAATAAGTGAAAGTGATGTTAGGTATTATAATTAATAGCACGACATTCTAAAGCCCGCAAATCTGCAATATAAAATACTTTTTTTATACCTGGTATATAGATTCCGGCAATCATTGTGTTAATACGTATAATGGAACTCGCATGGACTAGAATATAATATTTCCTGGTTTTTTTATATTGCATTATTTCTGGAATGCGGGTCAGATTGTAACCCGTAAATGAAACCCGTAAGGCTTTGAAATCCAACCCCCATTTTTCAGTGATGTCTTGCTACTTCTCAAGAGTCAGCCTCTGAAACATTATTATAGATCTCAAAGGATGCTACCAACACTTACAGGCCCATTAATTTCCAAGCCCGTAAGGGCAACGGCACACCCGCAACGCCTGCAGGCTGAAAATTCAGCTATATTACAGAACTATTAAATTAAACCAGGCCGCGTAAAACGGGCCGGAGACGCAAACCCGTAAATCATTCTTGCGCACGTGAACATGATCAATTTGTAAAACCCGTAGTTACGGGTTAAGAGGCAGCCAATGGCAAAAGAAATTGGCATCATTAGGTCACTGAAAAATGGAGGTTAGACTTCAAAGTCTTACTGGTTTCAATTACGCGTTATGATCGGACCCACATTCCAGAATGAATGCAAAATGAATAAATCAGTAAATATGATTTTCTAGTCCATGCGCGTTCCATTCTATGTATTAACACATTGATTGCCGGGATCGATATTACACGGAAAATAAACATAAAAAAAACAGTATTTTATATTGCAGATCTGCGAGCGTGAGAATGTTGTGCTATTATTTTTAATACCTAACATCACTTTCCCTTTAATTACAGTAGTGTGTTAATATTTGCATGCACAGTGCTACGGACAGGACTTTAACCCTCTTGCGGGTCCTCTCTAGTACTGTAGACTTTTTGGCTCCATTTGCGGGTTACGGGTTTGAACGCCAGTGGATTTGGAGCAATTTAATAGCGATTTCCGACTGTAACAGTTACAGGCTCGACTGATGAAAGGCTTTGCGGCAACGGAGTTCAAATTTCAATAGCCTGTAGGGTTGTTCCACCTGTAACCTGCAGATCATTCGCGGGTTGCTTTACGAGGCCAATTTAATAGCTGTAGGTCTTGCGGGCTCCATTACAGGCTACGGTTTTACATGTCAGAGGAATTTAATAGGGCTGTTAGACACCCACCTCTTGGTGCATTGTGATGGCCATTTAAATGCCCAAGTTATCCTCCACCATTTAGTATATTCCTTATCACGCCCAATCATCTGGTCAGGTATAGTGGAGAAATCCTGATGGGTAGACCAATGCCTACGGGCACAAAGAAGCCAGTAACTACAGAAAGCAGCTAAGTTGTTCTTAGAGGAGAATATTTCTCAGTACATTCTCAGATATTAAGAAAATATAATTTTCAGGTGCCTTAAAGGTTGCCTAAACTGTCTGAAGAGCCCATGCACATATTCCCACTGGCCCTTAAGTTTCACTTTCTCCTACGTGGACTGAACCCTACCACTTATTTTCTAACTACCTGAACAAATTTAAAGGTAGAAGGAAATTAGAATAGACACATCTGGGCTGTGGCTTGATGGCCCAAGGAGATTCAACTATGGAGTGTACAATGTCTTTAAATTATGAAAAAAGGAAGGACCTGATGCTGTGATGTATTGTGCTTACAGGACCTTCCTTGTCATCGGAATCTAAGCTTACAACTGCGAATCCCAGCATTATCTGTGCCCAGCACCAATTTAACCGGGCTCCCCAAAATAATTATGCCAGGCACCAACTGAACAGGGCCCTCTAACCTAGGGGCGATCAACACCAACTTAATTGGATTAAAGTGAAGAGATATGCCTGTTCCTACAGCTCATCGCCATGTCATGTAACTAATCGGCCCCATTTAGACAATGATTGGTGGGAATGGTGGTTTCCACAGGATTTCAGACTGTTTTTCTTGTGCGGCCATGCCCCACTCTTCTAAGTAACCTCTGTATCTATCTGTCGTATTCCTTGTCCACAAGGTGTGTCTTGACTTCCAAACGTTTACTCCCAGTGTGTGTTGTCCTCGTAATGATGCTGCATAGTTGGGATTTTCATATTGTATTGTACAGAATTTTAACGCCAATGATTTACAGGAATATCACGTTAAGGAGGTTGTCTTTTGGTCAGATAAAGCCATTTATACTGATATTAGAACCAATGGGCAGTGCAGAACATGTCTTTCTACTCTTCTACTAGAAGAGAAACGGGGGGGGAAGAGAAACGGGAGGGAGAGGAGGGGGGGAGAGACACGAGGGAGAGGATGGGGAAGAGAGACATGAGGGAGAGGAGGGGGGAAGAGACACATAGGGGAGGAGGGGAAGAGAGACACGGAAGGGAGAGGAGGAGGGGAAGAGAGACACAGGGGAGGGAGAGGAGGAGAGGAAGAGAGACATAGGGGAGGGACAGGAGGGGGGAAGAGAGACATAGGGGAGGGACAGGAGGGGGGAAGATAGACACAGGGGAGGGAGAGTAGGGTGGATGAGAGACACAGGAGAACCTGACATCGCCACTTCACAGTAAAACACTACTCTAACCTCCACCCTTGACTCTCTTGCCCCCATAATCACAAGAAAACACTCTCACTCTTATCCACAACCATGGCACAGTACATAAACACTCTATCTACAGAGATGCTCACGCACTGCAGACCGACTATGGAGGAAATCTCGCACTTCAGCAGACTTTCTCCATGACAAGTTTACCTTGCGCTCCTACTTCTCTGCCCTCAATTTTGCCAAACAACACTACTTCTCATCACTAATATCAAACCTGTTCTCCAACCCTAAACATTTATTTTCTACATTTAACACCCTCCTTTGTCCAAATAAAATTGAAAACATCCGAAATGAGCTCTCCTCCCAGCTTGACCCTAACCCACAAACCGACAACATCCAGCCCTTCCCCTTCCCCAATCCCTCCTCTACTATAGACTCCTTTGACCCTGTAACCAAGGATGAAGTATCTACTTTACTATCAACCTCTCACCTAACAACATGTCCACATGATCCTATTCCATCACAGCTAATCCCTCCCCTATCCACCACACTTATCCCAGCTCTCACGCATCTCCAATGACTTGCTAACCGCCAAATCAAAGGGTCACTACTCAATTCTAATTCTCCTGGATCTCTCTGCTGCCTTCAACACAGATGACCACCCTCTTCTAATCCAAACTCTCCGCTCATTTGGCATCCAGGGCACAGCTCTTTCATGGTTCACATCCTATCTTAATTATTATCGTCTCCTTCTCTGGCACCTCTTCTTCACCTCTCCATCTGTCTGTTCCCCAAGGTTCTGCCCTAGGCCCCCTGCTCTTCTCATCTACACCTCCTCACTTGGCATCCTTATAAAACCCTTTGGATTTCAGTATCATCTCTATGCAGATGATACTCAAATCTACCTCTCTGCACCCGATCTATCCCCCTCTCTTTTAGCTCATGTTTCCAACTGCCTCTCTAGCATATCCTCCTGGATGTCTACCCGTCAACTCAAACTCAACATGTCTAAGACTGAACTCCTAATCTTTCCACCTTCTACTACAGCTTCCACTCCTCAAATATCTCTCACTGTTGACAACACCATCATCACTCCCACCTCCCAGGCCCGTTGTCTTGGGGTTCTACTGGATCCCGCCTTCTCTTTTATTCCTCACATCCAATCGATAACAAAATCTTGTCAGTTTCACCTAAAAAACATCTCCGAAATTCGTCATTATAGTTACATAGTTACATAGTAATTAAGGTTGAAAAAAGACTTTCAGTCCATCAAGTTCAACCTGTTAAGATCTCCTCTGATCTGCAATATACGGATTAGTTATTAATTATTTTGTTGTTAAATAATTATTAATAGTATAGTATTGGAGAATGAATAAAGAGTTAGTCCATCAAGTTCAACCTTTTTCGATCTCTATTGATCGTTTTGATATGTGGACTATTTATTATTAATTGTTAATTGATCCCGAGGAAGGCAAACAGAAAAAAAAAAAACATTGAAACTTTGCCAATTGTCTCATAAGGGGAAAAAAAGCAAAATTCCTTCCTGACCCCAGAAACTGGCGATCAAATTTCTCCCTGGATCAATATTCCTTCGCTAGTTATCTAGGATAGCCTTGAATGCCCTCTTTATTCAAAAATATATCTAACCCCTTTTTGAAGTTGTTTATCGAATTCGCTGTCACCACCTCCTTTGGTAGATAATTCCACAGTTTAAGCACCCTAACTGTGAAGAGCCCTTTTCTTTGTTTAAGGTGAAATCTTTTTTCCTCTAACTTCAAAGGATGTCCTCTTGTCAGTTGAAAATCTCTTGCTACAAAAAGTTCACGTGACAAAGCCTTATATTGACCCTGGATGTATGTAAATAAGGTAATCATATCCCATCGTAGACGTCTTTCTTCTAGGGAAAATAAGTTTAATTTTGCCAGTCTTTCTTCATAACTTAGCCCCTCCATTTCCCTTATTAGTTTTGTTGCCCTTCTCTGTACATTTTCCAGCTCTAAAATGTCCTTTTTATGAGGTGGTGCCCAAAGTTGTCCGCCATATTCCAAATGAGGGCGTACTAGGGATTTGTATAGTGGCAGAATTATATTTGCTTCCCTGGCTTCTATATCCTTCTTAATACATGCTAATATTTTATTTGCCTTTGCAGCTGCTGCTTGGCTTTGAGCACTGTTACCTAGGTGGTTGTCCACAAGCTCCCAAATCCCTTTCAATATCTGATACCCCTAGATTTGCTCCATTAAGATTATAAATTGCATGGCTATTTTTCCTTCCCAGATGCATAACCTTACATTTATTTGTATTAAATATCATCTGCCATTTAGCCGCCCATTGCTCTAATTTATGCATAATTTATATATTTATACAGTTCTCTTGTTCTAGGGTGGCCAATCATAATGAACCGCATCCCTGGGTACAAAGAAGGGGGACCGATTGAAATTGACCAGCCCCTGGTCCACAGGGAGACCCTGTATATCCAGTGATGTCGGGCCCTTAATCTACACTGGTGGTGCATTAACCTAATTAGAGTAAATTACCCTATATGGTGTCCTGACCTTCCTGTATGTAGCGGAACCCATCACTGTTTTACCCTGTTTTATGATTATTCTTGGTTAAAATATGATCCTACAATATGTATGCTGGTTGATGCTCTGCAGAATATTAGCCAGACTTTTGCAGACCTAGGCTAATAGATAATCCTATTACAGAGATTCAAGAGATAAGAAAGTTGTAAAGGATCCTTGCATTTTCCAAAAGTGTTTTAATTCTCTGATAAGAACAAAGAGGTGTAATTGAATCAATGTCTGATTGTATCAAAGTTGCCAGGGAGGTGTGACCCACCTATTGTTCTCTTTATGGGTATTGTGCAGCCAAATATGGGGGATGTGGATTGCCTGTGGGAAGAGATGTATAAATATTTCTGCAATAACAAAATAAAATCAGTATTCATTTGACTCCCAAATTGTGTGTCGTCCAATATGGGAGGTCGGGGATGGTGAAACTGTAGTGCCTCGTGGGTATTTTATCGTATACCAGCGGAGATTTTGGACTGCGTGTTCCTGCTCCGTTACATTTGATGGCAGCGACGGGATTCAAACCTCACAGCAGACCGTTGTTCGGCAGTTACAGCCATTTGGGAAATTTGCTATTTCGTATGGAACCGAAAGGAAAGGGTATGTGAATAGACCCGAATGTTGAAACGGGCCACGCTAAAAGAGCTATTGGAAGCAAGGGGAATTATTGCCAGCAATAAAACCAAAGCTACCCTTATTGTTGAACTCATGGAGGGAGACCGGGCAGCTGCTGCAGCACCTCTTACGGACAGCACACAGAATGAGTTTGGAAGAGAACTCCAATGCAGACTGGCCCATTTCCCAGGTACGCCTCCCACAGAAACCTTGGAAAGGATTATGTCCGATGTCCACGAATACATAATGGGAAAGCAGCGGGCAGACTGGAGGTCCAGAGAGGGGTCCCTAATCACACCACACATAGTACCGGGGAAGCCTAAACTCCCGTACCATGCTTTTAAAAACTATGTGGAGACCGAAGACATTGATGGCTACTTGCATGACTTTGAGAGATTATGCCAATTACATGAGATCAACGCCGCCGACCAGGTAACCCTGTTGGTGAGTAAGCTAGCGGGCCGGGCAGCAGAAGCCTACCGCACCATGCCAGACGAGGATAGCAGAGACTACCAGAAAGTAAAGCAGGCGATCCTGGACAGGTACGCAATTACCCCGGAGGCATACCGGCAGCGGTTCCGAGAAAGCCGAAAGACAGAGAAAGATACTCACATGGAGTGGGCGCACCGCTTAACTAGGGCGGGCAAAGGTTGGGTACAAGCCGCACAAGCAACCACAGTGGAGGACATGCTACAATTACTGCTACTGGAGCAATTCTTCCAGGGGTTAACCCCGGATTTACAAAACTGGCTGAGAGATCGGAAACCGCGCATCTTAACTGAAGCGGCCAGGTGGGCAGATGAGTACCAAGATGCCAGGAGGGCACAGCAGGCACAGGCACGGTCCATCTTGGGAGCTGCTAACCGACCGCCCACCATTAACCCCACCCCAGCACTGCGTCCGGGTGGTGGGAACTACCAAACCCCTCCACGGTACAACAATGCCCGATCTTTCATCAGGTGCCACACGTGTAACCAGCAGGGCCACATGCAAAGAGACTGTCCCAGAAACAGAAACCGCTCCACGTGGAATACTCCAACCAATTTCCCTGCAAACCGGGCAGCAGTACACTGCTACCAGAGTGAGCCTCGACAACCTTTCTTCGGGACCCAGTCTAATGAAGAATCTTTGGGCACCCTCCACGAGGTTAACCCAGTACAAGCAGCTCCAGACAACCGACAGGGACACCGCCAAGGGGTACACGTAGAGGGAAAACGCCTTCAGGGTCTGCGCGATTCTGGGGCCACCATAACCCTGGTTCGCAATCACCTAGTCCCCAAGCACCAGCTCACTGGAGAATATGTGGCAGTCCGGGTGGCAGGGGGGGCGATTTACAAAATTCCCACTGCTAAAGTACATTTGGATTGGGGAGCGGGGTCGGGGAATGTGGAAGTGGGCCTCATGCAGGACTTACCAGCTGATGTCATCCTGGGTAACGACTTGGGGGAGCTGACCTCCGCTTTTGTTTCTCCCAGCAGCAGTGTGTACCCCAGGGAGCTGAAGGTGTCGTCCTTCCTCCCCAGCAGCAGTGTGTACCCCAGGGGGCCGAAGGTGTCGTCCTTCCCCCCCAGCGGCAGTATGTACCCCAGGGGGCCGAAGGTGTCGTCCTTCCCCCCAAGCGGCAGTGTGTACCCCAGGGAGCAGAAGGGGCCGTCCTTCCTCCCCAGCGGCAGTGTGAACCCCAGGGGGCAGAAGGTGTCGTCCTTCCCCCTCAGCGGCAGTGTGAACCCCAGGGGGCAGAAGGTGTCGTCCTTCATCCCCAGCGGCAGTGTGAACCCCAGGGGGCAGAAGGTGTCGTCCTTCCCCCCCAGCGGCAGTGTGTACCCCAGGGAGCAGAAGGTGTCGACCTTCCTCCACAGCGGCAGTGGGTACCCCAGGGGGCCAAAGGTGTCGTCCTTCCCCCCCAGCGGCAGTGTGAAACACAGGGGGCAGAAGGTGTCGTCCTTCCCCCCCAGCGACAGTTTACACAAACCAGGGGAGACACCAATCTCCCAGACGGCGCAGATGGGACCGTGGTCTCTGCGCCCACAGCTTGTCCAGATCCCCAACTACCGTCACTGGGACAACCGGAGGAGGGGGTAAGTACAAATTCCCCTCCCCAGCTAACTTCTAATGTGGCCCCAGGGTTAACAGAGGAAATGTTAACCCCCACTGACCCCCATGTTTCCCTGGCTACTGAGCCGGAATATGTCCCAAGTACCCCAGCAGAAGAGCTGACAGCGGGGCAGAGTGCAGTCGGCCTCTGCCCTCCCTTTGTCCCTTGTACAGAGCAGGAGGTCCTGCAGGTTATACCAGCAGAAGAGCTGGCATCAGGGCAGAGTGCCGCTGGCCTCTGCCCCTCAAGTCCCCTCAGCGTGTTGCCCCCTCACCACAGCAAAATATCCAGGTGCCTGGTTAGACTTCCCCCCAAAGGAGAGATGTGTGACGAAGTGCCCTTCGCCACCTTGGCTTGGAGAGGACTGTTTGCCAGCCTCCTGCCCTGCGACTATGGCCCTGGTACATATTGCCCTTTGGAACCAGTGTTCGGCCATACCAGAGTGTAAGTCACTCATTCTGGCCCTTTACATACAGGGGGGGCATTCTGTACTTGCCCTGTGGGAACCATGATACCCCAGATAACTGTGCCATGGAGCCCATTCATATAATGAAAGACTATGGGAAAGACTTTAGCTACATGGCAATTGAACTGTGTGAAGAGGATCTGAGCGCTATTCGGTGGTTTTGTGCGCGCAGATCCCAGCTATCTGGGGATATGGGAAATGTGAATTGCAGTAATGCTGATGGGTTGTCAAACTAGAGAATTGACCAACAAATACTTTTGTCCGGACATCCCCAGGCCGATCCGTTGGGATCAGACCGTGTATGCCGGCTTATGGTCACGGGGGAGGTGTGTAGCGGAACCCATCACTGTTTTACCCTGTTTTATGATTATTCTTGGTTAAAATATGATCCTACAATATGTATGCTGGTTGATGCTCTGCAGAATATTAGCCAGACTTTTGCAGACCTAGGCTAATAGATAATCCTATTACAGAGATTCAAGAGATAAGAAAGTTGTAAAGGATCCTTGCATTTTCCAAAAGTGTTTTAATTCTCTGATAAGAACAAAGAGGTGTAATTGAATCAATGTCTGATTGTATCAAAGTTGCCAGGGAGGTGTGACCCACCTATTGTTCTCTTTTTGTTCTCTTTATGGGTATTGTGCAGCCAAATATGGGGGATGTGGATTGCCTGTGGGAAGAGATGTATAAATATTTCTGCAATAACAAAATAAAATCAGTATTCATTTGACTCCCAAATTGTGTGTCGTCCAATATGGGAGGTCGGGGATGGTGAAACTGTAGTGCCTCGTGGGTATTTTATCGTATACCAGCGGAGATTTTGGACTGCGTGTTCCTGCTCCGTTACACTGTATTACTTCAAAGAGGTACTTCAACTTATGTTGGAGACACTCCGTCTATTTGCGTATGGGACTTGCTTATCTTTTTAACCCTTTTTCACCTGCCCCAATGCCCAGTAATGCTCCCATGTTACATACCATGTCACACCATACAAACTATAACAAAAGCGTAACCATAATACACACAATATTACACATAATAGACATTACCATCATAACACATAAACCACAGTGACAATCGGGGTAACCCTTGTCACTCCAGGCCCAGTCCACAACAGTCCAGTAAGGTCCTGGGCATGACAAACACTGACACCTGCATATAAGGGCAAAGTCCTGTGAATGAGATTTTACAATTATCAGATGATTGTATATATTGTGAATTAAATAAATATCCTATTTTAATTTGCAGGGATATTTAACTGATATTTTTTATGATGCAGAACATGGTTTTGTTTCAAGAATTTACAGATTTAATCATTGAACAAACATCTTATTACTCCTCTATATACATATTACTGAGGTCCATTGGAAAATGCCAATAACTTTGTGTCCATGTTTAGAGCCAACCAGATCCTTCTCCTACCTTGGGATGGCAGGTTACTGAGGTTGGATACAAGATGGGCGATAATCATCATAAAGGGGAAGAAGAGCTTCCGATAAATCTAATGATGGTTCTCATCAGTCACCACAGAACCATCACATCCCAATCCTAGTAATGAGGGACACCAAGGACCTTTACACAGCCGGTGCATTCAAATGGCTCACACAGAATTTATATTTGTGTATTTATTTAGGAATTAAATATGATTATAAGTCCTGCATAAGCGTAAACTGCCACAAAAAAATCAGGATTAGAGATTACCCTTAACGGTATGTTTCTAAAATTGTAATTTGTTGTTGCAGTCGTGTCTGACTCTGTGAAATATATAAGCTACTAGCGACTTGCCCGTCAAAAAATGACGGCAATGTGATGTATATGTTTGTCAAGTTGTTTAGTTATTAACATATATTTTTGACCCTTGTAAGTATTTTAATATGAACGTGTATTTTTGTAAAATGTTGATGTAATGGTTTTTTAAAATGTAATTAGTATCTGAAGAATTGTTAACTTTAATATACATTGAATGAATAGGAAAGCAAAAAGTAAAAACCCTTCTTTAAACGTCGCGAATTTTAACATGAAGTTTAAACTATATGTAAGCAATAACCATCAAAGTATATATTTTTAAACTTGAACTTTATTTTTTATGTAAGTTTAGAAGTTGACAAAACATTGGTATAATTTTGAACATTATAAACAGGAACATAGTGAATACATTTTGTAACCTAATTTTTTATTAAAAGTATTAACATTTGAATGTAAAAACAATTGACATTTAAATTAATCAGTATTAAAATTCAATTTCTATCACAATAATTGTTAACTTGAATATACATTGAATGTAGAGGAAGGCATACAGTAAAACTCTTCTTAAAACGTACGTAATTAAAGTAATTTATTACTGAGCACATAAACTGGCGATAAACATTAATGTAGGTAGTAATCTTAAGATAACAGACAATATTTACATTGTGACTTAAAAGGTGCTTGACCTCTTAACATCCACTTTGTAATCTGTTGAATGAAATAACTTGAAAATATATTTTTTAAACTTGTAACATTAGAAACATTAACATAGTGACTTAACATTTTAACATAATTTTTACTAACAATGCAAGGCAAGTATTTTGGGAGGCAAATCATTGATAAACATGACTTCCATTAATTATGACTGAATTAAACAACCAATTGTTATGTATTTTGCAATGCTTTAAAAAAATCTTGGCATCTTTAATTTGTATCCTTCAAAGTTATAGTACTTCATAGTAGACAATGTTTTTAGTAAAAATACGTCCATCTTCTAATAAATCACCTTGACTTTCATTGTTTTCAATGTAAACTTTAATAGCCTGTGGATTTTTGCACCGTGACAACGCAACGTACAATTGACCATGTGCAAAAACTGGTTCTTCCAAGAAAATACCCACAGATTTGAAAGTTTGACCTTGTGATTTATTAATGGTCATGGCAAATGCCATAATAATTGGAAATTGTCTTCTTTGAAGTATAAAAGGGAGACTACTTTCACTTGGTGCTAAATCTATTCTTGGTATGAAAACTCTCTCTCCTTTATGGGTCCCAGTTAAAATTTCAGCATCTATAAAATGGTCCTTTAATTGTTGAACAATTAATCTTGTGCCATTGCATAGGCCTTTTTTGGGGTTCATATTTCGCAGTAGCATGATAATTGCACCTTTCTTTAGCTGCAAAATATGTGGTGGCATTCCAGAAGGAGTTAAAGAGTTTATGAATTCAGTCGAAAAGTTAGCCTGACTTTCATTGTCATCAGCAAGTACAGAATCAGCACTGTGATAATTTCTTTGTGGTGCATAATTTTTTTTAAAGATTTCATTATTGAGGATTAATGCATCTTTATTTTTACACGTCAGTATGACTTGGTTGGCAAGCTCGGAATATTCTTCGTTATTTATGGTCCCTTCAAATATAGCCGATATAATATCTTGTTGACAAATCATATGAGGTGGGATCTCTACAGTGTCATCAGGTAAATGTAGTATTTTTTCTGTTCTGCCTTCTCCAATTTTAATAAGCCAATCATTGAAATCAGTTTGGCCTTCTGATCTCATATTTTGTTGCAGTTGAAGATGGGTAAAATGTTTCCATACTATACTTGACTTTATACATGTTTCGATAATGTCAGTTCGATTTCCATGTACAACGACAGGTAATGTTTGTCTGAAATCGCCACCCAACAACATTACCTTTCCACCAAATGGAAAAGTATTCTCCATGACTTCACGAAGCAAACGGTCAATACATTGGAGGGCATAGCATGACATCATTGTGGCCTCATCTATTATAATTAATTTACATTTCTTCAATTTCTTTGCTTGTAAGGATGTCATGCGAATATCTGACACAGAATTTTCTAAAATAGGCACTGGCAGTTTAAATCCACTATGAACAGTTCTTCCACCTTCTAATAAAAGTGCAGCAATTCCAGTAGTGGCAAACGCCATTGCTATTTTTCCTTGGGCTCGTACTGAACTCATTAATAAATTGTACAAATATGTTTTTCCTGATCCGCCAGGTCCATCAAGATAGAAATAACGCTCTGTCACCATGTCATCATCTATAGCATTTTTAATGGCATGAAATGCTTGCAATTGTAGTGTATTTAAAGTTGCAAGTCTTTCTTCTGTTCTTTCTGCTTGTAGTTGAATGTCATAGTCTTCAAAGTTAATGTCATCTATAAGACCTGGATCAGGCAAATTAAAACTTGCACAACTTAATCCATGAGTTAAAAAGACTTCTTGTATTTCCATTAACGCTTTTAAGTGTGCAATGGGTTAATTGTATCGTCGCATAAAGTCTTCAGCCATATTACTTTTAAAAGTCTCCCACAAAGCTAATGCATTTGGAGCATTTGAGAAGATACAAATAAAAGCAAATTGTTCTCTCATCTGTCGTGGCATTTGACATTGTGCTGCTTCTTCTAAACATCTTTCCCACTCTGTATCATCAGCGAGTAAGTTTCTATGTCTTGCAGCTAAATGGAAGGATTCATATACAATGTCATTAACAGTTCTTAAGTGTTCAAAACTTTGTGCTCCAGGAACATTTAAAAATAATATCCGTAAGCAAAAACGTTCCACATCTCTTGGACTGACTGTGTAAATTCTTGGAATAATTTTATTGCCTCTGGTTTTTCTTGGTCTCCATAATCCATTCACAAAAACATAGTGATATGGAATTTCAATATATAAGTATTGTGTTGCTTCAGCATCAGTGGAATTTAATGCAAACCATGCAGTTAGTGTAGTGTGACGATCTTCACTTTGGGCCAATGCATTCATTTCATTTCCAGCATGGAAATAGACTAAATGTCGTTGTGGCAAATGTACTGCTAACCTATATACTGCATGTGATCTATCATGCATTTCAAATTTTAAAAGCCGCCACATAGCTTCTGGCGCACTGACATAGCGAGCATCTACATGAGATGCAAGTTCATCATGTACTAACTCACTACTTTCAGGGTTGTCTGCACTTTTGACGACTACAGTAGCTGCATCGTAACCTTTGTAAATATATTTGTAGACATATTTAATGGATTTGATGGAAGTGCAGGCTTCTACGTTGATGTGGGCGTTGTACTTCATGAGTAAATGTGGATTGTAGGGTACTACATATCTATTGTCCACTTTTTTTCCACGAATAATGGCACTATCTCCTTCTCTTCTTTTATAAAGTGGATATCCATCACAATTGGCATAGGTTTTGTCTCTATAATCTTTTGGAAATTCTTTGGAACATTGATTATTTTCCATACATGGTGATTGTGGATTAAGGTCACCACAGGGTCCATGAAACATGCGATGAGTAACAATCTCATATAGTCTACCATATAGTTCTGGATCTGGTAGTTCAGCAACAATGACTGCATCCACTTTGTCTGAAGTATCTAATTTATCTTTTTCTTGAAGTATTATTAGAAGATGTGCATGTGGAAGGCCTCTTTTTTGAAATTCAATGGTATATACATAAGCAAGACATTTGCCAAATAACTGATTTATAGTGAAGTCACGTATTAATTCATTTAATTTAATCTTAAAAACTCTGGCTACTAAATCTGGTCGATCTGAAGCAGTTTGTCCAAGAAGTAGATTTAGTGTAATTTCTGGCCATTGTGGATTACATGTAAATGTCACAAATAGATCGGGTTTGCCAAATTTTGTCACAATAGCCATAGCATCATTGTATCTTTCTCTCATATTCCAAGGAGATCCTTGAAAGGAAGATGGTAAAATGATGGCTTTGCCAGCTGTCATGTCTCTGCTTGTAGCCACGTCAGCAACATAGTCCATGAGTCCAGAATATTGTTCTACACGGAGTTTATCTTGTTGATATTTGATAAAGTTTAAATTATTAGCCTCAACTTGCAAATATGAATCAATAATCCATTGTTGTGTTAGTTTGCCACCACATAAAATTGGATTAAATACATTGCGAATGGCAATTTGAGCTACTTTAAATTCAAGCATAGAAACATTATTTCGGATTCTGGCTTTAGCATTTGGGTAACTGGGAAGAGTTAATTTTGGTTGCCAACCTGCTTCTCCGTGTGGGAAAAAGATGGGATATGTCATTGGATCTAAATTTGGACTTAAGATACTCATATTAATAAACGGTTGGTCCTCATTTCTAGGATATATTCGAATGTCTTTTTGAAATGGTGGTTCTCCTTCATCATTCTGAAACACCATTGCAACCTCATTTGTTGTTGGCAAGTTATAACGACGTTTATCAGTATGTCTGTCTCTTTTAAGCACCATATTAACCTTCGGCATTGGTAATTGATGTGTTTGTGAATGAAGTAGTTGTTCATTTTCTACTTCTGCCAATTTTTTATAAGCTTTACTGTAGGGATTGTTGTCCATAATGTTATTTAGCTCTATGAAAACAGTGGGTAAGCATTTTTTATTTTCTTCCATCTGCATACGTTGGTCAACAGCTTCCATTGTATCTAGGACATATAGTTGAGCGAATTTTCTTTTATTTCCTTCCTCTGGATGTAAATGGGAAGTGCGATGATAAATTTGTCCTTGGACTTTAAAACAGTAAGGACCATGTCCTGGTACATTAGCAGCTAATGTTGCCCCCATGGATGCAAAGGATATGGCACTATTGTAGGATCTTATGTTTGTCTTAAAATTTTTGTAGTTTGGAAAAGTAGGTTCAGTCATAATATTTTGTAAATAAATTGGAAATTCTTTCCTTTCTGGAAGTTTGAACTTGCCTTTTTGACAACAACTAATAAATTGTCCATCTCTGGGTCTCTCCTGTTTAAAATAATAAGCCTCACAAAACTGACATTGAGTAGTCATGTCCCCACAACTATGAACCTCTACTGCTAAAGACTTGAGTAGAGGACAATTTGCAAAGCATATAAGATTTTGACTTTCATATTCATCAGGTGAAATGTCATATAATGTTTCAACAACAGGTTCTAAATGTTTTGTTTTTTTCGTTGCTTTTCTTGGTATATGTTGTATTGTTTGAGGTAAAATGTCATGTAATGTTTCATGAAACGGTTCTAAATGCTTTGTTTTCTTTGTTGCTTTTTTTGGTATCTCTTGTATTTTTTCTGGTAAAATGTCATCTGATGTTTGAGCAACAGGTTGTAAATGCTTTATTTTCTTTGTTGTTTTTTTTGACATATCTTTAATTTCTGCAAGTGACAGTCTTTTGCTTGCAATTCTTTTGCGTTCTTTTTCTCGTCGAATTTCCTTCTTCTCCGGTGTCTGCTGGCTGTCTGCTCTCTGTCGTCGTTCTCTAGCTTGGCGTCTTTTCTTTTCTTGTTTACTCTCGTTATCAGCCATGTTAATCTGTAAAAATAAAATAATGTACCATTAGTTTATTTTGAGATGTTAAGTTGTTTTTCATGACAAATAGTTATCAATAGTGTGTTAACATTTTATACTTAATCAATTTCAATGCGGTCAATTGAATAAAAGTCTAAATAAGGCCATCAGATAATTATTTAAAGAAATTTTTATTTCTTAAACATGTATCCAAAAGCAAGTGTTTCAGTAACTAAAAAGGTATTTTCAATAAGATGTTATGTCCTTATTTACAGCACTATTCAATTTGTCAAATGGCAATTAAATTAGGGTTTAGGACTGGAATGTTACAATGACAAATTGTATAGATTCTGTGTTTTTAGACTTTTTTGGACTATGCCAATTTATTTTTTAAGTTTACATTGAAGTTTGTATTTAGTGTTAAAGATTATTGGCCCTAAAAGACAAATAAGAGATAGATGATAGATATTACTTTTTATACTGTACCTTGGTTGAAGTTTGATTTCAAGCAAAATTCTTTGTTGGTCCTGTGTTGAAAGCCTTCGTCCGATGGTCTGGTCCTGTGTTGAAAGTCCTCGTCCGATGGTGTAGTCCTCTGTTGAAAGTCCTCGTCCTCTGGTGTGGTCCTCAGTTCCAACTCCTGTTCCGATGTTCTTGACGCAGTATCTGTTATAAAATAAAAAAGAAAATGTTATGTTATTTGAATGTCTTTGTATTAATGAAAAAATGGCATTATTTCTGTGTTTTTCTACAATCCTTTTTGGTGCGCCACAATTTTGGTATGGTTCTGTAGGCTATTTTCTAAGGCTTATAGGTGGTTAAACATTAAAGAAGAATATTAATTAATTTTTCTCTTTTTTTACTTGTTATACTGTACCTTGGTTGAAGTTTGATTTGAAGCAGAATCTTTGTTGGTCCTGTGTTGAAAGCCTTCGTCTGATGGTCTGGTCCTGTGTTGAAAGTCCTCGTCCAATCGTCTGGTCCTCTGTTGAAAGTCCTCGTCCGATGGTGTAGTCCTCTGTTGAAAGTCCTCGTCCAATGGTCTGGTCCTCTGTTGAAAGTCCTCGTCCAATGGTCTGGTCCTCTGTTGAAAGTCCTCGTCCGCTGGTCTGGTCCTCAGTTGAAACTCCTGGTCCGATGTTCTTGACGCAGTATCTGTTATAAAATAAAAATGAAAATGTAATTTTATTTGAATGTATTTGTATGAACTAAAAAATGACATTATTTCTTTGTTTTTCTACAATCCCGTTTGGTGTCCACCACTTTTGGTATGCTTATTTAGGCCTTTTTCTAAGGCTTATAGATTGTTAAACATAAAATAAGTATCTAAATGTACTTTGGTATGTGTTTGTGTGAGTTTTCATACAATCCTGTTTGGTGCGCACCACTGTTGGTATGCTTATTTAGGCTTCTTTCTAAGGCTTATAGGTTGTTAAACATAAAATAAGAATGTAAATGTAGTTTGCTATGTGTTTGTGTGAGTTTTCATACAATCCTGTTTGGTGCGCACCACTGTTGGTATGCTTATTAATGTTGTTTTGTAATGCTTATAGGTTGTTAAGCATAAAATAAGAATGTAAATGTAGTTTGCTATGTGTTTGTGTGAGTTTTCATACAATCCTGTTTGATGCGCACCGCTGATGGTATGCTTATTAATGTAGTTTTGTAATGCTAATAGGTTGTTAAACATAAAATAAGAATCTAAATGTATTTTGCTATGTGTTTGTGTGAGTTTTCATACAATCCTTTTGGTGGGCACCAATGTTGGTATGCTTATTTAGGCTTTTTTCTAAGGCTTATAGGTTGTTAAAGATTAAAATAAGAATTTAAATGTAGTTTGCTATGTGTTTGTGTGAGTTTTCGTACAATCCTGTTTGATGGGCACCACTTTTGTTATACTTATGTAGTGTTTTTTCTAATGGTTATAGGTTGTTAAACAAAAAGAATATAAATGTAGTTTGCTATGGGCCTCATTCAATTGCGATTTGGCCAATTGAATAGGGCTCTATATAAGCACAGAGCATATTTTTTTACAGAAGTTTTTAAATAGTGAAGACCTTGCTTTTGGATAGAAGTTCACTAACTAAAAACTTCTGTAAAAAAAAATGCTGTGTACTTATATAGAGCCCTATTCAATTGGCCAAATTGCAATTGAATGAGGCCCTATGTGTTTGTTACAATCCTGTTTTGTGTGTAGCAGTTTGTGTGTACCATATGTTGCATACTTTGGCCCTCATTTAATTGCAGTTTGGCCAATTCAATAGGGTTCTAAATGTGCTTATTTGGAGCCCTATTGAATTGTCCAAAATATCAATTGAATGAGGGCCTTTGTTTGCTGGATTTGTTATATTGTGAGGGCCTCATTGAATTTGGTTTTTCAATAGGGCTCTATATAAGCACAGAGCATATTTTTGAACAGAAGTTTGTAGTGAAATTGAGCCAAATGTGCTTATATAGAGCCCTATTGAAATGGGCAAATCACATTTGAATGAGGCCCTCGGCCATTAAACATATTTAGGTCCTGAATCAATTGCGTTTTGACCAATTGAATAGGGCTCTATATAAGCACATAAAATATTTTTTGACAGAAGTTTTTAGTTAGTGAAGACCTTGATTGTGGTTAGAAGTTCAGTAACTAAAAATGTCTGTCTAAAAAATCTGTTATGTGCTTATATAGAGCCCTATTCAATTGGCCAACTCGCAATTGAATGAGGCTCATGGTTCGGTTCTTTTTTATACTTAATACTTTACCTTGATTGAAGTGTCGAATGACAGAGGGTCCCCTCCTGCCAATCTTAATCCGCCGGTCTTCTTGTAGTGTCTGTTTGAAAAATAAAGTGAAATAGTGAATTATAGAATTTTTTATTTGTATTTAACAAAGCATGGCCTTTTCAGGATTTAAAGTATTTTTGTATCTTACCTCTTCTTCTTTGTTGGTGTTCTTTAAAAGGGATTGTGCTTCACAGTGTACGGTGCAAATTGTTGAGAGACGCTGTTGATGCAGAGTCTGTTTGAATATTAAAAAAAGTTGAAAGATTGAGTTTTAGGTGATCTATTAAATTGCAGTAAATTAATTTCATTGAAATATACTTCTGTAATTAATTTGAATGAACATTATTTTTTGGTGGGGTCTACACACATATGTCACATACATGAAGCACATTTCCATAGTTGAAAGTAATTTTTGTGTGCGTGTGACATATCACTATACATGAATCATATTTTAATTGTTAAATTAACGTTATTTTTATTTTTGGCCAACATACATAAATGTGTGTGTGACATGTGACTATAGATGATACACATATATGTGCGTGTCACATATCAGTATACATGACTCATATTTTAATAGTATTTTAATAGTCCCAACTTATTTTTTTGTAATGTAATTTAAATGTAGTTGTTTAATTAGTTTGTTGCAGGGGCAATACACATAAATGTGCATGTGACATGTCACTATACATTATACGCATAAATGTGCGTGTGACATGTCACTATACATTATACACATAAATGTGCGTGTCACTTGTCAGTATACATTATACGCATAAATGTGCGTGTCACATGTCAGTATACATTATACACATAAATGTGCGTGTCACTTGTCAGTATACATTATACACATAAATGTGCGTGTCACATGTCAGTATACATTATACGCATATATGCGCGTGTCACATGTCAGTATACATTATACGCATATATGTGCATGTCACTTGTCAGTATACATTATACGCATATATGTGCGTGTCACTTGTCAGTATACATAAACCTCTTTGTCTTCTTTAATATTTTTTTTTGATGTCCTGTCTTGAAAATAAGTAATATATTATAGCTTACCTCTCAGTTGTAATTTGCACAATGTAAAGTAGTAAATTAGGAAAGAATTATCTTCTCAAGTTTTAGCAGCAGTTATCTCCGAAGTCACTCTGTTCATCACCTGAGGAGAAATGTATTTTTCTCTGTCAAATAGACAGTATTTATAAACTTGTAGAACATTCTGGAAAGTTAGACCGTTAGAACGTAATACGCATGCGCTATTTGCGTTCCAGCTTACAATTTGCGTTCCATCCGCCATTTTGTGCGTAGTAGTGGTTAAAATGGTGTTTAATATGAGTGTGATCCGTTCCGCATAGTATGTGTTTCATTATTGCGAGTAAGTGTAGTGTAGTTACGTCTGGAGCCTCGTTTTCGTTTTGTTCGGCGGCCATTTTTTCTCTCGCTTAGCCGATTTTCGGTCGTTTAAACTCTTTGTTTTGACTTAAATGGACGTGTAAATGAACTTTTGGAGGTGCCGGATGCCCCCCCGTGCTGTAAGTAAGCTTTTTATGTGTTTGTTGTGTTTATTTCTTGTGTTGGTGATGTTTTGATGCGCGGCGGTTGGAATGGGTCTTTCGCGGCCGTATTTTTTTCCGATGCGGCCGTATTTTGTTGCGATGTTGCCGTATTTTTTTGCGATATACGCAGTTAGCTTTTACGTGTACGACGCAGTGTATTTGTTTCTAAGTCGTGCGTATGTGTGTTAAGAGAGTGTGAAGGGCCTTTTTTACTGTTTTTTTGTTAAGTCTTGCGTCTGTGTGTCTGGGTGTAAGCGGGTGTGAGGCGACTTTGAGTTTTTTTTTGTTATGAAGTTGTGTGTGTGTGTATGTGTGTTAACACAGCCGATGTTGGGATGCTCCCACCACCGCAAATGCGGACCCTCGCTTCGCGAGGATCCGCATTTGCGGGGACGTTGTTGGGTTTTTGTTGGCTGGGTGGTTGGGTTTATTCTGTTAAAAAAGTCGTGTGTGTGTATGTGTGTGTTAACACAGCCGACGTTGAGCCTCCACAACCGCAAATGCGGGCCCTCGCTTCGCGAGGACCCGCATTTGCGGTGAACTGCGTCCCTCGCTTCGCGAGGGACGCAGTTCTTGCGGGCTCGCTACGCGAGCCCGCAAGCGTGAGCAACGACTCGTACGCTCACAACTATATATGTGACTAGCGACTTGCCCGTCAAAAAATGACGGCAATGTGATGTATATGTTTGTCAAGTTGTTTAGTTATTAACATATATTTTTGACACTTGTAAGTATTTTAATATGAACGTGTATTTTTGTAAAATGTTGATGTAATGGTTTTTTAAAATGTAATTAGTATCTGAAGAATTGTTAACTTTAATATACATTGAATGAATAGGAAAGCAAAAAGTAAAAACCCTTCTTTAAACGTTGCGAATTTTAACATGAATTTTAAACTATATGTAAGCAATAACCATCAAAGTATATATTTTTAAACTTGAACTTTATTTTTTATGTAAGTTTAGAAGTTAACAAAACATTTGTATAATTTTGAACATTATAAACAGGAACATAGTGAATACATTTTGTAACCTAATTTTTTATTAAAAGTATTAACATTTGAATGTAAAAACAATTGACATTTAAATTAATCAGTATTAAAATTCAATTTCTATCACAATAATTGTTAACTTGAATATACATTGAATATAGAGGAAGGCATACAGTAAAACTCTTCTTAAAACGTACGTAATTAAAGTAATTTATTACTGAGCACATAAACTGGCGATAAACATTAATGTAGGTAGTAATCTTAAGATAACAGACAATATTTACATTGTGACTTAAAAGGTGCTTGACCTGTTAACATCCACTTTGTAATCTGTTGAATGAAATAACTTGAAAATATATTTTTTAAACTTGTAACATTAGAAACATTAACATAGTGACTTAACATTTTAACATAATTTTTACTAACAATGCAAGGCAAGTATTTTGTGAGGCAAATCATTCATAAACATGACTTCCATTAATTATGACTGAATTAAACAACCAATTGTTATGTATTTTGCAATGCTTTAAAAAAATCTTGGCATCGTTAATTTGTATCCTTCAAAGTTATAGTACTTCATAGTAGACAATGTTTTTAGTAAAAATACGTCCATCTTCTAATAAATCACCTTGACTTTCATTGTTTTCAATGTAAACTTTAATAGCCTGTGGATTTTTGCACCGTGACAACGCAACGTACAATTGACCATGTGCAAAAACTGGTTCTTCCAAGAAAATACCCACAGATTTGAAAGTTTGACCTTGTGATTTATTAATGGTCGTGGCAAATGCCATAATAATGGGAAATTGTCTTCTTTGAAGTATAAAAGGGAGACTACTTTCACTTGGTGCTAAATCTATTCTTGGTATGAAAACTCTCTCTCCTTTATGGGTCCCAGTTAAAATTTCAGCATCTATAAAATGGTCCTTTAATTGTTGAACAATTAATCTTGTGCCATTGCATAGGCCTTTTTTGGGGTTCATATTTCGCAGTAACATGATAATTGCACCTTTCTTTAGCTGCAAAATATGTGGTGGCATTCCAGAAGGAGTTAAAGAGTTTATGAATTCAGTTGAAAAGTTAGCCTGACTTTCATTGTCATCAGCAAGTACAGAATCAGCACTGTGATAATTTCTTTGTGGTGCATAAATTTTTTTTAAGATTTCATTATTGAGGATTAATGCATCTTTATTTTTACACGTCAGTATGACTTGGTTGGCAAGCTCGGAATATTCTTCGTTATTTATGCTCCCTTCAAATATAGCCGATATAATATCTTGTTGACAAATCATATGAGGTGGGATCTCTACAGTGTCATCAGGTAAATGTAGTATTTTTTCTGTTCTCCCTTCTCCAATTTTAATAAGCCAATCATTGAAATCAGTTTGGCCTTCTGATCTCATATTTTGTTGCAGTTGAAGATGGGTAAAATGTTTCCATACTATACTTGACTTTATACATGTTTCGATAATGTCAGTTCGATTTCCATGTACAACGACAGGTAATGTTTGTCTGAAATCGCCACCCAACAACATTACCTTTCCACCAAATGGAAAAGTATTCTCCATGACTTCACGAAGCAAACGGTCAATACATTGGAGAGCATAGCATGACATCATTGTGGCCTCATCTATTATAATTAATTTACATTTCTTCAATTTCTTTGCTTGTAAGGATGTCATGCGAATATCTGACACAGAATTTTCTAAAATAGGCACTGGCAGTTTAAATCCACTATGAACAGTTCTTCCACCTTCTAATAAAAGTGCAGCAATTCCAGTAGTGGCAAACGCCATTGCTATTTTTCCTTGGGCTCGTACTGAACTCATTAATAAATTGTACAAATATGTTTTTCCTGATCCGCCAGGTCCATCAAGATAGAAATAACGCTCTGTCACCATGTCATCATCTATAGCATTTTTAATGGCATGAAATGCTTGCAATTGTAGTGTATTTAAAGTTGCAAGTCTTTCTTCTGTTCTTTCTGCTTGTAGTTGAATGTCATAGTCTTCAAAGTTAATGTCATCTATAAGACCTGGATCAGGCAAATTAAAACTTGCACAACTTAATCCATGAGTTAAAAAGACTTCTTGGATTTCCATTAACGCTTTTAAGTGTGCAATGGGTTCATTGTATCGTCGCATAAAGTCTTCAGCCATATTACTTTTAAAAGTCTCCCACAAAGCTAATGCATTTGGAGCATTTGAGAAGATACAAATAAAAGCAAATTGTTCTCTCATCTGTCGTGGCATTTGACATTGTGCTGCTTCTTCTAAACATCTTTCCCACTCTGTATCATCAGCGAGTAAGTTTCTATGTCTTGCAGCTAAATGGAAGGATTCATATACAATGTCATTAACAGTTCTTAAGTGTTCAAAACTTTGTGCTCCAGGAACATTTAAAAGTAATATCCGTAAGCAAAAACGTTCCACATCTCTTGGACTGACTGTGTAAATTCTTGGAATAATTTTATTGCCTCTGGTTTTTCTTGGTCTCCATAATCCATTCACAAAAACATAGTGATATGGAATTTCAATATATAAGTATTGTGTTGCTTCAGCATCAGTGGAATTTAATGCAAACCATGCAGTTAGTGTAGTGTGACGATCTTCACTTTGGGCCAATGCATTCATTTCATTTCCAGCATGGAAATAGACTAAATGTCGGTGTGGCAAATGTACTGCTAACCTATATACTGCATGTGATCTATCATGCATTTCAAATTTTAAAAGCCGCCACATAGCTTCTGGCGCACTGACATAGCGAGCATCTACATGAGATGCAAGTTCATCATGTACTAACTCACTACTTTCAGGGTTGTCTGCACTTTTGACGACTACAGTAGCTGCATCGTAACCTTTGTAAATATATTTGTAGACATATTTAATGGATTTGATGGAAGTGCAGTCTTCTACGTTGATGTGGGCGTTGTACTTCATGAGTAAATGTGGATTGTAGGGTACTACATATCTATTGTCCACTTTTTTTCCACGAATAATGGCACTATCTCCTTCTCTTCTTTTATAAAGTGGATATCCATCACAATTGGCATAGGTTTTGTCTCTATAATCTTTTGGAAATTCTTTGGAACATTTATTATTTTCCATACATGGTGATTGTGGATTAAGGTCACCACAGGGTCCATGAATCATGCGATGAGTAACAATCTCATATAGTCTACCATATAGTTCTGGATCTGGTAGTTCAGCAACAATGACTGCATCCACTTTGTCTGAAGTATCTAATTTATCTTTTTCTTGAAGTATTATTAGAAGATGTGCATGTGGAAGGCCTCTTTTTTGAAATTCAATGGTATATACATAAGCAAGACATTTGCCAAATAACTGATTTATAGTGAAGTCACGTATTAATTCATTTAATTTAATCTTAAAAACTCTGGCTACTAAATCTGGTCGATCTGAAGCAGTTTGTCCAAGAAGTAGATTTAGTGTAATTTCTGGCCATTGTGGATTACATGTAAATGTCACAAATAGATCGGGTTTGCCAAATTTTGTCACAATAGCCATAGCATCATTGTATCTTTCTCTCATATTCCGAGGAGATCCTTGAAAGGAAGATGGTAAAATGATGGCTTTGCCAGCTGTCATGTCTCTGCTTGTAGCCACGTCAGCAACATAGTCCATGAGTCCAGAATATTGTTCTACACGGAGTTTATCTTGTTGATATTTGATAAAGTTTAAATTATTTGCCTCAACTTGCAAATATGAATCAATAATCCATTGTTGTGTTAGTTTCCCACCACATAAAATTGGATTAAATACATTGCGAATGGCAATTTGAGCTACTTTAAATTCAAGCATAGAAACATTATTTCGGATTCTGGCTTTAGCATTTGGGTAACTGGGAAGAGTTAATTTTGGTTGCCAACCTGCTTCTCCGTGTGGGAAAAAGATGGGATATGTCATTGGATCTAAATTTGGACTTAAGATACTCATATTAATAAACGGTTGGTCCTCATTTCTAGGATATATTCGAATGTCTCTTTGAAATGGTGGTTCTCCTTCATCATTGTGAAACACCATTGCAACCTCATTTGTTGTTGGCAAGTTATAACGACGTTTATCAGTATGTCTGTCTCTTTTAAGCACCATATTAACCTTCGGCATTGGTAATTGATGTGTTTGTGAATGAAGTAGTTGTTCATTTTCTACTTCTGCCAATTTTTTATACGCTTTACTGTAGGGATTGTTGTCCATAATGTTATTTAGCTCTATGAAAACAGTGGGTAAGCATTTTTTATTTTCTTCCATCTGCATACGTTGGTCAACAGCTTCCATTGTATCTAGGACATATAGTTGAGCGAATTTCTTTTATTTCCTTCCTCTGGATGTAAATGGGAAGTGCGATGATAAATTTGTCCTTGGACTTTAAAACAGTAAGGACCATGTCCTGGTACATTAGCAGCTAATGTTGCCCCCATGGATGCAAAGGATATGGCACTATTGTAGGATCTTATGTTTGTCTTAAAATTTTTGTAGTTTGGAAAAGTAGGTTCAGTCATAATATTTTGTAAATAAATTGGAAATTCTTTCCTTTCTGGAAGTTTGAACTTGCCTTTTTGACAACAACTAATAAATTGTCCATCTCTGGGTCTCTCCTGTTTAAAATAATAAGCCTCACAAAACTGACATTGAGTAGTCATGTCCCCACAACTATGAACCTCTACTGCTAAAGACTTGAGTAGAGGACAATTTGCAAAGCATATAGGATTTTGACTTTCATATTCATCAGGTGAAATGTCATATAATGTTTCAACAACAGGTTCTAAATGTTTTGTTTTTTTCGTTGCTTTTCTTGGTATATGTTGTATTGTTTGAGGTAAAATGTCATGTAATGTTTCATGAAACGGTTCTAAATGCTTTGTTTTCTTTGTTGCTTTTTTTGGTATCTCTTGTATTTTTTCTGGTAAAATGTCATCTGATGTTTGAGCAACAGGTTGTAAATGCTTTATTTTCTTTGTTGTTTTTTTTGATATATCTTTAATTTCTGCAAGTGACAGTCTTTTGCTTGCAATTCTTTTGCGTTCTTTTTCTCGTCGAATTTCCTTCTTCTCCGGTGTCTGCTGGCTGTCTGCTCTCTGTCGTCGTTCTCTAGCTTGGCGTCTTTTCTTTTCTTGTTTACTCTCGTTATCAGCCATGTTAATCTGTAAAAATAAAATAATGTACCATTAGTTTATTTTGAGATGTTAAGTTGTTTTTCATGACAAATAGTTATCAATAGTGTGTTAACATTTTATACTTAATCAATTTCAATGCGGTCAATTGAATAAAAGTCTAAATAAGGCCATCAGATAATTATTTAAAGAAATTTTTATTTATTAAACATGTATCCAAAAGCAAGTGTTTCAGTAACTAAAAAGGTATTTTCAAAAAGATGTTATGTCCTTATTTACAGCACTATTCAATTTGTCAAATGGCAATTAAATTAGGGTTTAGGACTGGAATGTTACAATGACAAATTGTATAGATTCTGTGTTTTTAGACTTTTTTGGACTATGCCAATTTATTTTTTAAGTTTACATTGAAGTTTGTATTTATTGTTAAAGATTATTGGCCCTAAAAGACAAATAAGAGATAGATGATAGATATTACTTTTTATACTGTACCTTGGTTGAAGTTTGATTTCAAGCAAAATTCTTTGTTGGTCCTGTGTTGAAAGCCTTCGTCCGATGGTCTGGTCCTGTGTTGAAAGTCCTCGTCCGATGGTGTAGTCCTCTGTTGAAAGTCCTCGTCCTCTGGTGTGGTCCTCAGTTCCAACTCCTGTTCCGATGTTCTTGACGCAGTATCTGTTATAAAATAAAAATGAAAATGTTATGTTATTTGAATGTCTTTGTATGAATGAAAAAATGGCATTATTTCTGTGTTTTTCTACAATCCTTTTTGGTGCGCCACAATTTTGGTATGCTTCTGTAGGCTATTTTCTAAGGCTTATAGGTGGTTAAACATTAAAGAAGAATATTAATTAATTTTTCTCTTTTTTTACTTGTTATACTGTACCTTGGTTGAAGTTTGATTTGAAGCAGAATCTTTGTTGGTCCTGTGTTGAAAGCCTTCGTCTGATGGTCTGGTCCTGTGTTGAAAGTCCTCGTCCAATCGTCTGGTCCTCTGTTGAAAGTCCTCGTCCGATGGTGTAGTCCTCTGTTGAAAGTCCTCGTCCAATGGTCTGGTCCTCTGTTGAAAGTCCTCGTCCAATGGTCTGGTCCTCAGTTGAAACTCCTGGTCCGATGTTCTTGACGCAGTATCTGTTATAAAATAAAAATGAAAATGTAATTTTATTTGAATGTATTTGTATGAACTAAAAAATGACATTATTTCTTTGTTTTTCTACAATCCCGTTTGGTGTCCACCACTTTTGGTATGCTTATTTAGGCCTTTTTCTAAGGCTTATAGATTGTTAAACATAAAATAAGTATCTAAATGTACTTTGGTATGTGTTTGTGTGAGTTTTCATACAATCCTGTTTGGTGCGCACCACTGTTGGTATGCTTATTTAGGCTTCTTTCTAAGGCTTATAGGTTGTTAAACATAAAATAAGAATGTAAATGTAGTTTGCTATGTGTTTGTGTGAGTTTTCATACAATCCTGTTTGGTGCGCACCACTGTTGGTATGCTTATTAATGTTGTTTTGTAATGCTTATAGGTTGTTAAGCATAAAATAAGAATGTAAATGTAGTTTGCTATGTGTTTGTGTGAGTTTTCATACAATCCTGTTTGATGCGCACCGCTGATGGTATGCTTATTAATGTAGTTTTGTAATGCTAATAGGTTGTTAAACATAAAATAAGAATCTAAATGTATTTTGCTATGTGTTTGTGTGAGTTTTCATACAATCCTTTTGGTGGGCACCAATGTTGGTATGCTTATTTAGGCTTTTTTCTAAGGCTTATAGGTTGTTAAAGATTAAAATAAGAATTTAAATGTAGTTTGCTATGTGTTTGTGTGAGTTTTCGTACAATCCTGTTTGATGGGCACCACTTTTGTTATACTTATGTAGTGTTTTTTCTAATGGTTATAGGTTGTTAAACAAAAAGAATATAAATGTAGTTTGCTATGGGCCTCATTCAATTGCGATTTGGCCAATTGAATAGGGCTCTATATAAGCACAGAGCATATTTTTTTACAGAAGTTTTTAGTTAGTGAAGACCTTACTTTTGGATAGAAGTTCACTAACTAAAAACTTCTGGCCAATTCAATAGGGTTCTAAATGTGCTTATTTGGAGCCCTATTGAATTGTCCAAAATATCAATTGAATGAGGGCCTTTGTTTGCTGGATTTGTTATATTGTGAGGGCCTCATTGAATTTGGTTTTTCAATAGGGCTCTATATAAGCACAGAGCATATTTTTGAACAGAAGTTTGTAGTGAAATTGAGCCAAATGTGCTTATATAGAGCCCTATTGAAATGGGCAAATCACATTTGAATGAGGCCCTCGGCCATTAAACATATTTAGGTCCTGAATCAATTGCGTTTTGACCAATTGAATAGGGCTCTATATAAGCACATAAAATATTTTTTGACAGAAGTTTTTAGTTAGTGAAGACCTTGATTGTGGTTAGAAGTTCAGTAACTAAAAATGTCTGTCTAAAAAATCTGTTATTTGCTTATATAGAGCCCTATTCAATTGGCCAACTCGCAATTGAATGAGGCTCATGGTTCGGTTCTTTTTTATACTTAATACTTTACCTTGATTGAAGTGTCGAATGACAGAGGGTCCCCTCCTGCCAATCTTAATCCGCCGGTCTTCTTGTAGTGTCTGTTTGAAAAATAAAGTGAAATAGTGAATTATAGAATTTTTTATTTGTATTTAACAAAGCATGGCCTTTTCAGGATTTAAAGTATTTTTGTATCTTACCTCTTCTTCTTTGTTGGTGTTCTTTAAAAGGGATTGTGCTTCACAGTGTACGGTGCAAATTGTTGAGAGACGCTGTTGATGCAGAGTCTGTTTGAATATTAAAAAAAGTTGAAAGATTGAGTTTTAGGTGATCTATTAAATTGCAGTAAATTAATTTCATTGAAATATACTTCTGTAATTAATTTGAATGAACATTATTTTTTGGTGGGGTCTACACACATATGTCACATACATGAAGCACATTTCCATAGTTGAAAGTAATTTTTGTGTGCGTGTGACATATCACTATACATGAATCATATTTTAATTGTTAAATTAACGTTATTTTTATTTTTGGCCAACATACATAAATGTGTGTGTGACATGTGACTATAGATGATACACATATATGTGCGTGTCACATATCAGTATACATGACTCATATTTTAATAGTATTTTAATAGTCCCAACTTATTTTTTTGTAATGTAATTTAAATGTAGTTGTTTAATTAGTTTGTTGCAGGGGCAATACACATAAATGTGCATGTGACATGTCACTATACATTATACGCATAAATGTGCGTGTGACATGTCACTATACATTATACACATAAATGTGCGTGTCACTTGTCAGTATACATTATACGCATAAATGTGCGTGTCACATGTCAGTATACATTATACACATAAATGTGCGTGTCACTTGTCAGTATACATTATACACATAAATGTGCGTGTCACATGTCAGTATACATTATACGCATATATGTGCGTGTCACATGTCAGTATACATTATACGCATATATGTGCATGTCACTTGTCAGTATACATTATACGCATATATGTGCGTGTCACTTGTCAGTATACATAAACCTCTTTGTCTTCTTTAATATTTTTTTTTGATGTCCTGTCTTGAAAATAAGTAATATATTATAGCTTACCTCTCAGTTGTAATTTGCACAATGTAAAGTAGTAAATTAGGAAAGAATTATCTTCTCAAGTTTTAGCAGCAGTTATCTCCGAAGTCACTCTGTTCATCACCTGAGGAGAAATGTATTTTTCTCTGTCAAATAGACAGTATTTATAAACTTGTAGAACATTCTGGAAAGTTAGACCGTTAGAACGTAATACGCATGCGCTATTTGCGTTCCAGCTTACAATTTGCGTTCCATCCGCCATTTTGTGCGTAGTAGTGGTTAAAATGGTGTTTAATATGAGTGTGATCCGTTCCGCATAGTATGTGTTTCATTATTGCGAGTAAGTGTAGTGTAGTTACGTCTGGAGCCTCGTTTTCGTTTTGTTCGGCGGCCATTTCTCTCGCTTAGCCGATTTTCGGTCGTTTAAACTCTTTGTTTTGACTTAAATGGACGTGTAAATGAACTTTTGGAGGTGCCGGATGCCCCCCCCGTGCTGTAAGTAAGCTTTTTATGTGTTTGTTGTGTTTATTTCTTGTGTTTGTGATGTTTTGATGCGCGGCGGTTGGAATGGGTCTTTCGCGGCCGTATTTTTTTCCGATGCGGCCGTATTTTGTTGCGATGTTGCCGTATTTTTTTGCGATATACGCAGTTAGCTTTTACGTGTACGACGCAGTGTATTTGTTTCTAAGTCGTGCGTATGTGTGTTAAGAGCGTGTGAAGGGCCTTTTTTACTGTTTTTTTGTTAAGTCTTGCGTCTGTGTGTCTGGGTGTAAGCGTGTGAGGCGACTTTGAGTTTTTTTTTGTTATGAAGTTGTGTGTGTGTGTATGTGTGTGTTAACACAGCCGATGTTGGGATGCTCCCACCACCGCAAATGCGGACCCTCGCTTCGCGAGGATCCGCATTTGCGGGGACGTTGTTGGGTTTTTGTTGGCTGGGCGGTTGGGTTTATTCTGTTAAAAAAGTCGTGTGTGTGTATGTGTGTGTTAACACAGCCGACGTTGAGCCTCCACAACCGCAAATGCGGGCCCTCGCTTCGCGAGGACCCGCATTTGCGGCGAACTGCGTCCCTCGCTTCGCGAGGGACGCAGTTCTTGCGGGCTCGCTACGCGAGCCCGCAAGCGTGAGCAACGACTCGTACGCTCACAACTATATATGTGATGTTCACAACAGGATCATGTACACAGAGAATACTTATTATTATGAATATTATATATTATTATAAACATAAATATTATATATATATATATATAATGACGGCAATGAAATTGTAAGGTAGCTAATGTTGTTTTGTGTGTACTACTGAAATATATAATACAAATTAATAAATGAATATGCTTTACCTATATTGAAGCATTGTGTTGAAGAGCTAGCAATCTGTTTTGATGTTGCTGCAGCATTAGTGGTGTGGAGCTGCTGTGTAAGCGTGATGAACGTGTGCAGTGTAATAGTGTGCGTGCGCGAGACAAAACCGTTAACGTAGCTGTGTACTTCCGCATTATCCTAAAATGGCGGATAATGTGTGGTATGCGTCTGTAGTGGAATATCCGTAGGTGTTTTGTGGTGTTTTGCGTGTTTCTTGTGGTGTTTTGGGTGTTTAGAGTGCTGTAGCCTCGTTTTCGTTTTGTTCGTCGGCCATTTTTTCTCTCGCTTAGAGAATTTTTTAGTGTCTAAACTCTTTTATTATGAGTTAAATGAAGGTGTAACTTCATTTTTTGAGGTCCTGGATGCTCCCTCTTGCTGTAGGTAAGCTTTTTATGTATGTGTTGTGTGTATTTATTGGGTTTTTCATTTTTTCATGTCCGCGGGTTGCGGGCGATTTTTGTGAGTCCGTAATGTGTGGTAACGTGTCTCGTATGTTGTTTGCGTTGCGACGTAAAGTTTGCGAGGGTTGCAGTTGCTTCGCGAGGGCCGCAGTTGATACACACACAATATACAAACACATTATATATACACACACAATATACACACACATTATATATACACAAACAATACACACACACACAATATACAATATATATATAGAGCTGGAAAGCCAAGAGATTATTGGATATTTAGTTTTTGAAATAAAAACCGCATATAAGAAAATACCAGTGTAATGTATCACATTATGGCCCCAGTGATGGCTGGAGATGTGACATCTCAGGGCCCAGCCTGCCACGCCTCACCTGCTCCTGCAGTGCGAGGCCTTTTCCCCTGTCAGGTCCCCACAAACCAGCCCAGGACTCCCTTCTATCTCACAACCCTCCCCCAGCTCCACTCACCGCTTCACCACCCCAGTTTTAATCTTGATCTGCCTGACGCGTGGGTCTGCCATGGTCCTGGAGCTTCAAAATAGAGCGACGTCAGTGGCGGGAACAGATGCGCACTCACATACGTAACGCTACTGCGAGGGAGGCATGCGCACTGGGTTATAAACGCTCCGGAACCCGAACCGGGGAGGAGGTGGCTGCTCCATCCCAATAACTGAGGGCTGCTACGCGAGGGCTGCTACGCGAGGGCTGCGGGCAAGGGCTGCAGGCAAGGGCCTCAGTTGCTGGGATGGAGTGCCTTCGGCGGTCCATCCCAGCAACTGAGGCCCTTGCCCGCGGCCCTCGCTATGCGAGGGCCGCGGGCTCGCTACGCGAGCCCGCAAGCGTGAGCAACAGGCCGTACGCTGCGGGCAAGGGCCTCAGTTGCTGGGATGGAGCGCCTTCAGCGCTCCATCCCAGCAACTGAGGCCCTTGCCCGCAGCCCTCGCTACGCGAGGGCCGCGGGCTCGCTACGCTAGCCCGCAAGCGTGAGCAAAGGCCCGTACGCTCACAATTATATATGTGATATTTTTGTAATTATTCTTATTACCCACAATTGTCATACTCTTACTAATCTTGATACTTATGTTGAACTCATATCGAATGTTTCTTCCTATTTCTGGGTAAGTTAGCTACTTCCTTATCTGTGGCCACAAGAATTATTGCCAGGATATGTAAAGATCCTTTCACACATGGGCGTAGACGCCTTTTTTCTAGTGAAAATAAGTTTAATTTGGTTAGTCTTTCTTCATAACTTAGCCCCTCCATTCCCCTTATTAGTTTTGTTGCCCTTCTCTGTACCTTTTCCAGCTCTAAAATGTCCTTTTTATGAAGTGGTGCCCAAAATTGTACTCCATATTCCAAATAAGGGCATACTAGGGATTTGTATAGTGGCAGAATTATATTTGCTTCCCTGGCTTCTATACCCTTCCTAATACATGCTAATATTTTACTTGCATTTGCAGCTGCTGCTTGGCTTTGAGCACTGTTACCTAGGTGGTTGTCCACAAGCACTCGCAAATCCCTTTCAATATCTGATACACCAAGATTTGCTCTGTAGCGGAACCCATCACTGTTTTAAACTGTTTTATGATTATTATGGTTAAAATATGATCCTACTATATATATGTTGGTTGATGTTCTACAGAATATATTGGCTCAGAATATTAGCCAGACTTTTGCAGACCTAGGCTAATAGATAATCCTGTTACAGAGATTCAAGAGATAAGAAAGTTGTAAAGGATCCTTGCATTTTCCAAAGTGTTTTCATTCTCTGATAAGAACAAAGAAGAATGATCTAATTAATGTCTGATTGTATCCAAGTTGCCAGGGAGGTGTGACTCACCTATTGTCGTATATGTGTATTGTGTGGGGGATATGTGCAATGTCTGTGTTTTATGTGTAAAAACATACTTTTACTAACTTTTGAACCCCTGGTCTGATTCATGCCATTTTTGTATATGTTGTTCCCCTGGGTGAGAGATATTGAATGGTGCAGGACTTAAAGGTGTACCCCCTGTATTTGGGGTACATCCAGAATGTGGTTAAAATTGTGTCTGTTTTAATTGTGTTACCTGTTATCTGAGGGGAGGAGATGTGGGGGTTGAACCATGTATATAATTGGCTGTTGTGATAATTATGTGGGTGTAGCCCTTCAGAGGGCACCATTGCATAAAAGGAGATTCCCTGTCATTAAAAGATAGTTCCTCTTGACCCTTTAAAACGTAGCCTCGTCTCGTTATTTGAGGGGATCGCTATCATACTGGGGATTGCTATGCTTCTGCATACTCCCTTGAGCTGTAACTACTGAACGCTTGTTCCTGATGTACTATCCTTGGAGTCTGTGGTGGTTTTGGTGTCCGGTGCGGTGCTTGTAGGCCTCGACGCAAGCTAGGACGCATCCATCAACGGAGGTACCCGGTCGGGGTGCCAGGAGATCCGTTACCTGCTCCATTAAGATTATAAATTGTATGGCTATTTTTCCTTCCCAAATGCATAACCTTGCATTTATTTGTATTAAATCTCATCTGCCATTTAGCTGCCCATTTCTCTAATTTATGCATAATTTATATATTTATACAGTTCTCTTGTTCTAGGCTGGCCAATCATAATGAACCGCATCACTGGGTAGAAGGGGGACAGATTGGAATTGACCAGCCCCTGTTCCACAGGGAGACCCTGTATATACAGTGATGTCGGGTCCTTAATCTACACTGGTGGTGCATTAACCTATATTGCGTCCTGACCTTCCTGTATTACTTCAAAGAGGTACTTCAACTTATGTTGGAGACACTCCGTCTATTTGCGTATGGGACTTGCTTATCTTTTTAACCCTTTTTCACCTGCACCACAGCCCAGTAATGCTCCCATGTTACATACCATGTCACAGCATACAAACTATAACAAAAGCGTAACCATAATACACACAATATTACACATAATAGAAATTACCATCATAACACATAAACCACAGTGACAATCGGGGTAACCCTTGTCACTCCAGGCCCAGTCCACAACAGTCCAGTAAGGTCCTGGGCATGACAAACACTGACACCTGCATATAAGGGCATCTCATCCTGTGAATGAGATTTTACAATTATCAGATGATTGTATATATTGTGAATTAAATAAATATCCTATTTTAATTTGCAGGGATAGTTAACTGATATTTTTTATAATGCAGAACGTGGTTTTGTTTCAAGAATTTACAGATTTAATCATTGAACAAACATCTTATTACTCCTCTATATACATATTACTGAGGTCCATAGGAAATTGCCAATATCTTTGTGTCCATGTTTAGAGCCAACCAGATCCTTCTCCTACCTTGGGATGGCAGGTTACTGAGGTTGGATACAAGATGGGCGATAATCATCATAAAGGGGAAGAAGAGCTTCCGATAAATCTAATGATGGTTCTCATCAGTCACCACAGAACCCATCACATCCCAATCCTAGTAATGAGGGACACCAAGGACCTTTACACAGCCGGTGAATTCAAATGGCTCACACAGAATGTATATTTATGTATTTATTTAGGAATTAAATATGATTATAAGTCCTGCATAAGCGTAAACTGCCACACTAAAATCAGGATTAGAGATTACCCTTAACGGTCAGTTTCTAAAATTGTATTTTTTTTGCAGTCGTGTCTGACTCTCTGTGACCGTATGGACCACAGAACAACAACTTAAACTCCATAAAATAATCATCTTTAATACTTTTATGTATATGACATTTCTAAATATATAAGCTATGTTCACCACAGGATTATGTACACAGAGAATACTTATTATTATGAATATTATATAATATTATAAACATAAATATTATATATATATATTTTTGTAATTATTCTTATTAACCACAATTTTCATACTCTTACTAATCTTGATACTTATGTTGAACTCATATTGAATGTTTCTTCCTATTTCTGGGTTAGCTACTTCCTTATCTGTGGCCACAAGAATTATTGCCAGTATATGTAAAGATCCTTTCACACATGGGTGTAGGAACTGGGGGCGGTGGGTGGTGGTGGGGGGGTGGGGGTGGATGGGGACATATCCCCGCCCCCCACAGATTTTTGAATGTGTGTGTTTTTGTGCAGAGAAGCAGTTGTGTGGTATATTTATACTATATGCCGTATCCCCCATATTTTCTCTGGCTCCTACACCCATGCTTTCCCAGCTTGGCATGTACATCATTGCCTTGTTGGCTTTGACTACTTATATTTTACTTTTGAGAAAGTGTAGCTGTCACTGGATGTGAGTCGCCATTTTGGGTATATAAACTGCTGTATACAATGTAACTTTTACCATCTCTGTAAGCCTTAGAGAGGATACTGCTGGTGCAGCAAATGCAAAGCACTGGGGTCCCCAAAAGGGCCGGGGGTAATGTGACATTCTTACTTTAATAGGTAAAAGGATTAAAAAATATTTTTTTTTATATAAAGTTGATCTGGGCACCATAGGGTGACCTGACCACCTCCTCATATATTTGGCTTTTTATTTACCCCAACCTTGTACAGAGAAGTTACATGGGCCCTTTAAATTATATTGCACCGAGGTCCTCCAGTATCTGGGACCACCACTGTTTGAAAGAAAAAAAAATTCTATTCACTGCAAAAACTTCTACTTGATCTCCCAGACTCTACATGACGGCCCTGACATCAGATATACATAGGGACGCTCCCCTAAACTCTCTAAAACTCTCCCTGTGTCACTTCTGGTGCCCTTGAAGGTCTTAACACTCCTCCTGGCTTTGCTGCAACAGTATCTAGACAAGTTAGTAGTGCTTTAGAGTCTGGCCACTCATTCACCAGTAGTCCTGCCCCCATTACTTCTCCCCTCTCAAGGAATTTAGGATTATGAAAGTGATGAGTCACAAGTTGGGGCCCAAGGGCCAGATAATTCTAGAGCTGTTGATATACAAGCCAACAGAATGACTAGACAGCAAACTAAAGCTGGAAATAATTAGCTATGGACTCCTCATGAAGCATGGCCAATGGTAAAGGAAGCCCCAGATCCTGCAACTGTCCAGACAAGTTTACTGAATGGTTGGTTTGTGTGATATATGATATTTTACCCTGTGACATGTATTATGTTTTGAAAGCTTCAGTGAAGGATAGTTAGAACATTTTACGAGTGGGTGGTTATTTTACCATGAGACATGTACAGTATTATATTTTGAAACATGTGTATGGCACTAGATGGTCTGCAGTGATGGATAGTTATACCATTTGAAAGGAGAGACAGTGGAAGCAGTCTCTACCCAGCCACATCTGTTACATTCCTGGCTAACTCGTTTGTGTCTGGCGGTCATTTTCGCTGGTCAGTGTCCTTTAGCCTTGTTGGTTTTTTTCTGGTTCCCGCTTTTCTGGGTTTGATTTTTACAGCGAGTGAGGCGCCGTAGAGCCTCCACCTTTGCAAATGCGGCCCCTCGCTTTGAGAGGTCCCGCATTTGTGGTATGCAATGAGCCTTCGGCTCATTGCAGCTGACGTTGGAGACTCCACTTCGCGTGACGCAAAGCGTGACGACAACTTGCAGTTTGACAACTATTATATGTGATTTCTAATTATTTGTTTTATTTTTTTGTATCTACACATTTAAAATAGAGTCTTGATCTAACCAGGTATCTGGTAGTCTATATTTTTGGCCTCCTGGACCTGACCAGATATTGTTATTGCTAATGTAATGTTGGCCACAATAAAGAATGTTGGGGTTACTATGTGATGTGATATTCTGCATTGGTTGCTTATAGGTGGCAGAAATGGTTTATATTATATGACTAGCGACTTGCCCGTCAAAAAATGACGGCAATGAGATGTGTATGTTTGGAAAGTTGTTTAGTTATTAATATACGTATTTGACACTTCTAAGGTTTTAGTTATGATGAAATAAGTGCTATTGTGATATTAAACATGTTTATTTTTGTAAAATTTTCTTTTGTTCAACAGTAACTGTTCAAGCATTTTGTATTAAAAGTATTAACATTTGAATATAAGAACAGTTGAACTTTAAATTAATCAGCATTGTAAACTTGAGGTAATGTTTTTTTAACATGCAAGTTCTATCTCAAGAACTGTTAACTTAAATATACATTGAATCCAGAGGAAGGCAAACAGTAAAAGCCCTCCTTGAATCATAGGCAATTGTATCAGAGAGGAAAAAAAAAAATTCCTTCCTGACCCCATTAACTTGGCGATCAGATTACTCCCTGGATTAATGTTTAACATAAAAGACAACATTTACATTGTGACTTAAAACGTGGTTGAGCTCTTAACTTTGGAAAATGTATAAGTAAGGAACTTGAAAGTATATATTTTTAAATTTGAACTTTCTTATCTGTCTAAGTAAGGAACTTGAAAATATTGTTTTCAAACTTGTAACATTAGAAACAGTAACATAGTTAATTAACATTTGAACAGAATTTGTCAAAATAATGCAAGGCAATTTTTTTGTGAGGCTAATCATGCATAAACAGTACTTCCGTAAATTATGACTGAAATGTTTATTGATTTGTATTTTTCAATGGTTGACCTCTGTTTGTTGCTATAGTAATTGTTTTAAATCGCACATATAGTTTTGTCTGTGGAAAAGTGGTTCTCTAAAAAGAGAACGCAAGAACTTAAACTTGTTGCACGCTGTTTAAGCACTGTTCTGTATGTGTTTGACAATTTAATGTAGTTTAACAGGAAAATATTGTTTTTGTAAATGTAATTTATGTTGCGTAATAATGACCTTTTGAAGGGAACGGACATTTATGTGTATTTGTTTTAAAAAATTGGTGGTTATATTATGTTTTTTTATATTTTTGCATTTGCTTTTAAATTTGTTTTGCATGGCTTTTGTTTGTTTAATGAAAAGTTACAGTACTTCATAGTAGACAATGTTTTTAGTAAAAATACGTCCATCTTCTAATAAATCACCTTGACTTTCATTCTTTTCAATGTAAACTGTAATAGCCTGTGGATTTTTGCACCGTGATAAGGCAACATACAATTGTCCATGTGCAAATACTGGTTGTTCTAAGAAAATACCCACAGATTTGAAAGTTTCTCCTTGTGATTTATTAATGGTCATGGCAAATGCCATAATGATGGGAAATTGCCTACTTTGAAGTATAAAAGGGAGACTACTTTCACTTGGTTCTAAATCTATTCTTGGTATGAAAACTCTCTCTACTTTATGGGTACCAGTTAAAATTTCAGCATCTATGAAATGGTCCTTTAATTATTGAACAATTAATCTTGTACCATTGCATAGGCCTTTTTGGGGGTTCATATTTCGCAGTAACATGACAATTGCACCTTTCTTTAGCTGCAAAACATGTGGTGGCATTCCAGAAAGAGTTAGTGAGTTTATGAATTCAGTCGAAAAGTTAGCCTGACTTTCTTTGTCATCAGCAAGTACAGAATCAGCACTGTGATAATTTATTTGGGGTGCATTATTTTTTTTTAAGATTTCATTATTGAGGATTAATGCATCTTTATTGTTACAGGTTAGGATGATTTGGTTGGGAAGCTCTGAATATTCCTGGTTATTTATGCTTCCTTCAAATATAGCGATATAAGATCTTGGTGACAAATCATATGAGGTGGGATCTGCACAGTGTCGTCAGGTAAATTTGGTATTTTTTTCTGTTCTGCCTTCTCCAATTTTAATAAGCCAATCATTGAAATCAGTTTGGCCTTCTGATCTCATATTTTGTTGCAGTTGAAGATGGGTAAAATGTTTCCATAGTGTGCTTGCCTTTATACAGGTTTCGATAATGTCAGTTCGATTTCCATTTACAACGAAAAGTAAGGTTTGTCTAAAATCGCCACCTAACAACATTACCTTTCTACCAAATGGAAAAGTATTACCCATGACTTCACGAAGCAAACTGTCAATACATTGGAGGGCATAGCATAACATCATTGTGGCCTCATCTTTTATAATTAATATACTTTTTTTAATTAAAACTTGCACAACTTAATCCATGAGTTAAAAATACTTCTTGGATTTCCATTAACGCTTTTAAGTGTGCAATAGGTTCATTGTATCGTCGCATAAAGTCTTCAGTCATATTACTTTTAAATGTGTCCCACAAAGCTAATGCATTTGGAGCACTTGAGAAGATACAAATAAATTCAAATTGTTCCCTCATCTACCATGGCATTTGACATAGTGCTGCTTCTTCTAGACATCTTTCCCATTCTGTATCATCAGCTAGTAAGTTTCTATGTCTTGCAGCTAAATGGAAGATTCATATACTATGTCATTAACAGTTCTTAAGTGTTCAAAACTTTGTGCTCCAGGAACATTTAAAAGTAATAGTCGTAAGCAGAAACGTTCAAGATCTCTTGGACTGACTGTGTAAATTCTTGGGATTATTTTATTTCCTCTGCTTTTTCTAGGTCTCCATAATCCATTCACAAAAACATAGTGATATGGAATTTCAATATATAAGAATTGTGTTGCTTCTGAATCTGTAGAATTTAATTCAAACCATGCAGTTAGTGTAATGTGACGATGCTCACTTTGGGCCAATGCATAACTTTAATTTCCAGCATGGAAATACACTAAATGTCTTTGTGGCAAATGTACTGCTAATCTATATACTGCATATGATCTATCATGCATTTCAAATTTTAAATGGCGCCACATAGTTTCTGGTGCACTTACATAGCGAGCATCTACATGAGATGCAAGTTCATCATGTACTAACTCAGTGCTTTCAGGGTTGTCTGCACTTTTGACGACTACAGTAGCTGCATCATAGACTTTGTAAATATATTTGTACACATATTTAATAGATTTGATGGAAGTGCAGGCTTCTACATTAATGTGTGCATTATACTTCATGAGTAAATGTGGATTGTAGGGTACTTCATATCTATTGTCTACCTTTTTGGCACGAATAATGGCACTATCTCCTTCTCTTCTTCTATAAAGTGGATAGCCATCACAATTGGCATACGTTTTGTCTCTATAATGTTTTGGAAAATCTTTGGAACATTTATTATTTTCAATACATGGTAATTGTGGATTAAGCTCACCACAGGGTCCATGAATCATGCGATGAGTAACAATCTCATATAGTCTACCATATAGTTCTGGATCTGGTAGTTCAGCAACAATGACTGCATCCACTTTCACACCAGTATCTAATTTATCTTTTTCTTGAAGTATTATGAGAAGATGTGCATGTGGAAGGCCTCTTTTTTTAAATTCAATGGTATATACATAAGCAAGACATTTGCCAAATAAGTGACTTATAGTGATGTCACGTATTGATTAATTTAATTTAGTTTTAAAAACTCTGGCTACTAAATCTGGTCTATCGGAAGGACTTTGGTCATGAAGTAAATTTTCTGTAATTTCTGGCCATTGGGGATTACATGTAAATGTAATAAATAAATTAGGTTTGCCAAATTTGGTGACAATAGCCATAGCATCATTGTATCTTTCTCTCATATTTCGAGGAGATCCTTGAAAAAAAGATGGTAAAATAATGGCTTTGCCAGCTGTCATGTCTCTGCTTGTAGCCACCTCAGCAACATAGTCCATTAATCCACAATATTGTTCTACACGTAGTTTATCTTGTTGATATTTTATAAAGTTTAAATTATTGGCCTCAACTTGCAAATAGGAATCAATAATCCATTGTTGTGTTAGTTTTCCACCACATAAAATTGGATTAAATGTATTTCGAATGGCAATTTGAGCTACTTTAAATTCAAGCATAGAAACATTATTTTGGATTCTGGCTTTGGCATTTGGGTAACTGGGAAGTGTTAATTTTGGTTGCCAACCTGCTTCTCCGTGTGGGAAAAAAATGGGATATGTCATTGGATCTAAATTTGGATTTAAGATACTGATATTAATGAATGGTTGCTCCTCATTTCTGGGATATATTCTAATGTCTCTTTGAAATGGTGGTTCTCCTTCATCATTTTTAAACACCATTGCAACCTCATTTGATGTTGGCAAGTTATAACAACGTTTATTAGTATGTCTTTCTCTTTTAAGCACCATATTGACCTTTGGGATTGGTAATTGATGTCTTTGTGCATGAAGTTGTTGTCCATTTTCTACTTCTGCTAATTTTTTATAAGCTTTAGTGTAGGGGTTATTGGCCATAATGTTATTTAGCTCTATAAAAACAGTGGGTAAGCATTTTTTATTTTCTTGCAGCTGCATACGTTGGTCAACAGCTTCCATTGTATCTAGGACATATAGTTGAGCAAATTTTCTTTGCTCTCCTTCCTCTGGATGTAAATGGGAAGTCCGATGGTAATTTGGCCTTGGACTTTAAAACAGTAAAGACCATGTCCTGGTACATTAGCAGCTAATGGTGCCCCCATAGATGCAAATGATATGGCACTATTGTAGGATCTTATGTTTGTCTTAAAATGTTTGTAGTTTGGAAAAGTAGGTTCAGTCATAATATTTTGTAAATAGATTGGGAATTGTTTTCTTTCTGGAAGTTTGACCTTGCCTTTTTGACAGCAACTAATACATTGGCCATCTCTGGGTGTCTCCTGTTTAAAATGATAAGCCTCACAAAACTGACATTGAGTATTCATGTCCCCACAATTCTGAACCTCTACTGCTAAAGACTTGAGTAAAGCACAATTTGCAAAGCATATATCAGTTTCAATTTCAAATTCATCATTTGAAATGTCATGTGATTTTTCAGGAACAGGTTCTAAATGCTTTGTTTTCATGGTGGCTTTTCTTGGTATATCTTTTATTTGTTCAGGTAAAATGTTATGTGATGTTTCAGGAACAGGTTCTAAATGCTTTGTTTTTTTAGTAGCTTTTTTTGGTGTATCTTTAATTTTTGCAGTTGATAGTCTTTTGCTTGCAATTATTTTGCGTTCTTTTTCTCGTCAAATGTCCTCCTGCTCTGGTGTCTGCTGGTTGGCCCATCTCTGTTGTCGTTCTCTAGCTTGACGTTTTAGCTTTTCTTGTTTGCTGTCATTATCAGCCATGTTAATCTGTAAAAGAAAATAATGTATCATTAAATTAGTTTGACATGTTAAGTTTGTTTTTTAAATTTTTTATTATCAACAGTTTGTTTCTATGTGATTGTAGTTCATTGTAGCAGAACTTTATTTCTATTGTTAAATAAGTGTGTTTTATTTTTTTGGTTTTACTTTCTGACTTTCTGTCGTAGATTGTAATTTTTGGCTTTCATGCATAGCACACTCAAGGTAATTACACTATAGCTTCTTCCAGATATAGTAGGTATATAGTGTTAATTGAAATTTATATTTTCTTTGGTTTGGTAATTTCTTTTTTAGTAGTACTTTTGGCTTATAGGCATAGCAGAGGGCAAAAATTAGTCTTTGTAATTTGTACTACAGTGGATTGTTGTAATAGTCTTTTTATATTTTATTTAAAGGCTTATATGTTGGGGCTGTGAAAAGGTTTGTATTGTTGTATTATTCTATTTTATATGTGTGGTTAGGTTTTATGCTTAATATTGTACATTAGGGCTGGTAATTGAGAATTAAAAATGTTATTTAGTCTGTGTTTTGACACTTTTGTGGACTATGCTGTTTTATGTTGCTTTTTTTTTCCGCTAGATTGAAGTTTGGGTTTACTGTTAAACATTGTTGTCCGTAAAAGCCAAATAACAGGTAAATGACAAATGTGTCAGTAATATTTTGGTAAAGATTATAATTAGTGGTTCTTATTGTTGTTGGTCTTTTTTTTTTTCTGTTGACATGGATGCAGAGCAAACATGTTTATTTAGTTTTCTCTTTTTTTACTTGTTATACTGTACCTTGTTTGAAGTGTGATTTCAAGCAGAATCTTTCTTGGTCCGCTGTTGTAAGTCTTCGTCCGATGCTCTTCACGCAGTGTCTGTTGTAAAAGAAAAAGTAACATGCTATTTGATTTCAATGTATTTCTAATGAATAGCATATTTCATTGTATTGGTCTATTTTATCTGTCATGGTGAATTTTTCTGCTATGCTCTTTTTTGTGCAACTCTTTAAAATACTTTAATTGTATTTGTATATTACAGTTATCCTTTTTGTTCTTACTGTAATTATTAATGTTTTTCTTAATTTGGATATGATCGAAATGTTTTTAGCATTATCCTGTTTTCTGTCCACCACTTTTGGTATGTTAATTTAGGCTTCTTTGTAAGGCTTATAGGTTCTTAAACAGTGAAGAAGAATATTAATTTACTTTTCTATCTGTTTGTGTGATTTTTGGTACAATCCTGTTTTGTGTCCCCCATATTTTGCATACTTTATTTGCTTAAGTAGTCTTCTTTATAAGGATTAAATGTAGTTGGACAGTAAAAATGAATGTTAATTGCCTTTTCTATGTCATGTTGAGCTTTTTTGTTTTATCCTGTTTTGTGTTCACCACTTTTTGGTTGCTGCATTTGGCTTGTGGGTGATTGTTGGAGGTTATTTTACAGTAAAGAGGAGGAATACTTTTTTTTTATGTATGTTGCTAATGTTTCGGATGCTATCCTGTTTTATGGCCACCTCTTTTTTTTTTTCTCGGAAACTGTCTTTGTGAAAGGTCTTTGTGAAGTTTGTTGAACTGTGTTGTTTTGGTCTTTATTAAATCTGTATAGTTTTTTTTTTTTTTACTTTTAATTTTTATATTGGCGGCCATTAAACATATATATTGACTTTTTTTTTCTACTTGTTATACTATACCTTGATTGAAGTGTTGTTCTTGTCCAAATGACAGAGGGTCCCCTCCTGCCAATCTTAATCCGCCGGTCTTCTTGTAGTGTCTGTTTGAAAAAGAAAGTGAAATGGTTAATTGTATATTTCTTCTTTTTGATTTAGCAAAGCATGGTCTTTTTCAGCATGTAATGTATTTTTCTATCTTACCTCTTCTTCTTTCTTTGTGTTCTTTAAAAGGGATTCTGTTTCACAGTCCACGGTGCAAATTCTTGAGTGACGCTGTTGATGCAGAGTCTGTTTGAATAGTGAAAAAAGGGGAAAGATTCAGCTTCAGGTTCCATATGTATTAGTGTCATATTATTTTTTGCTATGAGTTGCAGCAAATTAATGTCATTTAAATATAGTTGTTTAATTAGTTTCAGTTAACATTAGTTTGTTGTAGGGCCTACACACATATATGTGTGTGTCACATGTCACTAAACATGAATCCCATTTTCATAGTTAAAGTTTGTATTTTTTTTGCTGTCTTGGTAAGAAAATGTAATATATTATAGCTTACCTCTCAGCTATAATTTGCACAGTGTAAAGTAGGAAATTAGGAAATAATTATCTTCTCAAGTAACAGCAGCAGCGACATGTCCAGTCACTCCGTTCATCACCTGAGGAGAAATGTATAATTTTCTGGAAAGTAGGCAGTATTTATAAACTTTGAGGTGCCTGAGACCGTTAGAACGCAATACGCATGCGCTATTTGCGTTCCAGCGTACAATTTGCGTTCCAGCCGCCATTTTATGCGTAGTAGTTGTCAAAATGGTGGTTAATATCAGTGTGGAACGTGCCGCATAGTATGTGTTTCGTACCTCGTAAAGTTGACTGTAGCGTTGGTTCAGTTTTGCGAGTGACTGTAGTATTGTTGCGTCTGTAGCCTCGTTTTTGTTTTGTTCGGCGGTCATTTTGTCTCTCGCTTAGGTGATTTTCGGCTGTTTAAACTCTGTTTTTTCAACTTAAATGGATGTTTAACTTCACTTTTCGAGGTCCTGGATGCCCCCCCTTGCTGTAGGTAAGCTTTTTATGTGTTTGTTGTGTTTATTTATTGTGTTTCTGATGTATTCATGTCTGCCGTTTTCGGACGTTTTTTGCGTGTTCGGAATGGGTCGTAGCGCGTCATGTATTTTTTGCGAGGGCCGCAGGCTCGCTGTGCGAGCCCGCAAGCGTTAGCAACAGCTCGCATGCTCACAACTATTTATGTGGTAATATTATTTTATAATACATTTTATGTACATATATTATTTTATATATTTCATTTAATATGATATTGTTGAAAAGATAAAAAAAAATAGAAAAGGTAACTATGAGAGCCAAATATTGTATCATGTGTTGGTTGCAGTAATGACTAGTAGACTGGGAGAGAGTTTTAGGGTTTTCATTGGAGAGAACTTGAGGGCTGATCCAGAAACGTTTTCTCAGACAGTAGCTGTAGATGATATGGAGATATTAGGGGTATAAGATGATTGTCCTGCAGGGCTCGGACACATTGCTTGTGAGTTAGTTGACTGTCGGTGATCCAAGGCCGATGGATCTAACTACAGTACAAGTGTTTGAGTGCCCCCTTGTGGAGTATTTGTTCTTATCAGAAAATTGTCACTGTCAGCTTAAATCCAAAGGACATTTATAGGGAATTGAGGTGGTAACTCTATCACCACTTAATATAACTATGACATTTGTCACAAACCCTGGTAAAAATAATATGTCTATCCCCAGTCGCACAAATACCTAATACATTATATTAGAGCGTAAATCAGAGACATAGGAACCATTCAGCACTTGTGATAAACTAATTGTATCCAGTGAGTGGTCACTTTGTTCTAATGCTCCAATGGACATTGTAGTAGTTTTAATGAATGACCACAAGACGATGAGGTCTCGTTCAGATGATGAGGTCTTGTTGTCTAAATATCTGTCATGTTATATACAAGAGCCAAGTCATAGCAGCCTCTTTATGTTTGTGTCCTTAAAGAGTGCTACAAGAGGAGGTCCACCAAGGATCGGAGGAATGGGGCCCAGACCCAAGGAGAAGAAAGAAGCTATCAGTACAAGAAGATACAGACCGACCAGGAAATGGCGAGACTGCTCGGAGACCATGAGCTCACTATAGACAGTTACAGTCACATACTGAGTGTGAGAGTGACAACTGACTCTTGTGTGTGACATACTGCGAGATGTTTACTGAATTATTACTGTGCTGTCAATATTCCTAGTGTATTATACTCTAAATAATAAAAGTATAAATATTGTGTTACTTCCCCAGAATACACTGAGCAATGGGATTAGCCGGAAAAGAGAGGGAAATGGGACCAGTGACAGAGAGACCGTCATCAGCGATGGGACGAGGAAGGGAGAGGAGAGAAATGGGACCAGTGACAGAGAGATCATCATCAGCGATGGGAAGAGGAAAAAAGAGGAGAGAAATGGGACCAGTGACAGAGAGATCATCATCAGCAATGGGACGAGGAAGAAAATGGAGGGAAATGGGACCAGTGATAGAGAGATAATCATCAGCAATGGGACGAGGAAGAGAGAGGAGACAAATGGGACGACTGACAGAGAGATCATAATCAGCAATGGGACGAGGAAGAAAGAGAAGAGAAATGGGAAAAGTGAAAGAGAGATAATCATCAGCAATGGGATAAGGAAGAAAGAGACGAGAAAGGGACCAGTGATAGAGAGATAATTATCAGCAATGGGACGAGGGAGAAAAAGGAGAGAAAGGGAGCAGTGATAGAGAGCAAATATTAAGCAATGGGGTGAGGAAGAAAGAGGAGAGAAATGGAACCAGTGACAGAGAGATAATCATCAGCAATGGAATGAGGAAGATAGAGAAGAGAAATGAGACCAGTGATAAAGAGATAATCATCAGCAATGGGATGAGGAAGAAAGAGGAGAGAAATAGGACCAGTAAAAGAGAGATAATCATTAGCAATGGGACGTGGTAGAAAGAGTAGAGAAACAGGACCAGTGACAGAGAGATAATCATTAGCGATGGGATGAGGAACATAGAGGAGAGAAATGGGATAAGTGACAGAGAGATCATCACCAGTAATGAGGTGAGGAAGAGAGAGGAGAGAATGGGACCAGTGACATAAAGATCATCATCAGCAATGGGACGAGGGAGAAAAAGGAGAGAAAGGGAGCAGTGATAAAGATATAATCATCAGCAATGGGATGAGGAAGAAAGAGGAGAGAAATGGGACCAGGGACAGAGAGATAATCATTAGCAATGGAATTAGGAAGATAGAGGAGAGAAATGGGACCAGTGATAGAGAGATCATCATCAGCGATGGGATGAGGAAGAGAGAGGAGAGAAATGGGACCAGTGACAGAGAGATAATCATCAGCGATGGGAAGAGGAAAAAAGAGGAGAGAAATGGGACCAGTGATAAAGATATAATCATCAGCAATGGGATGAGGAAGAAAGAGGAGAGAAATGGGACCAGGGACAGAGAGATAATCATTAACAATGGAATTAGGAAGATAGAGGAGAGAAATGGGACCAGTGATAGAGAGATCATCATCAGCGATGGGATGAGGAAGAGAGAGGAGAGAAATGGGACCAGTGACAGAGAGATAATCATCAGCGATGGGAAGAGGAAAAAAGAGGAGAGAAATGGGACCAGTGACAGAGAGATCATCATCAGCAATGGGACGAGGAAGAAAAAGGAGGGAAATGGGACCAGTGATAGAGAGATAATCATCAGCAATGGGACGAGGAAGAGAGAGGAGACAAATGGGACGACTGACAGAGAGATCATAATCAGCAATGGGACGAGGAAGAAAGAGAAGAGAAATGGGAAAAGTGAAAGAGAGATAATCATCAGCAATGGGATAAGGAAGAAAGAGACGAGAAAGGGACCAGTGATAGAGAGATAATTATCAGCAATGGGACGAGGGAGAAAAAGGAGAGAAAGGGAGCAGTGATAGAGAGAAAATAATAAGCAATGGGGTGAGGAAGAAAGAGGAGAGAAATGGAGCAGTGATAGAGAGCAAATATTAAGCAATGGGGTGAGGAAGAAAGAGGAGAGAAATGGAACCAGTGACAGAGAGATAATCATCAGCAATGGAATGAGGAAGATAGAGAAGAGAAATGAGACCAGTGATAAAGAGATAATCATCAGCAATGGGATGAGGAAGAAAGAAGAGAGAAATAGGACCAGTAAAAGAGAGATAATCATTAGCAATGGGACGAGGTAGAAAGAGTAGAGAAACAGGACCAGTGACAGAGAGATAATCATTAGCGATGGGATGAGGAACATAGAGGAGAGAAATGGGATGAGTGACAGAGAGATCATCACCAGTAATGAGGTGAGGAAGAGAGAGGAGAGAATGGGACCAGTGACATAAAGATCATCATCAGCAATGGGACGAGGGAGAAAAAGGAGAGAAAGGGAGCAGTGATAGAGAGAAAATAATAAGCAATAGGGTGAGGAAGAAAGAGGAGAGAAATGGAACCAGTGACAGAGAGATAATCATCAGCAATGGGATGAGGAAGAAAGAGAAGAGAATTGGGACCAGTGATAAAGATATAATCATCAGCAATGGGATGAGGAAGAAAGAGGAGAGAAATGGGACCAGGGACAGAGAGATAATCATTAGCAATGGAATTAGGAAGATAGAGGAGAGAAATGGGACCAGTGATAGAGAGATCATCATCAGCGATGGGATGAGGAAGAGAGAGGAGAGAAATGGGACCAGTGACAGAGAGATAATCATCAGCGATGGGATGAGGGAGAAAGATAAGAGAAATGGGACCAGTGATGAAGAGATAAGCATCAGCAATGGGATGAGGAAGAAAGAGGAGAGAAATGGGACCAGTGACAGAGAGATAATCATTAGCAATGGGACGAGTGAGAAAGAGGAGAGAAATGGGACCAGTGACAGAGAGATAATCATCAGCAATGGAATGAGGAAGAAAGATTAGAGAAATGGGACCAGTGATCAAGAGATAAGCATCAGCAATGGGATGAGGAAGAAAGAGGAGAGAAATAAGACCAGTGACAGAGAGATTATCCTTAGCAATGGGACGAGTGAGAAAGAGGAGAGAAATGGGACCAGTGACAGAAAGATAATCATCAGCAATGGGATGAGGAAGATAGAGGAGGGAAATTGGACCAGTGACAGAGAGATAATCATCAGCAATGGGGTGAGGAAGAAAGAGGAGAGAAATGGGACCAGTGATAGAGAGATAATAATCAGCGATGGGACGAGGAAGAGAGAGGAGAGAAATGGGACGAGTGACAGATAGATCATCATCAGCAATGGGACGAGGAAGAAAGAGAAGAGAAATGGGACAAGTGATAGAGAGATAATCATCAGCAATGGGATGAGGACGAAAGAGACGAGAAAGGGACCAGTGATAGAGAGATAATCATCAGCCTTGGGACGAGGGAGAAAAAGGAGAGAAAGGGAGCAGTGATAGAGAGCAAATATTAAGCAATGGGTGAGGAAGAAACAGGAGAGAAATGGGACCAGTGACAGAGAGATAATCATCAGCAATGGAATGAGGAAGAAAGAGAAGATAAATGGGACCAGTGATAAAGAGATAATCATCAGCAATGGGATGAGGAGGAAAGAGGAGAGAAATGGGACCAGTGACAGAGAGATAATCATTAGCAATGGGATGAGGAAGAAAGAGGAGAGAAATGGGACCAGTGACAGAGAGATAATCATCAGCAATTGGATGAGGAAGAAAGAGGAGAGAAATGGGACCAGTGACAGAGAGATAATCATCAGCGATGGGATGAGGAAGAAAGAGAAGATAAATGGGACCAGTGATAAAGAGATAATCATCAGCAATGGGATGAGGAGGAAAGAGGAGAGAAATGGGACCAGTGACAGAGAGATAATCATTAGCAATGGGATGAGGAAGAAAGAGAAGATAAATGGGACCAGTGATAAAGAGATAATCATCAGCAATGGGATGAGGAGGAAAGAGGAGAGAAATGGGACCAGTGACAGAGAGATAATCATTAGCAATGGTATGAGGAAGAAAGAGGAGAGAAATGGGACCAGTGACAGAGAGATAATCATCAGCAATTGGATGAGGAAGAAAGAGGAGAGAAATGGGACCAGTGACAGAGATATAATCATCAGCGATGGGATGAGGAAGAGATAGGAAAGAAATTGGACCAGTGACAGAGAGATAATCATCCGCAATGGGATGAGGAAGAAAGAGAAGAGAATTGGACCAGTGATAGAGAGATAATCATCAGCAATGGGTCGAGGAAGAAAAAGGAGGGAAATGGGACCAGTGATAGAGAGATAATCATCAGCGATGGGACGAGGAATAGAGAGAGGAGACAAAAGGGACGACTGACAGAGAGATCATAATCAGCAATGGGACGAGGAAGAAAGAGAAGAGAAATGGGAAAAGTGAAAGAGAGATAATCATCAGCAATGGGATGAGGAAGAATGAGGAGAGCAGTGGGACCAGTGACAGAGAGATAATCATCAGCAATGGGATAAGGAAGAAAGAGACGAGAAAGGGACCAGTGATAGAGAGATAATTATCAGCAATGGGACGAGGGAGAAAAAGGAGAGAAAGGGAGCAGTGATAGAGAGCAAATATTAAGCAATGGGGTGAGGAAGAAAGAGGAGAGAAATGGAACCAGTGACAGAGAGATAATCATCAGCAATGGGATGAGGAAGAAAGAGGAGAGAAATAGGACCAGTAAAAGAGAGATAATCATTAGCAATGGGACGAGGTAGAAAGAGTAGAGAAACAGGACCAGTGACAGAGAGATAATCATCAGCAATGGGATGAGGAACATAGAGGAGAGAAATGGGATGAGTGACAGAGAGATAATCATCAGCAATGAGGTGAGGAAGAGAGAGGAGAGAATGGGACCAGTGACAGAGAGATAATCATCAGCAATGGGACGAGGGAGAAAAAGGAGAGAAAGGGAGCAGTGATAGAGAGAAAATAATAAGCAATAGGGTGAGGAAGAAAGAGGAGAGAAATGGAACCAGTGACAGAGAGATAATCATCAGCAATGGGATGAGGAAGAAAGAGAAGAGAAATGGGACCAGTGATAAAGATATAATCATCAGCAATGGGATGAGGAAGAAAGAGGAGGGAAATAAGACCAGTGACAGAGAGATAATCATTAGCAATGGAATTAGGAAGATAGAGGAGAGAAATGGGACCAGTGATAGAGAGATCATCATCAGCAATGGGATGAGGAAGAAAGAGGAGAGAAATGGGACCAGTGACAGAGAGATAATCATCAGCAATGGGGTGAGGAAGAGAGAGGAGAGAAATGGGACCAGTGACAGAGAGATAATCACCAGCAATGGGATGAGGAAGAGAGAGAAGAAAAATGGGACCAGTGATAGTGAGAAAATCATCAGCGATGGGATGAGTAAGAAAGAGGAGAGAAATGGGACTAGTGACAGAGAGATAATCATCAGCGATGGGATGAGGAAGAGAGAGGAGAGAAATGGGACCAGTGACAGAGAGATAATCATCAGCGATGGGATGAGGAAGAGAGAGGAGAGAAATGGGACCAGTGACAGAGAGATCATCATCAGCGATGGGACGAGGAAGAAAGAGGAGAGAAATGGGACCAGTGACAGAGAGATAATCATCAGCAATGGGATGAGGAAGAGAGAGGAGAGAAATGGGACCAGTGACAGAGAGATTATCATTAGCAATGGGATGAGGGAGAGAGAGGAGAGAATGGGACCAGTGATAGAGAGATAATCATCAGCAATGGGGTGAGGAGGGAAGAGGAGAGAAATGGGACCAGTGACAGAGAGATAATCATCAGCGATGGGATGAGGAAGAGAGAGGAGAGAAATGGGACCAGTGACAGAGAGATAATCATCAGTGATGGGATGAGGATGAGAGAGGAAAGAAATGGGACCAGTGACAGAGAAATAATCATCAGCAATGGGGTGAGGGAGAAAGATAAGAGAAATGGGACCAGTGATAAAGAGATAAGCATCAGCAATGGGATGAGGAAGAAAGAGGAGAGAAATGGGACCAGTGACAGAGAGATAATCATTAGCAATGGGACGAGTGAGAAAGAGGAGAGAAATGGGACCAGTGACAGAGAGATAATCATGAGCAAGGGGGTGAGGAAGAAAGAGGAGAGAAATGGGACCAGTGACAGAGAGATAATCATCAGCAATGGGATGAGGAAGATAGAGGAGAGAAATGGGACCAGTGATAGAGAGATAATCACCAGCAATGGGATGAGGAGGAAAGAGGAGGGAAATGGGACCAGTGATAGAGAGATAATCATCAGCAATGGGATGAGGAAGATAGAGGAGGGAAATGGGACCAGTGACAGAGAGATAATCATCAGCAATGGGGTGAGGAAAAGAGAGGAGAGAAATGGGACCAGTAATCACATATATAGTTGTGAGCGTACGGGCCGTTGCTCGCGCTTGCAGGCTCGCAAGCGTGAGCAACGGCCCGTATGTTTACAAAGCAACTGAGGCCCTCGCGAAGCGAGGGCCTCAGTTGCTGGCATGGAGCCGCGGCCCTCGCGTCTCCTGTAGGACACTGCTGTGGTGGGACTATGCATGAAGAGGAGGCTGTGCCAGTGAGCCCGTGTGGATGCTGTGCCCCGGGGGGTGTTAGGACACTGATCCTGCAGCATGCAGCAGCCACACCGCACGGAGATTCCAGGGGCAGACTCTACTGGTGAGTGTGCCCAGCAATGCATGGGCAATGGCACTGAGAGGGTTAACCCCTGCACTGCTATATGGGCCTGTTCTGGGCCTGCAGGGGTTAATGCTCTACATGCTGAGGGTCAGGTAGTAGTAGATGGGGTCTCCTATAGGCATCTGGGGTGATATATATGGAGATATAGAGGTCTGCACATATTGCATGTGAAATAACCTATTAATATTAGAATGTTATCATATAGGTTGGAATGGATCTTACTATATGATTGTATCAACTGTATAACATGGAAATACCTGCACCTATAGGATTCAGTTATATACTCTGCCTCTGATCTTACCATGTGTGCTTATAGGATTCTATGTATCTGACCTTACCATATGTTCTGCACATGATCTTTTTAAAAGTATTTTATATAACATAAATAGTGACCTCCATATCATGCTGCTATATGCCCCATAGATGTGTTTACCATATGTGCTGTCTGGCATTGTACTATATACACTAATGATGTTAGTTAATGCACTGTATATATTCTTACTATAAGCACTGTGTTTGAACCTAATTTCTGCGCAGTATGGGATATTACTATGAGCATTATAATACCTTACCATATGTGCTGTATGACATCTTACCGAAGGCGCTCCTTGCCAGCAACTGCGACCCTCCCAAAATTTACTTATATAACGCAAACAACACGTCACACCAACGACCCTCACAAACAACATACGAAACATGTTAACACTGATTACGACCTCGAAAAAATCGTCCGCAACTCGCGAACATGAAAAAAAAAAAACACAATAAATACACACAGCACATACATAAAAAGCTTACCTACAGCAAGAGGGGGCATCCAGGACCTCAAAAAAGCAACTTACACCTTCAATTAACTCAAAATAAAAGAGTTTACACACTACAAAATTCTCTAAGCAACAGAAAAAATCGTCCGCAACTCGCGAACATCACAAAATGTAAAACACAATAAATACACACAGCACATACCGTACATAAAAAGCTTACCTACAGCAAGAGGGAGCATCCAGCACCTCAAAAAAACAACTTACACCTTCATTTACCTCAAAATAAAAGAGTTTACACACTAAAAAATTCTCTAAGCGACAGAAAAAATGGCGGCGAACAAAACGAAAATGAGGCTACAGCGCTCTAACCACGGAAAACACCACAAGAAACTTGCAAAACACAACAAAAGACCTACGGATAATCCGCTAAGACGCATACCACACATTACCCGCCATTTTACTCCAATGTGCGAGTACACAACTACGTTAACGGTTACGGCTCGCGAACGCACAGTATTACACTGCACACGTTCATCACGCTTACACAGCAGCTCCACACCACTAATGCTGCAGCAACATAAAAACAGATTGCTAGCTCTTCAACACAATGCTTCAAAATAGGTAAAGTATATTCATTTATTATTTTAAATTACATATTTCAGTAGGACACACAAAACACCATTAGTTACCTTACAATTCCATTGCCGTCATTTTTTGACGGGCAATTCGCTAGTCACATATATAGTTGTGAGCGTACGAGTCGTTGCTCACGCTTGCGGGCTCGCGTAGCGAGCCCGCGGCCCTCGCGAAGCGAGGTCACTGGGCAAGGGCCTCAGTTGCTGGCATGGAGCGCCGAAGGCGCTCCATGCCAGCAACTGAGGCCCCTCGCGAAGCGAGGGACTCAGTTGCTGGCGAGGTCACTGGGCAAGGGCCTCAAACACTCGCAAAATTCACGTCGCTACTCAAAAAACACGACACACAAATTACGACACTCGCTAAATTTTACGAGGCACGCAAACAACGTACGAAACACGTTACCACACATTACGACCTCGCAAACATCGGACGCAACACGCCGACATACAAACATTTAAAACACAATACATACACACAGCACATACATAAAAAACTTACCTACACCAAGAGGGAGCACCCAGGACCTCAAAAATGCAACTTACACCTCGATTTTACTCGAAATAAAACAGTTTAGAGACTAAAAAAAAATCTAAGCGACAGAAAAAATGGCCGCCGAACAAAACGAAAACGAGGCTACAGCACTCTAAACTCGCAAAACACCACAAACCACCTACGGATATTCATACCACACAGTGCACACATTCAGCACGCTTACACAGCAGCTCCACACCACTAATGCTGCAGCAACATCAACACAGATTGCCAGCTCTTCATCACAATGCTTCAAAATAGGTACACTATATTCATTTACTAATTTAGCTACCTTACAATTTCATTGCCGTCATTTTTTGACGGGCAATTCGCTAGTAGAGAGATAATCATCAGTAATGGAATGAGGAAGAATGAGGAGAGCAGTGGGACCAGTGACAGAGAGAAAATCATCAGCGATGGGATGAGTAAGAAAGAGGAGAGAAATGGGACCAGTGACAGAGAGATCATCATCAGCAATGGGATGAGGAATAGATAGGAAAGAAATTGGACCAGTGACAGAGAGATAAACATCAGCAATGGGATGAGTAAGAAAGAGAAGAGAATGGGACCAGTGACAGAGAGATCATCATCAGCAATGGGACGAGGAAGAAAGAGGGGAGAAATGGGACCAGTGATAGAGAGATAATCATCAGCAATGGGACGAGGAAGAAAGAGGGGAGAAATGGGACCAGTGACAGAGAGATAATCATCAGCAATGGGATGAGGAAGAGAGAGGAGAGAAATGGGACCAGTGACAGACAGATAATCATCAGCAATGGGATGAGGAAGAGAGAGGAGAGAAATGGGACTAGTAAAATAGAGATAATCATCAGTAATGGGACGAGGAAGAGAGAGGAGGGAAATGGCACCAGTGACAGAGAGATAATCATCAGCAATGGGATGAGGAAGAAAGAGAAGAGAATGGGACCAGTGACAGAGAGATCATCATCAGCAATGGGACGAGGGAGAAAAAGGAGAGAAAGGGAGCAGTGATAGAGAGAAACTAATAAGCAATGGGGTGAGGAAGAAAGAGGAGAGAAATGGGACCAGTGACAGAGAGATAATCATCAGCAATGGAATGAGGAAGAAAGAGGAGAGAAATGGGACCAGTGAAGGAGAGATAATCATCAGCGATGGACTGAGGAAGAATGAGGAGAGCAATGGGACCAGTGATAGAGAGATAATCATCAGCAATGGAGTGAGGAAGAATGAGGAGAGCAATGGGACCAGTGATAGAGAGATAATCATCAGCAATGGAGTGAGGAAGAGAGAGGGGAGAAATGGGATCAGTGACAGAGAGATTATCACCAGCAATGGGGTGAGGAAGAGAAAGAGGAGAGAAATAGGACAAGTGACAGAGAGATCATCATCAGCAATGGGGTGAGGAGGAAAGAGGAGAGAAATGAGACCAGTGATAGAGAGATCATCATCATCAATGGGATGAGGAAGAAAGAGGAGAGAAATGGGACCAGTGACAGAGAGATAATCATCAGCGATGGGATGAGGAAGAGAGAGGAGAGAAATGGGACCAGTGACAGAGAGATAATCATCAGCGATGGGATGAGGATGAGAGAGGAAAGAAATGGGACCAGTGATAGAGAGATAATCATCAGCAATGGGATGAGGGAGAAAGATAAGAGAAATGGGACCAGTGATAAAGAGATCATCATCAGCAATGGGATGAGGAAGAAAGAGGAGAGAAATGGGACCAGTGACAGAGAGATCATCATCAGCAATGGAATGAGGAAGAAAGATAAGAGAAATGGGACCAGTGATGAAGAGATAAGCATCAGCAATGAGATGAGGAAGAAAGAGGAGAGAAATAAGACCAGTGACAGAGAGATAACCCTTAGCAATGGGACGAGTGAGAAAGAGGAGAGAAATGGGACCAGTGACAGAAAGATAATCATCAGCAATGGGATGAGGAAGATAGAGGAGGGAAATGGGACCAGTGACAGAGAGATAATCATCAGCAATGGGGTGAGGAAGAAAGAGGAGAGAAATGGGACCAGTGACAGAGAGATAATCACCAGCAATGGGGTGAGGAAGAGAGAGGAGAAAAATGGGACCAGTGATAGAGAGATAATCATCAGCAATGGAATGAGGAAGAATGAGGAGAGCAGTGGGACCAGTGATAGAGAGAAAATCATCAGCAATGGGATGAGGAAGAAAGAGGAGAGAAATAGGACCAGTGACAGAGAGATAATCACCAGCAATGGGGTGAGGAAGAGAGAGGAGAGAATTGGGACAAGTGATAGAGAGATAATCATCAGCGATGGAATGAGGAAGAAAGAAGAAAGAAATGCGACCAGTGACAGAGAGATAATCATCAGCAATGGAATGAGGAAGAATGAGGAGAGCAGTGGGACCAGTGATAGAGAGAAAATCATTAGCAATGGGATGAGGAAGAAAGAGGAGAGAAATGGGACCAGTGACAGAGAGACAATCACCAGCAATGGGGTGAGGAAGAGAGAGGAGAGAAATGGGACCAGTGACAGAGAGATAATCATCAGCAATGGAATGAGGAAGAAAGAGAAGAGAAATGGGACCAGTGATAAAGAGATAAGCATCAGCAATGGGATGAGGAAGAAAGAGGAGAGAAATGGGACCAGTGACAGAGAGATAATCATTAGCAATGGGACGAGTGAGAAAGAGGAGAGAAATGGGACCAGTGACAGAAAGATAATCATCAGCATTGGGATGAGGAAGATAGAGGAGGGAAATGGGACCAGTGACAGAGAGATAATCATCAGCAATGGGGTGAGGAAGAAAGAGGAGAGAAATGGGACCAGTGATAGAGAGATAATCATCAGCAATCGGATGAGGAAGAAAGAGGAGAGAAATGGGACCAGTGATAGAGAGAAAATCATCAGCAATGGGATGAGGAAGAAAGAGGAGAGAAAAGAGACCAGTGACAGAGAGATGATCACCAGCAATGGGGTGAGGAAGAGAGAGGAGAAAAATGGGACCAGTGATAGAGAGATAATCATCAGCAATCGGATGAGGAAGAAAGAGGAGAGAAATGGGACCAGTGATAGAGAGAAAATCATCAGCAATGGGGTGAGGAAGAGAGAGGAGAGAAATGGGACCAGTGATAGAGAGATAATCATCAGCGATGGAATGAGGAAGAAAGAAGAAAGAAATGCGACCAGTGACAGAGAGATAATCACCAGCAATGGGGTGAGGAAGAGAGAGGAGAAAAATGGGACCAGTGATAGAGAGATAATCATCAGCAATCGGATGAGGAAGAAAGAGGAGAGAAATGGGACCAGTGATAGAGAGAAAATCATCAGCAATGGGATGAGGAAGAAAGAGGAGAGAAAAGAGACCAGTGACAGAGAGATAATCACCAGCAATGGGGTGAGGAAGAGAGAGGAGAGAAATGGGACCAGTGATAGAGAGATAATCATCAGCAATCGGATGAGGAAGAAAGAGGAGAGAAATGGGACCAGTAATAGTGAGAAAATCATCAGCGATGGGATGAGTAAGAAAGAGGAGAGAAATGGGACCAGTGACAGAGAGATAATCATCAGCGATGGGACGAGGAATAGATAGGAAAAAATTGGACCAGTGACAGAGAGATAAACATCAGCAATGGGATGAGGAAGATAGAGTTTAGAAATGGGACCAGTGATAGAGAGATAATCATCAGAGATGGAATGAGGAAGAATGAGGAGAGCAATGGGACCAGTGATAGAGAGATAATCATCAGCGATGGGATGAGGAAGAGCGAGGAGAGAAATGGGACCAGTGACAGAGAGATAATCATCAGCAATGGACTGAGGAAGAATGAGGAGAGCAATGGGAACAGTGATAGAGAGATAATCATCAGCAATGTAGTGAGGAAGAAAGAGAGAAATGGGACCAGTGATAGAGAGATAATCACCAGCAATGGGATGATGAAGATAGAGGAGAGAAATGGGACCAGTGACAGAGAGATAATCATCAGCGATGGGATGAGGAAGAGCGAGGAGAGAAATGGGACCAGTGACAGAGAGATAATCATCAGCGATGGGATGAGGAGGAAAGAGGAGAGAAATGGGACCAGTGACAGAGAGATAATCATCAGCGATGGGATGAGCAATAATGCGGCTGCACATTCCTATGTAAGGGCTGTAATATCGAGGTACTGGCAGGGACTACACTGGTGCAACTATCTAGTTCAAGCTTCACCAACCACACAAGAAACATTAATTGTGCTGCACCAACTCTACAAACACTGCCTGAAACAAATTTGGCCACCATAACCACATGACACACAAACAGTAAAGCAGGTCCTGCCTGCTACATAGAGAGAAAAAAATTAGTGCACGAGACTGCTGTGTTCAGGGCTTAGAGAACTGTTATTCCTGTTAACAATATATACATTAATGATACATCAACTCTCAGAAAATTAGCATTTCTATGGCGCCTTCTATGAAAAATTGGAAAGTAGCGAATCTCAATAGAACAAAAAGTAGAGGCATGGTTTGGTGTGGCAGCTCGAAGCAGCCTTATTTCATTGTGATATTATTATTATTATCAAAAGATAGGGCTCAGACTGTGCCTTCCAGTAAGCACGAATCCTTTAATGGTCGTAGTTAGAATTTACCTGTCTATCCCCAACAATAATCACAGGGTTTCTATACTTATTCTTACATTTAACCATTTTATTAAAGGGACATGGATGGTTTCTGTATCTTACTAGGTATATAATATATCTGTGTATCTCTACATCTTATGTACTTTTTCCTGTTAAGAAGTGTTTAAAAGCTCTATTTTTCTGCTTAAAATCATATAATTTGTACCGGTTTGAGACTGCCCTCTGTAGCTCATGCTGCTCATGAATACATAGTGTGAAGCACAGTGTTTCAAATTAGCCAGACAGTGACTTCTCTCAAGTAGCATGTTGTAAAATATTGCCACTGATTGGCCACTAGGAAACCCTGCACTTAGGAGTACATTGTCTTCATCAGCTGTAGAGGGGAGATACCAGTTGTGACGAGATCAGTCTCGTCACTGCGAATTGGAGAAGCTTGGTTGCCCACATTCTGCCGTTTGACTACGGCCCATGTTGACTTTCCCCCTACAAAGACATGGAAGCCATGCTTCATTTGGTCAGAAAGGACTATGATCTAACTTTTGAACCACTGGACCAATTTGTATCATTTTGACACATGTTTGTATTTGGAGTATGCTGATTACTTTTAAAGTTATGAAAAATGTGTAGAAATGTGTTACAGATTCTGACCACCCCCATCTATGAGTCACTAAGACCAGATGGTTAAGAACAAAGGTTATCTACATGCACACCAGGGGAGATAGCAGAACAAGATAAACCTCACAGGGTGTGGCCAGGACTTGAACAAAGAGCCAGTATGGGGTTTCTCCAGGGGCATAGTCCAGGAGGAAAAACAGGAAGTGTCCACGGGGACAGTCTGGGTGAGAATGAGCATAGTAGCCACGCCTGGGGTTGGCCCATGGGAGGAGTCTCATGGTTCCCACGTAGGGACCCTGTCTGATTGGCCAGAGGTAATTAGGGGTTGACCAAAGGTAGTCCCTGCCCCTACTGTGTATGTGGAAATGGTTTTAATATGTCTTTGTAATTAATAAAGAAGAGAGTTCACTGCTTGACCCTCAAACACAGAGCTTATGTCTCGTTCTTGGGGGTATTCCTGGGATGCTGCTACAGACTGACTGCCAGGAGTGTAAGCATCTTGGGGTGCTTTTCCTGTTCAGCTGCTAGCGGCTATTCGTGAGGTTCCAGTTCAAGGCTTGCAGTATATTCCCCTTGGATCCAGTTTGGGGGAATGGGTGTCCTGCAGTAGCTGTCCCTATATCACTGGACGGGCGGATCGGCTAAAATGGCCTTGGCGCCCCCTTATATGTGTGGGGGTACCGTTACACCAGTTAGGAACTGATTAGTAAGATTTTAATATCTTCTTAATAAAATAAAGTGCACAGAAGTAAAGCGATGCACATGGATATTATATACTGTGACGAGATCAGTCTCGTCACTGCGAATTGGAGGAGCCTGGTTGCCCGAATTCTACCTTTTGATTACGGCCCATGTTGATATGCTTGATTTCCCCCCTACAAAGACATGGAAGCCATGCATCATTTGGTCAGAAAGGACTATGATCTATCTTTTGAACCACTGGACCAATTTATATGATTTGGACATATGGTTGTATTTGTAGTATGCTGATTCTGAAAATGTAAGTTATGTGAATGTGATGCATACTTTTAAAGTTATGAATAATGTGGAAAATGGGTAGAAATGTGTTACAGATTCTGACCACCCCCCATCTATGAGTGGTGAGTCAGTAAGGCCAGATGGTTGAGAGCAAAGGTTATCTACATGCACAACAGGGGAGATAGCAGAACAAAGAGAGTTTCCAGACATAAAGGCTCCATAACCCCATGGGGTCTACAGGTTTGCCCCCACAGGTCCAGGCAGCAACACCTAGTGTACGGACCTGGGAGGAGTCTCATGTTTCCCGCGGTGTGACGCTATGTGATTGTCCAGAGGCCATGAGGGGCTGACCTCAGGTAGCCCCTCCCTCTACTGTGTATGTGAAATGGTTTAATATGTCTTGTAATTAATAAAGAAGAGAGTTGACTGCTTGACCCTCAAACACAGAGCTTATGTCTCGTTCTTGGGGGGATTCATGGTATGCTGTTACAGACTGACTGCCAGGAGTGTAAGCATCTTAGGGTGCTTTTCCTGTTCAGCTGCTAGCAGCTATTCATGAGGTTCCAGTTCCAGGCTTGGAGCATTTTCCCCTTGGATCCAGTTTGGGGGAATGGGTGTCCTGCAGTAGCTGTCCCTATATCACTGGACGGGAAGATCAACTAAAACGGCCTTGGCACCCCCTTATATGTGTGGGGGGTACCGTTACATATACCTAGTGGCATCTAGAAATCTTCCATGAGCCTATAAGTGCCACAGGAATGTGGCAGGATTCGATAGAACTGAATAGGGATAGTATCAGTGTCCAGATGACTAGTTATATTCAAACCAAAAAATGGTTTCCCCAATAAAGGGAAGTGGGACTTATCAATGCATCTCTATGATGCAGAGCAATATCCATGAGTTCATAATCCCTTTAAGATAATAGCTTACAATCAAATGCTACAAATCTTCTTTTATACAAAAATGTTGGATAATAATCAAGTCAAAACAGTATATGAAACAGTATATGATACTTCAGTGGTCACTTAAAACAGTATGAAACTCTGAGAGTGTATTTGTACACCCTGTATCACACGTTAGTAAGTATTGTGCTCAGATCAAGCTCTGCTTTCCTCACAATTTGATGGCTGGTATTGGATTCCTCCATGGAAGTGTGAAGAACGTCTCCTGAGGGCTGTGTTTCTTGTACAGGGAAGGAAAACACTTCAATTGGGGATACCGAACATGCTGGAGGTTGTGGGTCCTTATTCTGGATGATGTCTACTGTTGTACAATTGTTAGAAGCTATTGGTTGTGTGTCTTGACTTTGGATGATGTGTACTGTCTCACGCTTGTTAGAAGCTATAGGTTGTGTGTCTTGGTTCTGAATGAGGTGTACTGTTGCACGACTGTTAGAAGCTGTAGGTTGTGTTTCTTGACTCTGGATGATGTGTACTGTTGCACGGCTGTTAGAAGCTGTAGGCCGTGTGTCTTCATTATATACTCTCTGCCATGTTGGAGTTCTAGGATATACCACTTGTGTTTCTTGCTCAGAGACTTTAAGCTCTTCTCTTGCTGGTCTGGTGCAATCTGCAGGCTGAGTCTCTTGCACAGAGTAGGGAAGTCCATCCAATAAATCACGTGGACCTGTGACCAAACAAACAAAAGACAAATCTAATACCAATACATGATAATTAGTGAAAGATAAATTTGCATCATTCTGTGATAGGATGAAACCTTGCACTAAAACAGTGTTGTCCAACATTTTTCATGTGGGTGGGGCAGGTAAATTATTATTATTATTATTATTATTATTATTATTTTCCAGTAAGGTGATTAATAATTTTTTAAGAAAATAATTATAAAAATGTAGTTATAATTGGAAAACAGCCGTGATGGGGGAGAAGCTTGTAATTAAGTGCTATGGTACCTGCTCATCAGTGAATAGAGCTTTGTCCAATCTTCCATCCGTTTACAGCGCCAGCACTAAATGGACATCACACCTCTGGGCTTTGTTGTTTCCAGCCAGGGGCTACCCCAGTGATAACCATGGTTTCCCCTATTCAGCCATGTCTAGGGTGTGTTGACCCACATCACCAGTGAATACCCCTTGTGTCAGTGTGTTTTGGACACTTTGTAACCCACCACTTGTTATACAAATTGTGTGTTACTGAGGTGCTTTTTGTTCTCAGATTGTCTCTGACTTTTGCCAATTGTTGTTTGCAAGTACAGGACTGAGAGGCCCATTGTGAAACTAACACAATAGGAGTATTCAGAATTAAAGACTTCCTGTGCTTCATCCTTCCTTCTCCCCCCCTCTTTTTATTTTTTGTTATTTCTGTTCTCTCTGTTTCTATCTGTCCCTCTGTCTAGTTATTTTATGTCTTTTTATTTTATCTAACTTCTCTTTAGGGCTTATTGGATATAGCATACTAAATCGTATGTTATATTATAGATTTGTAATAATCACAAACATACAATAACAAATAAATAAATAAATAAATAGTAGAAAATGTTAGGAAAATGTAAGAACCTGTCCTCCACATGGACAGTTGTACTTTATTCAGTCGGTTCTTGCTATATATTATCCATCTAACATTCTACTTCTTTATTAAGTTCTTTATTACATTCTTCATTAATTCTTTACATTAATAAAAACGATAAAAAACAAAAAAAAGAATAAAAGACTTCCTGCTGAATGATTAGGTTAGCTAGCCTTCCTATGTTAATTACATTCATTTTTGTACTCTGCACCCAGTTACCGGAATCTTCACAATCTCTATAAAGGTAATTCCCCAATGATTATAAAAAATAAAAAAGATCTTGAGACTGTGCAAAAAACGTATTTCTTAGTTGGGCCATATTCATTCTATTAAGATGATAGATTTCTCTCAAATATTATATTATTTTAGATGTCTTCCTATTCCAATCAATATATTAGATATTCATTCTTTACAAATGTATTTTTTTAATATATGGAACAATAAACATTCTAGAATTCAAATAAAATTTATGTATTCACATAAAACTATGGATGGCCTGTCTACTGCTCATTTATACAATCATTATATATCTGCAGAATTATCACAATTAACTTTATGGCATATTAATGAATATCAATCATGTTGGATCCAAAAAGAAAATAACTTTATGTCACATCTTGATATACAATATCTATTAAATCTGTTGATAATCCTCACAAGTATTCTTTATTGTATACCTAGTGATTTAAATGGAACAATCATTCTTTTCCCAGTTATCTAAAATTCTAATTATATTTTAGGTAAAGATGTGAAGAGAAACTAATAGCTTTTAAAGAATGTTTCCTTTTTATCATAACAATAAATTAATACATTGTGGTGATTTAAAATCTGCTTTTCAAATGCCTAATAATTACATTTTTGTGTTATCTACAAATTACATTTTTTGATTATCTTTTAAATCTGTCGATATAATTTCTCCTATAACTCAATTTGAAAATTCTGTTTATTTTCTCTTCGTAAAAAAAGGTATTCTGTCCATTATTTATTATAATAGCGTCAAGTTAGAACCAGAAGAAACATTTAATTTTCAATTAAATTAGGAAAAGAATTCAATAAAAATTATAGCAACTGAAGATTAGGAAAAATATTTTTGAATTGTATAGGGGTAATAAATCTTTTTCTTGATTAAAATACTTGCATAGAACCTGTATGGCTCCTTCCAAAATTAAATACAGTATTTCCATTTATCATAAAAAAAAACATTTAGAAATTATGACCAAGAAAATCCATTTTTTCTTTCCCTTTGTGGTGTAAATTTTGCAAAATTCTATCTGATTTTCTAATTTAACCAGACCAAATCCATCCAACTAGTATTTTTGTTACTTCTAAATGGAAACTCCCACATTTAAATTTTTCTACGTTATTCCCAAAAATGTATCATATTTTTATAACAGAGAAATTATATAGTATGGCTTCTGCATATTCACGTTTATCGCCTTCTGAACCCGCTGTTGTTCATCCAGGGCTACCATATAGGTGGTGTTGGTTAGTTTCCAGATGAATTGGAAGGTTAATATTAATACCTGATTACCTATCTGGAATTCCCTAGCCTAGGCTTCCTGATCATACCAGCACTTCTGCTTGCATTGGGCTGCAAGCAAATTGTCATTGGCTAGCCCAGTCAGTGCTTTCAGTCTATCTCTGAACCACAGCAAATATGGCACTATAGAGAGTTTCTCCCCTGGTGATCCCCTTCCCAAAACTCCCAGGTCTAATGGCTCTTCACTCGCCATCCATACAAGGGGAGTACAACATGGACTCTTGCTGGACCACTCTGTAGACAAGATAGGAGGTAAGAAACCAACTATTTCTAATCCTTCTGCTGCTGTATAAAGGCTCTAATCATAGTCTTCGGGGTACCGTTAAAACTGTCAAGTCTTTGGTCTGGGTATTATAATAGGAGCACTACCTCTGGGGCGCTTCACACATCCACCACACATGAAGAGTCAGTTTAACCATAATCTAGGTACCTTGATCTGATAAAATTTCACAGGAAAATGGCAAACAAGGCATCACCCACCATTGCTGCCATAATGTGGCAAGGACTAAAGCCTCTAGATATCAGGTGGCATAATCCACCAAAATGACTATGTATCTCTTGCATGACTTATAAGGCTTGGTAACTGGGTCAATGATATCTACGATTAGTCATTGAAGGGGAATATATATAACAGGTATGGGCTGCAGAGGAGCCCAGGACACTCGTCCCTGGCCACCAAAGAGCTGAAAAGTATTATACGAGGGACATAAACTATTATAATTATCCTTTATTTGTAACTTGCCAACATATTCCGTAGAACTACACAGGAGTTAAGTACAAGGCAAAAATAATAATAGCACATTGCAAAAAAATGAAGAGCCATCTATAATCTTAAAATCAAATGTACATAGTGCTTATTTCCAAAGCATCTTACAAGAAGTAGTAACATCTTGTGATCTGCTAGGGGTTGTCATGGGCAATTACCAAAAGGGCTGCCCAGTACACTCGGCAATGACAAGACCTAACCAGTCACTGCCCTAACCCCTTCTACAGCTTCAAGATACTGCTCCTCGGGCAAGACTTCATCCCCGGAACAATCAAAGAACTGTTCTTTCATTGCTCCTTGGTCTGCTACTCACTCCACCACACAAAGCACAGTGCGAGGGGAACCTCTGGGATTTCCAAGGTAGGCATGGGGTTTAATCCACTTTGGGCGCCACATCTGTTGACAGCCAAGTCAGCGCACCTCCTGCTGGGTTTTTCTATTGCTTGGATATTGAAAAGGCAGTGTTGATGAGCCGAGAAGGCAAGGGGGACTGTGGTTCGGGTCACTATTATAGTTTGAGCTGTGGTCCAGGCTGGGCTATGAGTCTCTATTTAATGGTCCACCAAATTGCCAGACTCTTCTTCAGTGCTCGGTAATTTGAATTGGACCCTGGTTCTCACAGTTGGAGAGCAAAGCTGGAAATATTGTCCAGCACAACAACCTTACCCATCTGCTCAAGCGACGTATTGCCTTTTCCACCATCCAATTGAAAGCATGGTAGAGCTTACACTCTAGGTCCTGGGCACTCCTGGCCAGGTTCCAGAATTAATGTTCAGGAGACAACAGGTATCAGACCAGCAGAGCCTGCTTGAATTTGTGGCAGTGTTATTTGAGGTACTGGGAATGGGGTAGGCTGTGCTGGCTTGCCCACTAAGCAAGCCCACCAGGAGTTTAAACCAGTCCTTGGATTTAACCCATTAGAGATGGCATTTCAGCCCAAAGTCCTGAAAGAATTAACAAATCTCTGGAAGACTCTATAGGGCAGCTTCTTTTGTCTTGTGTCAGGACCATTCAGTTAACTCGCTCTTTGGTAACCTCTGTGGTGACTGTCCTCATAACCTCGATTTTGTGATATTGGGACAATCCTTCTCCCAATCTCTCATAACTGAGATCTTCCCTGCAGGCTTCCCTGGAGCCCTCTGGGAACACCCTGCACCTCATTTAATCACTGCTTATCTGGTCTCTGTTGCTTGCCTTTTCCGCATGATAGCATTCATCCCGCTGCTGCCAAGAGGTTGTCAGAAGGAGGGACCACCTGGACCAGGCAATGAATGAATCCCACTAGGAATGTCCTCCCCTCTGCAGGTTTCTGTGTATCGATGCTAGGGATGCTGCTCTGGGGGAGAAAGATAAGATGGTACCACATTTATTGTTGTTACATCCAGTCCATGGGCCTCCAGTGGGACAGCGCTGCACTATAGTAAAGTCTTTTACATAAAAAAGAAAAAAGACTACCATCATCTCCACCACCTCAGCACCTCCCCACCATGCCACCAGCCCACCCTTGCACCTCCAATCCATGCCGTCACCACCACAATACATTTTCAGCCCCACTGGCAATCCCAACTTCTTTACCCCCAGAGCCATAAATAGAGGCCAATATTGAGAAAGTCACCACCTTCCATAGGTAGGTGAATAGTTGACCTCCTCACCATGATTCAAAAGATATATCGGGAGATGAGGAGGCGCCATCATACCCAAGTGTGGGCCTATCTTGTCATGCTGGTATAAATACAAAATAACCAAAGTGTGCTGCTCCAATTAGCAGTATCCAGGGGGTCAATGTCCCTTTAACAAATTCATCCATTATTATGATTTGAGGAAATGCACCTTCAAAGTGATATCAGGGCCCCTATATAAAACTGAAGACATGTTAAGGTTTGTATGTAGCAGTAATCTGATCGTCTAATTTATATTGTTCTTATCTACTAAGATACACAATTTATTACATCCCATGGTCCAGATATACCCCAGTAATACAAAAGCCATATAGCAAATAACCAGTGGAATTAGTCATTGTTTTCAAAACCCTATATTCAAGGGATTGTCATCATGGAAAATAAGAAAATGAGCCTGGTATAGTGAGGTAGGTCAGCTTTATGGAACTGGTCATGGAGTTAGACCACCTCCCTGTCAGTCTCTCCTTTGGCTCCCCACACCCTACATAAAATAATCTCAAACGCTAATATACAAAGTCCTCAATAAGGCGACACCCCGTTATATCTTTGCTTTATCTATCTCTCTGTCAGATTGTACTGTAATGAGCCAATGACCTATAGTGTTCGCCCCTTCACCTAGAGCGCCCACACCTTCACCTATAGCACTCACACCTTCACCTATAGCACTCACACCTTCACCTATAGTGCTCACCCCTTCACCTATAGCTCTCACACCCTCGCCTATAGCTCTCACACATTCACCTATAACACTCACACATACACCTATAGCTCTCACACATTTACCTATAGCTCTCACACCTTCACCTATAGCTCTCACACCTTCACCTATAGCTCTCACACCCTCGCCTATAGCTCTCACTCATTCACCTATAACACTCACACATACACCTATAGCTCTCACACATACACCTATAGCTCTCACACATTTACCTATAGCTCTCACACCTTCACCTATAGCTCTCACACCTTCCCCTAAAACACTCACACCTTCACCTATAGCTCTCACACCTTCAGTCCATACAAATTACAGATATTAGCTGTCTTTCGGCTCGGCCTTCACCATAACACACCATCTCCTCCTCCAACTGGCTATTGGTCGCTTATCTCCCCACTTGTCCAGGCTTTAGACTGTAAGCTCTCAGGAGCAGGGACCTCTCCTCCGTTTGTATTTACATGTGTTAGAGTGCTGTTATGTACAAAACATTAGAGTCAGAGGCGCTCACTCACAGAATGAAATAACCTAATAGGTAAGTTCTATGGGCATGATAATCCACTCGGAGGGCAACCTCTTTTAGGCACTTGTGCCCATCACAGGGAGAGATATCCTGTAGTAAATCAGTCTGGTCCCACTCATTAGAGTGGCCAGACCCGAAATACCAGGCAATTCTACCCTGAACAGGAGAAACAGCAAACCCTAGATTTACATTTTGGCCTTCATTGGGCCTCATCAGCGAGGTACAGCTGAACTCCCTAAGGCACAGAGAGCAAGACGTCCATGCCTGGGTCCCCTATCACCCAAAGGGAGACTAAACCCTATGGGTAATTTGTATAAACAAAGAAATAATTCAGAGATGCTCAATCAGAGTACCGTTAGGTGTCACATGCCCTCTTGTATACAATGTATTTTACCCTGGTATATAGTTCTGGTTGGTGTTCTCTAAATAAAGGTTAATAATACTAAATATAATCCTAATATGTCACTTCCTTACACAAGACACAACTAAGATTCTAATACACTATCTCATCATATCTCATCTTGACTACTCGCTTCTTGCTGGACTGCCCACCACCCGTCTAGCCCCACTTCAAACCCTAATGACGCTTCTACTAGACTCATCTACCATATACAATGTCCAGCATCTGCAGCTCCTCTTTGTCAATCACTCCACTGGCTTCCCATAGTCTCCAGAATAACATTTAAAATCATAAACCCTAACTTACAAAGCCCTCAACAATGGTGCTCCACCTTATTTATCTGTTCTCATCTCCAAATACCCCCCCCCCACACACACACACACCGTTCTGCTAACGACCTTCTTCTTTCCACCTCTGTCATGACCTCCTCTCATTCCCACCTTCAGGAATTTTCTTGTGCTGCCCCTAGTCTCTGTAACTCCTTGCCTCGCTCCACCAAACAATCTCCCTGCTACAAAACCTTAAAATCCTCACTAAAAATGCATCTGTTTAAAGAAGCCCACAACCTGCCTCCTTAACTTGCACAACTCATCTTTTACTCTCCTGTACTTCACCCAAACCCTTTAGATTGCAGGAAAAAGAAAGCTCTATGGGCACCAGATTCTAAGTTCAAAGACAAGCCCCCCATCCTTTGTAATGAGTTAATATTGCTATTGTTTTTTGCCTTGATAGTAACCCATGTATAAACTCTAAACCTGAACCTTGTAAGATATGGCTTATACAGTGATCATTTTTAAACATTGTGTCTTTAATAAGTGTATCTTATAAAATATGTGTAGTTATATAAATCTTTATTTATGATATATAGTCACATCCAACTTATCACAAACCAACTGTTCCCTGAGAAACTTGAGGCGCAACTATCTATTCTGTTGATACTGTAACAAAATACTTTTTCCTGGGGCTGTTTATGGGTAAACAAAACAACAGTTGGGTGTGGTGGATTCTTGCATCTAACATATAGACAACACAATAGGGGGTCTCTTAAGACTGCGAGAAAGGTTTTAGCCCAGAGTGTTTATGTGTATGCAAAGGGACATCTGTGTGTGGGATTCACATTTTCAACAGTTACTAGGCATAAACCTGTTTTGATGGAATTTGGGGGAGGTGAGATGATTTCAGTTTAGACGGGCAGTCACAGATCAAGGGGGAGTGTCCAAGAAAAAGATATACAAGAGAAGAGTTAAGTCAGTCTAAGTGTGTGTGCCACAGAGAAGCAATGCCTAGCTGAGAAGCCATGCCATGGTGTGACTTGAGGCCTGAAGAGATGGGCCCTGAAAAGATTACTGAAGATAATGCTGATTTCTAAGGTAGTATCTAGTAACATTTTAAGAAAATGTACCTTGATATAGTAATGTAGTCTATTCATATAAGTATCTTTTTGTAAATATTGTTTTATCCCTATTGTCTATCTGTTTGTATAAACCAATTGTGTAACCATATCTTGATTTATGTAAAATATATCATTTCAATTATAACTTATTGGTATGCTCGTTTATTGACCTGTCCAAAAGAACTTATTACTTGTAGAAATTATACATTAGTTATTCAATTAATACATTAATGTCTTACAACCTGAATTCTTTGAAATGGTTATGCCCCAGAAAGTACCCCCTCCATCTCACCATCTCCAACCTGCTTCTGGTTAATATCTCTTTATTTATATAAAGTAGTCACAAATAGCAGCCTCTGCCACAATCCAATAAATCTCTCATTTGTGTCCATCACCAAGACTTAGATACCAATATCCAACTTACACATTACATTATAACTTCACCCTCTAACACTTCTAAACATTGCTTCTGTCAATGCCCCAGGCTCACATTTTACCCATAATGTACCCAATGTCTCCTCAATTTAATGTTAACCCCATAATGGAATCATCTGATATTTTAACCTGCACTTTATATTATATATTCTATATATTATGACCAACTCTTCACCTTCCTCCCCATAACAGATCATCATCTCTCCAGCCCAGTAAACCGTACACAAATCTAGCAGGAACAAAACCGTCCCTTCATCAGTCTTCTCTTATCTTAGCATTGTCTCACCAGTCTCATCCAAGGCCTTAACTCTTTCTTGATCCTCATATCTTCTCCCTCACTTACTGTCTCTATCATTCCTCTTAAATTGTAAGTTTGTGAAAATTCAATTTCGATGTCTATACACTTACGTTTACAGAATTTCTTCAGTAAATAATTCCATAAATTCTCCTGATTGTCCATTTTGATCTGTAATGAAAGCCAGAATCATATCAGGATAGCTAAGGATTTAATAAAAATCTTGTTTGACATAGAGATCTTCATGAGATGTTATGAAGATTAGAAAAAAAACACTACTTTATAATTTTTATAGACAGTATACACATGATTTCTTCAGGATTATTGAAGGCTTGTATAAGAAGATTCAAAGAACATTACATTGGCTCCTAGTCAAGTGTGGATCAGTAGTGTGCACCAAAGGTGACATCATTAGGATTCCGTTATGGTTTGTATGGATGGACCTCTTATAGCTAAGAGATTGGGAAGCTTATATTTTGCTATTTTGCTATATTTTTGTTGTGAAAAATAAAAAGGTTTATGTGATCGATGCGGTACCTTCAGTTCCATCAGCCACCATTGTGCACTTTGACCCCATTTGCCCCCTTGTCCCACTATTCGATAAGCTGCTGCTTGGTCCTCCTACATCTATGATCCTCCAACACCACTACCACAGACTGTTTCTCCACCAACACCTCCTGCACTGTAAATGCACTGTCCATTTTTGCTAAAAGAATCCTGAATTTCCTACCTGACCTGATACAGAAGGACCAATCTAGTTTCATACCCCACAGACAAACAGGGGACAACATTAGGATAATTTTAAATATCATACACCTTCCCGAAAATCCAACTCTCCTCTATGCCTTCTCGCACTTGATATCGAAAAGGCGTTTGATATGTTTGAATGGCCTTTTCTGTTTTCTACTTTGCCCAAATTTGGATTTACGGGAAGGTCTATCAATATGCTACATACTCCCACAGGGGTAGCCTAAACCTTCCAGGATCCCAAAGAGCATGCATTTCCAGGCAGGTATGTCCTTTACACCCCCCAACCCCGCATCCAGTTCTTTTGTCCGTGACCCAAGCCATCAGGGCATATTCAGCTATCAAGGGCTTTTTCTTTTTTACTATATCAGCCGTTTAGCCTTTCTGCTTTCTCTGATAGCTGGACAGCTGTCTCTCTTACGAATAAGTAGACTGGTCTTTATTGGTGCACTGAGTGAGGATAAACATATTTTCTTTAAGGTAGGACACCATTACCTCAAATGCTCTCTGTTTGCTGATTACCTTTTTTGCTCACTGGCAAACCCTGAGTCATCTATATGGGCCCTGATGTCTACTATTGACCAATATAGTGCCCTCTCAGGTCTCCACCAGAACCTTGACAAAACTGAAGCTCTCAGCTTAGGTCTATCTCCAGAAACGCTGAATCACCTACAATCAACCTACAATTTCATTTGGCCTACTTCCCATATAAAATACCTTGGTATTAATATACTGTAACTAACATGATATCTGACCTGTACAAGGTAAACTATCCCCCTCTTCTCAAATCCTTAACAACAGACATGGGTACTTGGTCTAGATCACACATTTTTTGGAGGGCTATATTACCTCTGTCAAAATTAATGTCTTACCCAGGCTACTTTACTTTTTTAGGACCCTGCCTATCCCAATAAACAACAAAGAACTAATTTGTTTTCAAAACCAAGTTTTTAAATCCATTTGGAGGTTTATCTTGTCCTAATTTTTCATACTATTATAAAGCAGCACAATTGGTATTCCTACATATCGCCCATTCTTCCAAACACCAGCCTAGCTGGATATTTAGAGAAAACTCCCAAATAGCCTCTCAATCCTGGGGGAAATCCTATGGTCCCCTTACCCTGACTCACTCAAGACCAATTTCCTGAACCCAATGATCAACCTTACTTTGAAAACCTGGAGATGGGCCAAGTCTGAATAACAATTAGCTCAACCTCTTTAACCTCTTACTTCATTATTCTCACCTTCGACCATGTAAGTCACTTTTCTCAGCAGCTTCAAAAGCTTTATGGGCCTCTCTTAAATTAGATAGGGTGGGATCATGGTTCATGAATAATCACATCCTTTCTTCAGATCGAATGCGACATGACTTTAATATCCCCCGACAAAAACTCTTTATCTACACTAAACTTAGACACTGGGTTTCTACAATGTATAAAAAACATGGCTTCCTGGTTAACAGTAATTTTTCAAGAGGTACCCCTATCCATAGGGATACTAAGGTCCACAAAAATTTTAACACTCCTCCAGACAAACAGAAACTTTACTTTGTGTCGAAATGGGTGTTGGATCTGAACCAAACGTGGGTGAATAACAAATGGACCGAGGTCTGCTTGAACCTTTCTAAAGGCTCGATAAGCTATATTGTCTTAGAAACTTCAATAAACATCCTTCCTAGAGCTTATATGACCCCAGACAGGGCACACCATTATTTTGCAAAGTGGTAATTTTGTTGTTTGTTTTATTCTTAACCCCTGTATAGTGCTTTACAAATAAAGGATAATAATAATCATAATGGTATTAATAGTAATGTAATCTTCCATGTCAATAATGTCTTGTTAATTACAAAATAATGTTGTTATGGCCAATTGATTACACTTTCCATGTTAAACATAATGTACCATCAGTTCACATATTGGTGCAAAAAACACCATGAAATTATACAAGTGTGACATCATAATCAAATATTTTGCCTTATTACCAATCAAACACGTTTATGTGGTCAGTACAGGCCATAACAATGACACAACGTGGTCGTTAACATGTCATCTTAATTAATGTGTCCAAAGATTGTTCATGCAGTATTTCATACATTGTTAGCACATATTTCTACATTATATATGAACATTGGTGATATTTATATGTGGAGGTAATACTACTGAATCATAATATAACACTGTCCTGTATAACTACTTGGCTTGTATGTAATGATCATCACATATGAAAACACAAACACTAGATTGAATTCAACATATTTATTATAGGTATACAGATTATCATATTCACAACAACAATGGTCGGTACTTAACAGGACAGATGTAGACAAGATTTCTGTTGCAGCAGGTAAGTTTCCAGGGGGTTCCTTCTACGTCTCCACAGCCTACTTAGGCTTGTCTTCCTCAACAGCTACATCCACATCAATGTGATCGTCCTTGTCAGCATTTGGCCCTTTAACCCCATGTCCCTGTGCCTATAACACACTGTCCCTAACCTGCTTGTGGAACTTAATCCTGTGCATGGCCTAGGCCATATAGTCATGTGCCTGTTGAGGTTCTCCTCCAGCATGGATTACAGACCCCCATTAAACCACAATTAGTACCAAACTCAATTTATAACTAGGATAATGTGTATATGACATATGTTTACATGCATTATTTATTCATGCATTACTCCACATGTTGTAGACCATGTTGCTTTCCTGATTTGTATTAACCTCTTATGTATTACAGATGATATATATTACGTTGACATATATTATTGACAACTAGCGACTTGCCAGTCAAAAAATGACATCAATAAGATTGTAAGACAGGTAATGCAAAATTAATTTTGTTGGTGTTTTAAGATCCTTCGTCGCTCATTGTGAGCCTCGCGCCGAGTGTGTTCGGCGCTCATCGTGTGGCTCGCAATGAGTACCTTCAGCGCTCATTGCGGGGCTCTTGGTTGTTTGTGTGGTATGAGCAGCGTTGGTGTTTTTTTTTGGTATGGCAATGAATAATTAATAAAATAAGAAATTAATATACTTTACCTATTGTGAAGTAATATATGCAGCATTGTGTTGAAGAGCTGGCAATCTGTTTTCATGTTGCTGCAGCATCAGTGCTGTGGAGCTGCTGTGTAAGTGTCATGAATGTGTTCAGTGTGTAGTGTAATAGTGTGCGTGCGCGAGGCATATCCGTTAGGATAGCTGTGTACTTCCGGATTGTATAAGTTATTGTTCTAAAATGGCGCCTAATGTGTGTTATGCGGCTGTGGCTGATTTTGCATCCTTGTTTTGGGATGTCGTCCAACTTTTTCGGAAATTCCGTATGTGTGTGGTGGTGTTTTGCGTGTTTAGGGTCCATTAGCCTCGTTTTCGTTTTGTTCGGCGGCCATTTTTTCTCTCGCTTAGGTGATTTTCAGGTGTCTAAACTCCGAAATTTGGACTTAAATGGAGGTGTAACTTCACTTGCAGAGGTCCTGGGTGCCCCCCCTCCCCTTGGTGTGGGTAAGCTTTTTATGTGTTTGTTGTGTGTATTTGTTGTGTTTTTCATGTTTTCATGTGTGCAGGTTTCGGGCGGTTTTTGCAAGGTCGTAATGGGTCGTAACGCGTCTCGTATTTTTGTTTCATAACTCCGTAAATTTTTCGAAGTCCGCAGTTACTGGCAAGGAGCCCTTTCGGCGCTCGATGCTAGCAACTGTGGCCCTCGCTTCGAGACCGCAGCGTTAGCAACAGCCCGCATGCTCACAACTATATATGTGACTAGCGAATTGCCCGTCAAAAAATGACGGCAATGAAATTGTAAGTGAGCTAATGCTGTTTGGTGTATACTAATAAAATAACTAATAGATTAATAAATGAATATACTTTACCTATTTTGAAGCATTGTGTTGAAGAGCTGCATTCTGTGTTGATGTTGCTGCAGCATTAGTGGTGTGGAGCTGCTGTGTAAGCGTGATGAATGTGTGCAGTGTAATAGTGTGCGTGCGCGAGACGGAACCGTTAGCGTACTCGTGTACTTGCGCATTGTTCTAAAATGGCGGGTAATGTGTGGTATGCGTCTGTAGCGGAATATCCATAGGTGTTTTGTGGTGTTTTGCGTGTTTCTTGGGGTGTTTTGCATGTTTAGTGTGTTGTAGCCTCGTTTTCGTTTTGTTCGGCGGCCCGCAAGCGTGAGCAATGGATCGAGCGGGCTCGCATGCTCACAACTATATATGTGATACACACACACACACACATTATATATATATATATACACACACACACACAATATACACACACATTATATATATACACACACACACACAATAAGATGGAGATGAGGCACATATACAATGACTGACTAATGTGCCGTGCAATATATGTTATACATGCACATATAGGTGTATGCACTGTGCACTGACTGTATATCTGTACACACACACTATATACACACACACACACTATATACATATATATATATATATATATACACACACACACACACACTATATATACGCTATATATATATATATATTAAAAAAACACACAGTATATATATATATATATACACATACACATATAGTTTTCTCCCACACCTATATAGAGCTGACTCCTGTGGTCCCAGGCCCTATCATGTGCCCTCTCACCCCACATGAAGCCCTATCAGGCTCTACTCACCTGTCCAGCCCGGGGGGCAGGCCTGTGTGTGCTCGGGGGAGTCCCGTGTATGTCCGTGGCTCGCTGTGCTCCTGGGGGGTCCGCCCGAGGGTAGGGGGAAGTTATAGTGAGGTGGTGAGCGCCTCCATGCCTGCCTGCGGCCCTCGCTTTGCTGTGAACCCGAACCGGGGACTGGGCGGCCCTGCGCGGGGCATTGTGGGGAGGAGGTGGCTGCTCCATTCCAGCAACTGAGGGCCGCGGCTCGCTGCTCGAGCAGCGGCCCTCGCAAGCGTGAGCAACGGCCCGTACGCTCACAACTATATATGTGATAGCTGATTTTCACAGATAAATGCAGACTCACACATCATACTCTGTCTATGAGGATGTTTAATATAATATTTAGTTTGCACAAATCATATCCCATAATGCATCGCGTGTACTCAGTAAGTCGCGTGCGGACCGTGAGCTGTGATTGGATCAATAGAACAACTACCTGTGAGGGGCTATCACAGAGCTGGGTGAGTTTAATAATTAGAATCAATAGGTAAATGACTTTGCACCGTAACTGTCTATGTGATAGGTTGGAATGGGGCCCTAACACAATAAACTGATAAACTAAACACACTGTACAATATTTATATTTTCTTGGAAAAGTTGACATTCAATATATATGTATCAAGCGACTTGCCCGTCAGAGATGACTGGAATACAATTTGAAGCCATGGCAATGCTGATTGCCACACAATGTGAGTCTTTTGCTCCTCTGAGGACCTTCGGCGCTCATTGCGAGCCTCTCCCCTCGTGTACTTCAAGTTTCCTGCTTTGCAGCGATCACCTTCGGCGCTCATCGCGAAGCCAGATATATAAGTACAGTGTAAAATATCACATTTATTTAGTACAGTGGATTAATAAATTAATATGAATTAATAAATGAATATACTTTACCTATTTATATTTAATATGCAGCAATCAATATCCTGAAGAGCTGACAATCTATTTGGATTCTCCTGCATCTGAAAATGTCCAGTTGGACTGTTGATCACCTGAGGTGTAAGTGTCAGCAATGTGCCAAGTGTGCAGTGTAAATAGGCTGCGTGCGTGAGGCCAAACCGTTTGTATAAATCGCCATTTTAGAATCGTAACGTTATTATTTGCAAGTTAGTGTTGGCGCGGATAGTCTATGTCTCACAGGCCTCGCGAGCATTTTCCGTCCTTCCTAATATTGTATTTTTGTACCTCGTACGTCCCTGTCAAAGTCGTGCGTCCCAGGCTGTGTTTGCGCGCTTCTGGGTTGTGTAGCCTCGTTTTCAGTTTTTTCGGGCACCATTTTTTTTCTTAGCTGATTTTTACCTCATCCAGATATTTCCCTCCGATCATCTCAATTTATTTATTATTTAATTAAGAAAGTAATTAGTCTAGTCCAGATTATAATACAAAGCTGTACAGGTGTAGTGATTGTTATTGTCACAGGTATAGCAGCTATTGAGACTAGGACAGGAAACTGATAAAGTAAACACGCTGTACAATGTTGGTGATGATACATTACCCAGAAGAAGATCTTGTGCGGCCGTCAGTGCAAGTGATCCCAGTGAGTCCGTGCAGCGCTTATATACTGGTGTGAGATGAGCGTCTTATATACTGGTGTAAAGAATCACGCCCCATAATATATGTCATCCAGAATACCTGGCCACTCGCGGCATCGCAAACCCTGGCAACCTGTAACTTCTTGGCTCAGTGCGGTATCTTTAGTGTAAAACTACTGAGTATCTACACACTGATAATGAGCAGGCTGTGCTGTATAGTGATAGTGAGTATCTATACACTGATAATGAGCAGGCCGCGCTGTATAGTGATAGTGAGTATATATACACTGATAATGAGCAGGCCGCGCTGTATAGTGATAGTGAGTATATATACACTGATAATGAGCAGGCCGCGCTGTATAGTGATAGTGAGTATATATACACTGATAATGAGCAGGCCGCGCTGTATAGTGATACCGAGTATCTACACACTGATAATGAGCAGGCTGCGCTGTATAGTGATAGTGAGTATATACACACTGATAATGAGCAGGCCGCGCTGTATAGTGATAGTGAGTATCTACACACTGATAATGAGCAGGCCGCGCTGCATAGTGATACTGAGTATCTACACACTGATAATGAACAGGCCGCGCTGTATAGTGATACTGAGTATCTACACACTGATAACGATCAGGCTGTGCTGTATAGTGATACTGAGTATCTACACACTGATAATGAGCAGGCCGCGCTGTATAGTGATACTGAGTATCTACACACTGATAACGATCAGGCTGTGCTGTATAGTGATACTGAGTATCTACACACTGATAATGAGCAGGCCGCGCTGTATAGTGATACTGAGTATCTACACACTGATAATGAGCAGGCCGCGCTGCATAGTGATACTGAGTATCTACACACTGATAATGAGCAGGCCTCGCTGTATAGTGATACTGAGTATCTACACACTGATAATGAGCAGGCCGTGCTGTATAGTGATAGTGAGTATCTACACACTGATAATGAGCAAGCCGTGCTGTATAGTGATAGTGAGTATCTACACACTGATAATGAGCAGGCCGCGCTGTATAGTGATAGTGAGTATCTACACACTGATAGTGAGCAGGCCTCGCTGTATAGTGATACTGAGTATCTACACACTGATAATGAGCAGGCCGCGCTGTATAGTGATAGTGAGTATCTACACACTGATAATGAGCAGACCGTGCTGTATAGTGATACTGAGTATCTACACACTGATAATGAGCAGGCCGCGCTGTATAGTGATACTGAGTATCTACACACTAATAATGAGCAGGCTGTGCTGTATAGTGATACTGAGTATCTACACACTGATAATGAGCAGGCCGTGCTGTATAGTGATAGTGAGTATCTACACACTGATAATGAGCAGGCTGTGCTGTATAGTGATAGTGAGTATCTAATCCCACTAATTATTTCTGACTCTCCCACCCCATAACCTTTTTGTTCTGTTGTTCCTCTATATCTCAGGAATGATTGCCTGCATTATATGTGAAGATCACATGATTTCTCTTTTTTACATGTTACCCAATAGTGTACAGACAAATTTGGCAGAGTTACAGAGTTGCAGGGCGTGTTGTTTTGCAGGGCTGGCCGCGTCAGTTTATTCTGGTACTGGAGCTATTTCAGTTTCCTGAGAGCTCTGCGCTGAGGACAGTTCTGACTTTCATGTTGGATTTGTTTTCTAAATGAAGACCCTTCACAGACCAGAGATGGAGTCCACCCACCAAAGACCTGATGTGTCTGAGATGTCCACTGTGCCCCTGGACTCACCTGGATGATACAGACTGGGAGGGGTCTTATCCTAAAGGAAAGGTGAGAACTTTTTTATAGATACACGTTCAGAGCTCCAATGGTGATATCCAGGACTGAATATAAACTAAGGAAGAGTGACCTGGTGTAATGGGGCAAGGTTGGGATTCTGAGAGTGGGAAGAGGGGGTCCTGTAGGGGTAATGGGGGGGGGGGGGTAATGATGGGGGTGGGGGTGCAGATCCCAGGCTGTTGGGAGAGGGTAATTCAGACTGATGGTTCCAATACTATTCTTGTCACTTAGAAGTTGACCTTTTTATAAACACTGGTCACTTCTGGGAGTTTTATGCATATTTATTCTCCTTACAGGTTTATGTGAGACCATGTTACTTTCTCAGCCTCACAGTGGTCCCCCTGAATGGTGCACATGGACCACTGGGGGCCACGGGCTAAAGTCTGGGAACATCTGGAATATGTAGCAGTATAAATAAGTTTATGTGTAACATTACAAGACGTCTTCTCTCTACAAGGAAGTAACTAACAAAAAAACCACACCCAGACGCTGCCTGCAAGAAATTATCCCCCATCATGCCCCCCCCCCCCGTCATTTCTTCTACAAGCCATTGGTTTGAAGGTTTATGACTCATGGATGTTCTTATATCCCAGCAGGAGAGGTCTATATAGACCATATATAATATAATGTATAATATAGAGGTGGAACCAACAACATCCGCCAATGTGGCCGGGAATGGACATTAGATACCGGGCTCTACAAAGTTGTAATAAGGTTTCCCTAAAGCTTGTCTCTTATCTTCAGGTATTTTGGAACAAGAATATATCTGGCTGGACATCTCACAGATCTAGAGAACATGTTGGTAACTCCTTACTTATTATCAAGATGGAACATGGACACGAGTTTGAAAAGATTTGAGTTGTTTTTTCTGGAGGGCTCTGTTGATGGTTGAAAGAATTTAGTCTGGTTTTATAACTGGTCTACATTTCTTATGACCCCTGATTGTGGGAAGGGTCTCACTGCACTCTTGTGGCCTGGATATAGATGGTGGTCTACACATCTCATGACCACTGATAATGGGAAGGGTATCACTGGACTCTTGCGGCCTGGATATAGATGGTGGTCTACACGTCTCATGACCACTGAACATGGGAAGGGTCTCACTGGACTCTTGTGGCCTGGATATAGATGTTGGTCTACACGTCTCATGACCACTGACCATGGGAAGGGTCTCACTGGACTCTTGTGGCTTGGATATAGATGTTGGTCTACACGTCTCCTGACCACTGACTGAACCCTGAGGGTCATGGCTGGAACTCAAGGTAAGTTAGTTGGATTTTGGAAATATAACATTTTGTTACATGTGGAAGAAACTGTCCATAAACCCTTTAATAGTCAGAAGGTGTCACCGACCATTACCAGAAGTGGGGGGCACTATACACATAAACACATCGTTGGTGGCCCAAATTCAAATGAACTCCACAAATGGAGACCCCCCAAGATGTTAATGGGAAGTTATAAAAATCAGACTCAAATATTTCAAATATTGTGAAGAAAAAAAACAAAATAATGCAACTTCTAATATATGTGGGATTTACTACTTTGGTTTCTGCTCTTCAACATCTTGAGGTGGGAGGAGATGTTAAATACACACTAAGTTTCTATCTTCACAATGGCAATGCGGCATCAAAACCTGCCAGAGCATTCAATAGCAGTATTAAAAAGCTCATTAGTTTACAAGGTCACACAATCCTGAGAAAGTAACAGACATAATAAGCAAACCAAAAAAATGATGGCTGAACTTGTGCATAATTTGGTACAAACATTTTTTTTTGCCCACTATGAAGTTTAGTTATTTCAAACGTTCAAAATCAGCAGGGGATCAAATACTTTTTACCCTCACTGTATATACCTCCTGATAATAGTAATGTTTAGTGACTGCCGATATAGTGTAGTAAACATATAACGTCTGGTATAAAATATAAATATATCTTTATCATTTTCTTGTTGCAATGCATATATCTTATTCTAGAAGTGAATAATAATTACCCTCTTGTGATTTGCAAGGATAAATACAGTGTCTAGCCCAATAATGATCATCACATAAACTGTAATGTAGTAAAGACATAATATTGTAATTACAATGATACATAAATCACGTTCTGTACATCTCTATAGACAAATATACAAAGCATTGCCAGAAGTATCCTTGTAAGGTTGTTTTCTTCTCTATGGAGTTATATTTGCTCTATATAGGAATCAAAAGCCGTTTTATTTCTTATAGGAGGACTGGTATTAAGAAGGAATCTTACTTGAAAATAGACAAATTAAAACCCACAAAGTTAATTGATAGTTAATCCCTAAACGGGCAGAATAATCTGAGCTTGTAAAGGAGTATCAGCAGGTCCGTACACAGAATTGTGCAGCTCACATCTCCTGACTCCGAGCCTTCTTGTAGTAATAGCCAATCTTTGATCATCTGTTATGGGATTTTGTTCTGGCCAGTAAAGGGTGATTGTGTACTTGTGCGGTGATTATTGTGCAGGTGAGTAGTCAGAATCTCATTTATACAGAGGAAGGAGCGACTCTGGGAGCTTGCGGACAGTTCTAGTATAAGTGCAGTTTTAGTGTAAGTGTGAGAGAAAAGGGAGCAAATTATAGCACAGAGAAGGGAATAAAGAAACAAAAGAAAGGGTAAAAAATAAGAAATTTGAGATTTTTTTTTATTAAGTATAGAAAAACAAACTTCCTACAAATATATTGATTTGTTTTCTCACTGTAGTTTGCAATTGGCAACTATGAGTCAGTCCAGTGGCAACCTCACTCAGTGTACATCCTGTCATATGTATGCACTACTGGAACAGATGATCCAGGGTCCTTACCTCTGTGGCATGTGTGAGCAAGTTGCCTCTCTGGAAGCTCAAATTGGAGAACTGGAGAGGAGAATTGCAGGACTTACTGATATTCCACTGGAAAGGGAGTTGGTGATCACTGAGCACAGTTTAGCTGTTCCTAGCATGGTGTGTGGAGCTGGGAGTAGTGAGGATGTCTGGGCCTAACATGAAGTGTGGAGATGGGGCTGTCAGGATGTCTGGGCCTAGCATAGAGGATGGAGATAGGGCTGGTGAGGATGTATGGGCCTACCATGGAGGGTGGAGATGCGACTAGTGAGTTGTCTTGGCCTAGCATGGAGTGTGGAGATGGGACTAGTGAGGAAGTCCATGTCGGTAGCTGGGTTACAGTTACAAGGGGAAGCAGAAGGAGCAGGAGGAGTAGTCAGGCCAGTTCTGAGTTGGCAAACACCAACAGATTTGCCAGATTGAGTGAAACTGTTGGGGATGTCCATTCAGGAATGGCAATGCCAGATAGAGCTGTTCCCTCTAACAGTCGTGAGAACAGTTCTACTGGAGGAGAGGGAGGGCAGAATAGGCAGAACAAGAGAAAGCTTTTCGTGGTTGGGGACTCTATTATTATGAAGGTAGGAAGGGTGATTTGTCACCCAGATCCCAGCAATCGAACAGTTTGCTGTCTCCCGGGTGCTCGGGTTCGTCATGTTGTCGATCGAGTAGATAAATTATTCGGAGGGACTGGAAATGAACTGACGGTCTTGGTAATAAACTTAATTCAAAGACCTCCAAGATAGTATTTTATGAGATACTACCAGTGCTACGTACTAGTCCAGGAATACAGAAGGAGCATAGGGAGGTGAATGGGTGGCTACAAAAGTGGAGCACTAGGAGGGGTTTGGGTTTTTAGAGCACTGGGCTGACTTCTCACTTGGGTACAATCTCTATAGCAGGGATGGATTGCACCTTAATGAAGAGGTAGCTGGTGTGTTAGGGGAAGGTATTGTAGAAAGGATGGTGGAAGGACTAGAAGTAATGGGGTAGAATGTGTAGAGACCACTCTTTTACCCTCTCACTCCTAAGATGCCTACCCTACTGGCAGGGCTGGATTAACCATTAAGCAAAATAAGTACTTGCTTAGGGCATCAAGAGAAGGGGGCACCACAGAAATGTTCCATTGCCAGATTTACAATGGACCATATGGTGCAAAACTGAAAATGATGCAGCTGAACTAGGTTCCACAAAAAGGAGTCTCTAAAATAAATGAAACATTGCATACAAATATATACAATAATAAAATAATAATAAATGATTAATAATAGAGGTTAATTGTAACAGTTTATTATAGTTTATACTTTGAGTTAGATATATATGGAGGCACCAACGTGCTTAGGGCCTCTAAAGGTCTTATTGGGCCCTGTCTACTGGTATGGGCCACACTCTGGCAGTACACACGTCTGTATTCATATTATTACATAGTTATAATTACAATTGTACTAGTGATGATTGTCCTATGAATGTACCTTAACCCGTAGTTATGTCACATATATTATATGTAAGATCAGGAATATTAACATTTGCCAGTACATAGGTGAGTTGTATATATTACATTATTGAATATTTATATTGCATATAAGGAGAATGTGTGATGTGATTTATGTACTGTATATATACAAAGGATACAGAATATTATATTCATAAAGTGATATTATGATATGGAGTGTGTGCCCGAAATTATGTGACAAGGGTTTATGAAAATATAGCATATATATAAATGGTTTCATTTTACTATTAGAAATTCATTGAATTATAGATGCATATGTCAAGGAAGCGCAATAAGCATATACACAATCTATGGGCCTCATTCAGTTGAGGCTTCGGGAGATCCGGGCTTGGCTGCGAATCATTGCGATGGTGAAAATCGGAAGTGAATGCCCTCCAAGCCTTTGATCTTTCACGGACGCAAGAGTTCCGAACGCTAAAATCGCTAATCGCTACTCAATTGCTCCGATTCCCCCTCGCTAACCACTCCGCCAAGCCCGCAAATAGCAAAAGTCCAACCACAGTTTAAGGGTAGCAAGGAGGACTCGCAAGGGCTTAACAACATATGCGGAGCACTTCAAATGCTAATAATAAATCAATACTGTACTTTTATTATAAAGGAAATGATGTTAGATTTTAGATTTAATATCACTACATTCTCAAGCTCGCAGATCGCTAAAATAGACTAAACTTTGAAATTCAACCCCCAAACTCGTAGGACTTTGCAAAATGGAGGTTGGATTTAAAAGTCCTACGGGCTTGGAGGTTGGATTTCATTGATGTCATGTTGACAATCTCTGTTTCCATTGGCTGTTTCTTACTCAGGAGTTACGGCCATGTTTAATTGATCAGGTTCAAGCTCGCGAATGCTACTGACGACTTCATGGTTTCGATTTTCGCAATCGGTCCCCTAACGGCGGCCTTGCAGAATTGATTAGTACCATAAGTTGTGGTCGCTGTGGCCTGGCAGCGGGCCCGCAGACATACGGCCCAGACTCTGTAACTTAAGGTCTTGCAATTGGATGAGGCCCAATGTGATTGTTATGTTCCTGTTCTTTATGGCCCATACCAGTAGGGTAGATTTCCATCTTAGGAGTAAGAGGGCAAGTGGTCCCAATCCAAACTCAACCAAGAAGAATATCAGGGACTTTATGCTTGGGACTTGGAGTTTGCACTATATTTACTTGAGGTTAAGTTAAGGTTTTAGCCATTTACTATTATTGAGAATATCAGATGGCAGTACTGAGACATATTGAAAACAGGGGACTTACCGTTAGTTGATTTGTATCAGTTTTTAATTATGTTCTATATGTAATTTTTAAGACATATTGTGAATAAAAGTTAAGTTTTACTATAATCTTCTTCCTATATGTCTGAGTTGTGATTTTCCAGTTGGGTACTTTGGTTTGTTTTTACCCACTGGCGCTTTTCTTTTCTGTACATAATTCTTTACACGACTAGTGGGGACAGCAAGTGACCCTATTATATGTCTCAGAGTTATGGGGTGTTAGAGAAAATGAGGGTCAGGAAGGAGTTTTATTTTATTCGCCTTGTGATCGGCAAAGCTTCAATGTTTTATTTCTGTTTGTGTTCCTCTGGATTGATTAACAATTAATTAACAATTTATCTGCATATTACAAAGGTCAGTAGAGATCTAAAAAGGTTGAACTTGATGGACTAAAATTATTTTCCCAATTTCCTGCAGTCTTGGTATTAGCAAGACGTCCTAGGGCTCATCTCACTTCACTTTCCAAGACGTCTGGCTCCAGCTCATTGGACAGACTAATGAGGTCATCACTGCTGTTAAGATCCTTCCTGTATAGATCGTCAGTGTATTCCTACCACGTCTTCTTTATCTGATCTTCTTTAGTTAAGTCCCTACCATCTTGTCTTTTATGATGCCCACTTTGGCATGAAAGGTGCCTTTGAGATCCCTAATCTCTTTACATCGCTCCTTGTAGAACGTCTCCTTGTCTCTTCTTGCTTTGCTCTGGAATTCTACATTCAGTTGGACAAATCTTCTCCTATCTCCACTTCCTGTCGCTTTCCTTCTTTTCTGCGCTACTTTCAAAGCCTCACCAAATAGCCAGTTTGCCTTCTTACTTTTCTTTATTTCAGTGATATTCTTTGTTGATGTTTCCTGGATAATATTGCAAACTTCGATCCAAAGTTCTTCAGACATTCTATCTTCCATGTCTAGTTCTTCAGGCATTCTATCTTTTGTGTCTAGTTCTTCAGGCATTCTATCTTCCATGTCTAGTTCTTTAGGCATTCTATTTTCCATGTCTAGTTCTTCAGGCATTCTATCTAATATGTCTAGTTCTTTCATGTCTAGTTCTTCAGTCATTCTATCTTCCATGTCTAGTTCTTCAGGCATTCTATATTCCATGTCTAGTTCTTCAGGCATTCTATCTTCCATGTCTAGATCTTCAGGCATTCTATCTTCCATGTCTAGTTCTTCAGTCATTCTATCTTCCATGTCTAGTTCTTCAGGCATTCTATATTCCATGTCTAGTTCTTCAGGCATTCTATCTTCCATGTCTAGATCTTCAGGCATTCTATCTTCCATGACTAGTTCTTCAGTCATTCTATCTTCCATGTCTAGTTCTTCAGTCATTCTATCTTCCATGTCTAGTTCTTCAGGCATTCTATCTTCCAAGTCTAGTCCCTTAAGTCTATTCTTTACTCCCACTGTATAGTCATAGGGTATATTATTTATTTCATATATATTTGATCTGATGTTTTTTCCTCTTTTCTTCAGTATAATTCTGAACGTTGCAATAAGAAGCTCATGGTCTGAGCCGCGGTCACCTCCAGGTCCTGTTTTTGCTGAATATCTTTGTAGAACTGGACAACTTCAGCCTCTTCACCATCCATGGTTGGAGCACAGACTTGCATCACTGTGATATTGAATGTTTTGCCTTGGGTTCAAATTTAAATAATTCTGTCAGTTATTGGGTTGTAACCGAGCTCTGCTTTGGCCACTTTTTGATTGACCAGGACGGCTACTCCATTTTTTCTGTGGGATTCTTGACCAGAGCAGAAGATCTTGGTCATTGTCTGATGTGAAACGTCCCATTCCAGTCCATTTAAGGTCACTAATTCCCAGGATATCGATGTGTCACCTTGTCATCACATTCTTGACCACATCTAGTTAGCCTTGGTTCATAGCTCTACCATTCCAGGTTGCCATGCTGGATTGTTCTTTGCAGCAGTGGGCTTTCCTTTCCCTTCAGCTGGGTGTCCTCTCGGCTTTGGCCCAACCACTTCATTAGACCTGGTGGTACTTGTACTTGCCCTCTGCTCCTCCTCAGTAATGTGGTGGCATCTTCTGACCTGAGAGCTTCATCTTTCACTGCCATATAGTTGTGTCTCTGGTTGTGCTTGTCTGTAAAGTTATCTTAGCTAAGTTACTTGAGTGGGTTGCCAGTTCCTCCCTAGAGGACTGCAATATGTCTGACTTCTCTGCTACGAACTGTCCATGTTGGGTGACACTACATGGTATAGCTCACAGCTTCATTGAAGTACAAAAGCCCCTTCACCACAACAAAGTTTATTACTTCTACTACTAGTTTTATTATTATTTATTCATATATTTAATTTAATTGTATCCAGATTTTTTTATATATATTTCCTTCAAAATTGTACTGTTGAAAATATTAAATAAATACATATTTTCCAGTTGTCATATTTAACAATTATTATAGTTATTTTGTATATCTTATTTTATTGATATTTATTATTATTATTATTATTATTATTATTATTATTATTATTAATTCATATTTTAAAATAAATTTCATGTCCATATATATTATATTATTTTATATATTTCCTTTAATAATATATTGCTGAAAAGATATAAAAAACAAATATCACATATTATAATTGTCAAACTGCGATTCGTCGTCACGCTTGCGACGAATCGCAGTTTGACAATGATCCGATCGCAACTTTGCGATCGGATCACGTGCAAGCGCATGCGCATCGTATACTGCACAGAAACGCGCATGAGCACAACACGAGCCGCGCATGCTCAATACGCGCCGTGAGCACATGCACAGAGGGAGAGTGGGAAAGAGGCACAGAGGGAGAGGGTGGAAGAGACACAGAGGGGGGAGAGACACAGAGGGGGGGGGAGAGACACAGAGGGATAGGTGGGAAAGAGACACAGGGGAGGTAGAGGAGGGGGAAAAGACACACAGGAGTGAGAGAAGGGGGAAGAAACACAGGGGAGGGAGAACAGGGGGAAGATACACATGGGAGGGAAATGGGGGGGAAGAGGGGAACAGACACAGGGGGAAGGGGGGAACAGACACAGGGGGAAGGGGGGAACAGACACAGGGGGAAGGGGGAAAGAGACACAGGCCAGGGGGGAACAGGCACAGAGGGAGAGGGGGGAAGAGGCACAGAGGGAGAGGGGGAAGAGACACAGGGGGGAGAGATACAGAGGGAAAGGGGGGAAGAGGTACAGAGAGAGGGTGGAAATAGGCACAGAGGGGGGAGACACAGAGGAAGGGGGGGAGAGACAGTGGCGAGAGGCACAGAGGGGGGAGACACAGAGGAAGGGGTGGAGAGACACAGTGGCGAGAGACACAGAGAGAGGCGGGGGAAAAGGCACAGAGGGAGAGGGGTGGAAGACACAGAGTGGGGAGAGACACAGAGGGTGAGGGGGGAAGAGACACAGAGGGAGAGGGTGGAAGAGAGAGAAAGGGAGGAAGAGGCACAGAAAGAGGAGGGGGAAGAGACACAGGGGAGTGAGAGGAGGGGGAAGAGACACAGGGGAGAGAGTGCAGGGGGGAAGATGCACAAGGGAGGGAAATGGAGACACGAGGAAGGGGGGAACAGACACAGGGGCAAAGAGACACAGGCCAGGGGGGAACAGACACAGGGGAGGGGGGGAGACACAGGGGAGGGGGGAGACACAGGGGGGGAAAGAGATGCATGGGAGGGAGAAGGGGGAAAGAGACACAGGGGAGGGGTTTAGAGACACGGGAGAGAGAGGGAGGTAAAAACACAGGGGGGCAGGAGATGCAAGGGAGGTAGACAAGGCGGAAGGAGACACAAGGGAGGGAGAGGAGGGGGGAAATAAGACACAAGGGAGGAAGTAGACAGAGGGAGAGACTCGCAATGAGCACCAAAGGGGCTCATTGCAAGGCCTGTGATGAGCGCAAAAGGCGTTCATCACAAGGCCAGTAAAGTAGAGGGGGAGAGGCTTACATTGTGTGGCAAAAAGCATTGCCAGGCTTCAGTTTTTATTGCCGTCATTTTTGACGGGCAAGTCGCTAGTATTGATATAATGAGTTGTAGTAAAGCCTAGGAGACAGTTTTAGGGTTTTCATTGGAGAGAACTTGAGGGCTGATCCAGAAGCTTTTACTTAGACAGAAGCTTGTAGATGATATGGAGATATTAGGGGTAATGATTTGGTGAATAAGATGATTGTCCTGCAGGGCTCGGACACATTGGTTGTGAGTTAGGTGAATGTCGGTGATTTGAGGCCGATGGATCTAACTACAGAACTACAACCTTATTATATTGCAATTCGGCCAACTGAATAGGGCTCTATATAAGCACTGAGCGTATTTTTTTACAGAAGTTTTTAGTTAGTGAAGACCGCGCTTCTGGATAGAAGTTCACAAACTAAAAACTTCTATAAAAAAAATATGCTGTGTGCTTATATAAAGCCCTATTCAATTGGCCGGATCACAATTTAATAAGGCTGCAAGTGTTTGAGGGCCACCTTGTGAAGTATTTTTTATTATCAAAAAAGTGTCGCTGTCAGCTTAAATCCAAAGGACATTTATAGGGAACTGAGGTGGGAACTCTATCACCACTTAATATAACTATGACATTTGTCACAACCCCTGGTACAAATAATGTGTCTATCCCCAGTCCCACTAACACCTAATACATTATATTAGAGCGTAAATCAGACACATTGGAACCATTCAGCACTTGTGATAAACTAATTGTATCCGGTGAGTGGTCACTTTGTTCTAATGCTCCAAGGGACATTGTAGTAGTTGTAATGAATGACCCCAAGATGATAAGGTCTCATCCACATTGTCTAAATATCTGTCATGTTATATACAAGAGCCAAGTCATAGCAGCCTCTTTATGTTTATGTCCTTACAGAGTGCTACAAGAGGAGGTCCACCAAGGATCGGAGGAATGGGGCCCAGACCCAGGAACAAGGAAGAAGCTATCAGTACAAGAAGATACAGACCGACCAGGAAATGGTGAGACTGCTCGGAGACCATGAGCTCACTATAGACAGTTACAGTCACATACTGAGTGTGAGAGTGACAACTGACTCTAGTGTGTGACATACTGCGAGATGTTTACTGAATTATTACTGTGCTGTCAATATTCCTATTGTATTATACTTTAAGTAGTAATAGTATAATTATTGTGTTACTTCCTCAGAATACGCTGAGCAATGGGATGAGCCGGGAAGAGGAGGGAAATGGTACCAGTGACAGAGAGATCATCATCAGCGATGGGACGAGGAAGATAGAGGAGAGAAATGGGACCAGTGACAGAGAGATCATCATCAGCAATGGGATGAGGAGGGAAGAGGAGAGAAATGGGACCAGTGACAGGGATATTATCATCACCAATGGGATGAGGAGGGAAGAGGAGGGAAATGGGCCCAGTGACAGAGAGATCATCATCACCAATGGGATGAGGAGGGAAGAGGAGAGAAATGGGACCAGTGACAGATAGATCATCATCACCAATGGGATGAGGAAGAAAGAGGGGACAAATGGGACCAGTGACAGAGAGATCATCATCACCAATGGAGTGAGGAAGAAAGAGGAGAGAAAAGGGACTAGTGACAGAGATATAATCATCAGCAATGGGGTGAGGAGGGAAGAGGAGAGAAATGGGACCAGTGACAGAGAGATCATCATCACCAATGGGATGAGGAAGAAAGTGGAGAGAAATGGGACCAATGACATAGTGATAATCATCAGCAATGGGGTGAGGAAGAAAGTGGGGACAAATGGGACCAGTGACAGATAGATAATCATCACCAATGGAGTGAGGACGAAATGGGAGAGAAATGGGACCAGTGATAGAGAGATAATCATCAGCGATGGGATGAGCAATAATGTGGCTGCACATTCCTATGTAAGGGCTGTAATACCGAGGTACTGGCAGGGACTACACTGGTGCAATTATCTAGTTCAAGCTTCACCACGCACACAAGAAACATTCATTGTGCCAGTAGCAAATATGGCTGCTGCACCCACTCTACAAACACTGCCTGAAACAAATATGGCCACCATAACCACATGACACACAAACAGTAAAATGAATGCACGAGAGTTCTGTTTTCAGGGCTTAGAGAACTGTTATTCCTGTTTACAATATATACATTAAATGATACATCAACTCTCAGAAATTTAGCATTTCTGTGGCGCCTTCTATGAAAAGCGTAAACTGTCCTTATATTTGTCATGGAAAGTAGCGAGTCTCAAAAGAACAAAAAGTAGAGGCAGGGATTGGTGTGGCAGCTCGAAGCAGCCTTATTTCATTGTGATATTATTATTATTATCAAAGGATAGGGGTCAGACTGTGCCTTCCAGTAAGGAGGAATCCCTTAATGGTCGTAGTTAGAATTTACCTGTCTATCCCCAACAATAATTACAGGGGTTCTAGACTTATTCTTCCATTTAACCATTTTATTAAAGGGACATGGATGGTTTCTGTATTTTACTAGGTATATAATATATCTGTGTATCTCTTCATCTTATGTACGTTTTTCTGTTAAGAAGTGTTTAAAAGCTCTATTTTTCTGCTTAAAATCATATCATCTGTACCTGTTTGAGACTGCCCTCTATAGCTCATGCTGCTCATGAATACATAGTGTGAAGCACAGTGTTTCAAATTAGCCAGACAGTGACTTCTCTCAAGTAGCATGTTGTAAAATATTGCCACTGATTGGCCACTATGAAACCCTGCACTTAGGAGTACATTGTCTTCATCAGCTGTAGAGGGGAGATACCAGTTAGGAACTGATTAGTAAGATTTTAAGATCTTCTTAATAAAATAAATTGCACAGAAGTAAAGCGATGCACATGGATATTATATACCTAGTGGCATCTAGAAATCTTCCATGAGCCTTTAAGTGCCACAGGAATGTGGCAGGATTCGATAGAACTGAATAGGGATAGTATCAGTGTCCAGATGACTAGTTATATTCAAACCAAAAAATGGTTCCCCCAATAAAGGGACGTGGGACTTATCAATGCATCTCTATGATGCAGAGCAATATCCATGAGTTCATAATCCCTTTAAGATAATATCTTACAATCAAATGCTACACATCTTCTTTTAAAAACATTTTTGGATAATAATCAAGTTCTTCAAAACAGTATATGAAACAGTATATGATACTTCAGTGGTCATTTAACACAGTATGAAACTCTGAGAGTGTATTTTTACCCCCTGTATCACACATTAATAAGTATTGTGCTCAGATCAAGCTCTGCTTTCCTCAGAATTTGATGGCTGGTATTGGATTCCTCCATGGAAGTGTGAAGAACGTCTCCTGAGGGCTGTGTTTCTTGTACAGGGAAGGACAACACTTCAATTGGCGATACCGAACATGCTGGAGGTTGTGGGTCCTTATTCTGAATGATGTCTACTGTTGTACGATTGTTAGATGCTATAGGTTGTGTGTCTTGACTTTGGATGATGTGTACTGTTGTACGACTATTAGAAGCTATAGGTTGTGTGTCTTGACTTTGGATGATGTCTACTGTTGTACGACTGTTAGAAGCTATTGGTTGTTTGTCTTGACTTTGAATGATGTGTAATGTCTCACAATTGTTAGAAGCTATAGGTTGTGTGTCTTGGTTCTGAATGAGGTGTACTGTTGCACGACTGTTAGAAGCTATAGGTTGTGTGTCTTGGTTCTGAATGAGGTGTACTGTTGCACGACTGTTAGAAGTTGTAGGTCGTGTGTCTTCATTATATACTCTCTGCCATGTTGGAGTTCTGGGATCTACCACTTGTGTTTCTTGCTCAGATATTTTAAGCTCTTGCTGGTCTGGTGCAGTCTGCAGGCTGAGTCTCTTGCACAGAGTAGGGAAGTCCATCCAATATTTCACGAGGACCTGTGACCAAACAAAAAAAAGACCAATCTAATACCAATACATTATAATTAGTGAAATATAAATTTGCATCATTCTGTGACAGGATTAAACCTTGCACTAAAACAGTGTTGTCCAACATTTTTCATGTGGGTGGGGGAGGTTAATTATTATTATTATTATTATTATTTTTCAGTAAGGTGATTAATATTTTTTAAGAAAATAATTACAAAAATGTATTTATAAATGGACAACAGCCCTGATTGGGGAGAAGCTTTTAATTAAGTGCTATGGTCCCTGCTCCTCTTTCTCCCCCAAAGGAGCCTTGTCCAATCTTCAATCCCTTTAGCGCGCCAGCACTAGATGGACATCACACCTCTGGGCTTTGTTGTTTCCAGCCAGGGGCCACCCTGGGGATAACCATGGTTTCCCCTATTCAGCCATGTCAAGGGTGTGGTGACCCACATCATCAGTGAATACCCCTTGTGTCAGTGTGTTTTGGACACTTTGTAGCCCTCCACTTGTTATACTAATTGTGTGTTACTGAGGTGCTTTTTGTTCTCAGATTGTCTCTAAATTTTGCCAATTGTTGTTTGCAAGAAGAGAACTGAGAGGCTCATTGTGAAACTAACACAATAGGAGTGTTCAGAATTAAAGACTTCCTGTGCTTCATCCTTCCTTCTCCCACCCCCCCCTCTTTTTTTATTTTTTTTATTTCTGTTCTCTCTCTTTCTATCTGTCCCTCTGTCTAGTTATTTTATGTCTTTTTATTTTATCTAACTTCTCTATAGGGATAATTGGATATAGCATACTAAATCGTATCCTATATTATAGATTTGTAATATTCACAAACATACAATAACAAAAAAAATAATGGAAAATGTTAGGAAAATGTAAGAACATGTCCTCCCCATGGACATTTGTACTTTATTCAGTCTGTTATTTCCGTATATTATGCATCTAACATGCTACTGTCTTTTTTTTCTTTCCATTAGAAAAAAAGAATTAAAGACTTCCTGCTGAATGATTAGGTTAGCTGGCGTTCCTATATTAATTACATTCATTTTTTTACTCTGCACCCAGTTACCAGAATCGTTACAATCTCTATAACATCTATAAAGGTAATTCCCCAATGATTATAAAAAATAAAAAAGATAAAAAACATATTTCTTAGTTGGGCCATATTCATTCTATTAAGATGATAGATGTCTCTCAAATATTATATTATTTTAGATGTCTTCCTATTCCAATCAATATATTAGATATTCATTCTTTAGAAATGTATTTTTTATATATATAAGGAACAATAAACATTCTAGAATTCATTTTTTTATGTATTAACATAAAACTATGGATTGCCTTTCTATTGCTCATTTATACAAGTTTTTATATATCTGCAGAATTATCACAATGAACTTTATGGCATATTAAACAATATCAATCATGTTGGATGCAAAAAGAAAATACATTTATGTCACATCTTGATATACAATATCTATTAAATCTGTTGCTAATCCTCACAAGTATTCTTTATTGTATACCTAGTGATTTAAATGGAACAATCATTATTTTCCCAGTTATCTAAAATTCTAATTATATTTTAGGTAAAGATGAGAAGAGAAACTAATGGCTTTTCAATAATGTTTCCTTTTTATCATAAAAATAAATTAATACATTGTGGTGATTTAAAATCTGTTTTCCAAATGCCTAATAATGAAATGTTTCAAATTAGCCAGACAGTGACTTCTCTCAAGTAGCATGTTGTAAAATATTGCCACTGATTGGCCACTATGAAACCCTGCACTTAGGAGTACATTGTCTTCATCATTTGTGTTATCTACAAATTACATTTTTTTATTATTTTTTAAATCTGTCGATATAATTTCTCCTATAATTCAATTTGAAAATTTTGTTTATTTTCTCTTCGTAAAAAAGGTATTCTGTCCATTATTTATTATAATAGCATCAAGTTAGAATCAGAAGAAACATTTAATTTTCAATTAAATTAGGAAAAGGATTCAAGAAAAACTATAGCAATTTAAGATAAGGAAAAATATTTTTGAATTATATGGGGGTAATAAATCTATTTCTTGATTAAAATACTTGCATAGAATCAATAATTAGTAACCAAGAAAAGGCAGATGAGCTAGATTATTTTCTTCGGTATACACAAGGGAGGTACCAGTGGTTGTGACACGGCAACATAATGGGTCTACACTACCTTTGCCAAATAATTGGTTAACACAGGAAGTAATCCAAAAGAGGTTGGAAAAAATAAATGTTAATAAAGCCCCTGGTCCTGATGAAATACATCCAAGGGTACTAAGGGAACTGGGTTTTGTAATAGCCAAACCATTATATTTATTTTTTCAAGATTCACTCAACACAGGGTCTCTACCAGATGACTGGAGTAAAGCTGATGTGATATCTATATTTAAAAAGGGAGCAAAAGCAAATCCGGGGAATTATAGACCAGTGAGCCTCACTTCTGTAGTTGGGAAGCTTTTAGAAGGGTTAATAAGGGATAATATACAAGAATATGTCTATTTGAACAGGATTAAGTAGGAGTCAACATGGATTTATGAGGGATAGGTCATGTCAAACAAATCTAATTAGTTTCTATGAGGAGGTTAGTAGGAACCTGGATCAAGGCAACTCAGTGGATGTAGTCTTTTTGGATTTTGCAAAGGCTTTTGATACAGTGCCACATGGGAGACTATTGTGCAAACTAAGAGATACAGGAGTTGCAGTAAATATCTGCTCATGGATTGAGAGCTGGCTAAAAGACAGGAAGCAAAGGGTTGTTGTAAATGGAACATACTCCGATTGGACTAATGTGGTAAGTGGGGTTCCTCAGGGTTCAGTATTAGGTCCTCTCATTTTTAACATATTTTAACATATTTATTAGTGACTTAGAAGTAGGATTGGAGTGTGGTGTCTCCATTTTCCCTGATGACACAAAGTTGTGCAAGGTAATTAAATCAGATAATGATGTGCTTTCCCTCCCAGAGGATTTACATAAAATTGAGGAATGGGCATCTAAATGGCAGATGAGATTTAATATGAATAAATGTAAGGTTATGCATCCGGGAAGGAAAAATAGCCATGCAATTTATAATCTTAATGGAGCAAATCTAGGTGTATCAGATATTGAAAGGGATTTGGGAGCTTGTGGACAATCACCTAGGTAACAGTGCTCAATGCCAAGCAGCAGCTGCAAAGGCAAATAAAATATTAGCATGTATTAGGAAGGGTATAGAAGCCAGGGAAGAAGATATAATTCTGCCACTATACAAATCTCTAGTACGCCCTCATTTGGAATATGGAGTACAATTTTGGGCACCACTTCATAAAAAGGACATTTTAGAGCTGGAAAAGGTACAGAGGAGGGCAACAAAACTAATAAGGGGAATGGAGGGGCTAAGTTATGAAGAAAGACTAACCAAATTAAACTTATTTTCTCTAGAAAAAAGGCGTCTAAGAGGAGATATGATTACCTTATATAAATACATCCAGGGTCAGTATAAAGATTTGTCATGGGAGCTTTTTGTGCAAAGAGGTTTTCAACTGACAAGAGGACATCCATTGAGGTTAGAAGTAAAAAGAGTCCACCTTAAAGAAAGAAAAGGGTTCTTCACAGTAAGGGTGGTTAATCTGTGGAATTCTCTACCAGAGGAGGTGGTGACAGCGGATTCGACAGACATCTTTGAAAGGGGACTCGATTTATTTCTAATTAAAAAGGGAATTCAGGGTTATCATGGATAATTAGAGAGACAGTATTGATCCAGGGAGAAGTCGCCGGTGTCTGGGATCAGGAGGGAATTGATTATTTATTTATTTTTATATACAACTAATTAATTAATAGTTAATCCGCATATTGCAGGTAAGACGGCCGCAAAGCTGCGATTCCTTGCAGGGGTTCCTTTACTTTGCAATTCAAATAGACGGCGCCGCAAGGATATCCCCCTTACGGCCGGCTGCATATCTTGCAACCGGCTACAAGGTCAGAAAACTTTAAAAGCAAATATAAATTCAAGATGGCACTGTAAAGCTCTGTAAATGCTAGGGATCATATTGGGGGACATGAGGATTAATAGCAACCCCCTCTCAAGCTTGCACATCAGCCCAAATCCGATATTTTATTAACAGTTTATTTTCCGTCCCGCAGCCTGGGCGGGTCTGAGGTGCACCAAGCCCTCGGGACTTTTTACATGGATATTTGACATGAATTAAAATAAAAATTATTTACGGATTTGAGTGTAGGGGAATGTTGTGCTATTTTTGATAACACCTACAATCACTTTATAGTCTCCTCAGAGTGCAGGATGGCTTTATTATGGCTTTATTATGTGCTTAATTGTGTGCCTGCGGGACCTTTTTGGTGCAAGTAAGCTGCGGCTCGGTTTCAGCCTTGCCGAGAGGGTTCCCGGAGCAATTGAATAACAACCGGGCTTTCTTGCGGCCGAAACTCTTGCGGCCGTTTAAGATCAAAGGCTTTCCTGCGGCACTTGCGGCCGCAAGGGATAACAAGGCGCCGGCCGCAAGCCTGCCGGAGTCCCCGGCCGGAAGGGAATAGAATAGGCAAATAGCTTGCGGCCGGTCCTTGCGGCCCCGCATCTCCTACGGCCGATAATAGAATGAGGCCCTATGTAACTATGTACTATGTAATATGGCTCCTTCTAAAATTAAATACAATATTTCCATTTATCATAAAAAAAAATATTTAGACATTATTTCTAACATTATGACCAAGAAAATCATTTTTTTCTTTCTCTTTGTGGTGTAAATTTTGCTAAATTCTATCTGATTTTCTAATTTAACCAGACCAAATCCATCCAACTAGTATTTTTTTTACTTCTAAATGGAAACTCCCACATTTACCTTTTCTATGTTATTCCCAAAAATGTATCATATTTTTATAACAGAGAAATTATATAGTATGGCTTCAGCATATTCACGTTTATCGCCTTCTGAACCCGCTGTTGTTCATCCAGGGCTGCCATATAGGTGGTGTTGGTTAGTTTCCAGATGAATTGGAAGGTTAATATTAATACCTGATTACCTATCTGGAATTCCCTAGCCTAGGCTTCCTGATCATACCAGCACTTCTGCTTGCATTGGGCTGCAAACAAATTGTCATTGGCTAGCCCGGTCAGTGTCTTCAGTCTATCTCTGACCCACAGCAAATATGGCACTATAGAGAGTTTCTCCCCTGGTGATCCCCTTCCCAAAACTCCCAGGTCTAATGGCCCTTCACTCGCCATCCATACAAGGGGAGTACAACATAGACTCTTGCTGGACCACTCTGTAGACAAAATAGGAGGTAAGAAACCAACTATTTCTAATCCTATTTCTAATCCTTCTGCTGCTGTATAAAGGCTCTAATCGTAGTCTTCAGGGTACCGTTAAAACTGTCAAGTCTTTGGTCTGGGTATTATAATAGGAGCACTACCTCTGGGGCGCTTCACACATCTGCCACACATGAAAAGTCAGTTTAACCATAAACTAGGTACCTTGATCTGATAAAATTTCACAGGAAAATGGCAAACAAGGCATCACCCACCATTGCTGCCATAATGTGGCAAGGGCTAAAGCCTCTAGATATCAGGGGGCATAATCCACCAAAATGACTATGTATCTCTTGCATTACTTATACGGCTTGGTAACTGGGTCAATGATATCTACGATTAGTCATTGAAGGGAATAACAGGTATGGGCTGCAGAGGAGCCCAGGACACTCGACCCTGGCAACCAAAGAGCTGAAAAGTATTATACGAGGGAAATAAACTATTATAATTATCCTTTATTTGTAACTTGCCAACATATTCCGTAGAACTACACAGGAGTTAAGTACAAGGCAAAAATAATATTAGCACATTGCAAAAAAATGAAGAGCCTTCTATAATCTTAAAATCAAATATACATAGTGCTTATTTCCAAAGCATCTTACAAGAAGTAGTGACATCTTGTGATCCTCTGGGCTAAAAAAATGCCTGAGTTAAACTGATCTACTAGGGGGTGTCATGGGCAATGACTAGAAGGGCTGCCCAGTACACTCGGCAATGACAAGACCTAACCAGTCACTGCCCTAACTCCTTCTACAGCTTCAAGATACTGCTCCTCGGGCAAAACTTTATCCTCGGAACAATCAAAGAACTGCTCCTTGGTCTGCTACTCACTCCACCACACAAAGCACAGTGTGAGGGGAGCCTCTGGGATTTCCAAGGAGGGCATGGGGTTTAACCCACTTTGGGTGCCACGGCTGTTGACAGCCAAACCAGCGCACCTCAAGTTGGATTTCTCTATTGCTTGGATATTGAAAAGACAGTGTTGATGAGCCGAGAAGTCAAAGTGGACTATGGTTCAGGTCACTATTCTAGTTTGAGCTGTGGTCCAGGCTGGGCTATGATTCTCTATTTAATATTCCACCAAATGGCCAGACTTTTCTTCAGTGCTCGGTATTTTGAATTGGACCCTGGTTCTCACAGTTGGAGAGCAAAGCTGTAAATATTGTCTAGCACAACAACCTTAGCCATCTGTTTAAGCAAGTGGACATATTGCCTTTTCCACCATCCATCGAAAGCATGGTAGAGCTTACACTCTAGGTCCTGGGCACCCCTGGCCAGGTTCCAGAATGAATGTTCAGGAGACAACTGGTATCAGACCAGCAGAGCCTGCTTGAATTTGTGGTAGTGTTATGTGGGGTACTGAGAATGTTGCAGGCTGTGCAAGGTACTGAGAATGGGATAGGCTTGCCCACTAAGCAAGCCCACCAGGAGTTTGAACCAGTCCTTGAGTTTGACCCATTGGAGATGGCATTTCAGCCAAAAGTTCTGCAAGAATTATCAAATCTCTGGAAGACTCTATAGGGCAGCTTCTTTGGTCTTGTGTCAGGACCAGTGGACCTTTGGCTGTGATGTTGTGACTGGCTTATTTACATTCAGTTAACCCGCTCTTTGGTAACCTCTGTGGTGACTGTCCTCATAACCTCGATTTTGTGATAATGGGACAATCCTTCTCCCACTCTCATAACTGATGTCTTCCCTGCGGGCTTCCCTGGAGCCCTCTGGGAACACCCTGCACCTCATTTAATCACTGCTTATCTGGTCTCTGTTGCTTGCCTTTTCCGCATGATAGCATTTATCCCGCCGCTGCCAAGAGGTTGTCAGAAGAAGGGACCACCTGGACCAGGCAATGAATGAATCCCACTAGTAAGGTCCTCCCCTCTGCAGGTTTCTGTGTATCGATGCTAGGGATGCTGCTCTGGGGGAGAAAAATAAGATGGTACCACATTTATTGTTGTTACATCCAGTCCATGGGCCTCCAGTGGGACAGCGCTGCACTATAGTAAAGTCTTATACATGATATAAAACAATATCTGAACTATATTTATTGTATATGAGAGTTGATAGGATCCTTCCCAAAGTATGTGATATTTATGGACATTATCAATACTGCTCTACATCATCATACAGAGCACTGAAAAATCAAGAGAATTTTTTTTTTTTTTTAAATGATTTGTACGCCATTGTTTTATAGCAGTTTTTATATAATCCAGTTACTACTTCCTAGACCAATACCTGCAGCACCTTCACATCACAGTACATCAGCTTATTACACAGAGATATTTAGACAATCTAAAACCAAATGGGAAATTTGAACGGTATCCTTGGAATGATGGGAATATATAACCAATGTTAATTGCTTGTCTTCATAAACTCAATAAATCCTGTGGTGCGGCCGACTCCTGAGCTTCAAATGAATAAAGTTCTTACACATTTCTCTATTTAATAAAGAACAATGAAATAAAAAATAAAAAAGACTACCATCATCTCCACCACCTCAGCACCTCCCCACCATGCCACCAGCCCATCCTTGCACCTCCAATCCATGCCGTCACCACCACAATACATTTTCAGCCCCTCTGGCAATCCCAACTTCTTCACCCCCAGAGCCATCAATAGAGGCCAATAATAAGAAAGTCACCACCTTCCGTAGGCATGTGAATAGTTGACCTCCTCACCAGGATTTGAAAGATATATCGGGAGATGAGGAGGCAGGTGTGGGCCTATTTTGTCACGCTGGTATAAATACAAAATAACCAAAGTGTGCTGCTCCAATTAGCAGTATCCAGGAGGTCATTGTCCCTTTAACAAATTCATCCATTATTAAGATTTGAGGAAATGCACCTTCAAAGTGATGTCAGGGGCCCCTATACAAAACTGAAGACATGTTAAGATTTGTATGTGGCAGTAATCTGATCATCTAATTTATATTGTTTTTATCTACTAAGATACACAATTTATTACATCCCGTGGTCCAGATATACCCCAGTAATACAAAAGTAATACATCTGTGTGAGAGATTCACATTTTCCACAGTTACTAGGCATAAACCTGTTTTTATGGAATTTGGGGGAGGTGAGATGATTTCAGTTGAGATGGGAAGTCACAGATCAAGGAGGAGTGTCCAAGAAAAAGATATACAAGAGAAGAGATAAGTCAGTCTAAGTGTGTGTGCCAGGGAGAAGCAGTCCAGAGGAGAGTCCAGAAAGAAAGCAGTGCCCAGCTGAGAAGTCATGCCATGGTGTGACTTGAGGCCTAAAGAGATGGGCCCTGAAAATATTACTGAAGATAATGCTGATTTCTAAGGTACTATCTAGTAACATTTTAAGAAAATTTAACTTGATATAGTAATGTAGTCTATTCATATAACTATCTTTCTTGTAAATATTGTTTTATCCCAATTGTCTATCTGTTTGTCTAAACCCATTGTGTAACCGTATCTTGATTTATATAAAATATATACTTTCAATTATAAGTTATTGGAATGCTCGTTTATTGACCTGTCCAAAATAACTTATTACTTGTAGAAATTATACATTAATTATTCAATTAATACATTAATGTCTTACAACCTGAATTCTTTGAAATGGTTACGCCCCAGAAAGTACCCCCTCCATCTCACCATCTCCATCCTGCTTCTGGTTAATATCTCTTTATTGATATAAAGTAGTCACAAATAGCAGCCTCTGCCACAATCCAATAAATCTCTCATTTGTGTCCATCACCAAGACTTAGATACCAATATCCAACTTACACATTACATTATAACTTCACCCTCTCACACTTCTAAACATTGCTTCTGTCAATGCCCCAGGCTTACATTTTAACCATAATGTATCCCATGTCTCCTCAATCTAATGTTAACCCCATAATGGAATCATCTGATATTTTAACCTGCACTTTATATTATATAATCTATATATTTTGACCAACTCTTCACCTTCATCCCCATAACAGATCATTATCTCTCTAGCCCAGTAAACCGTACACAAATCTAGCAGGAACAAAACCGTCACTTCATCTGTCTTCTCTTACATTCCTTCTCAGTATCTTAGCATTGTCTCTTTACCAGTCTCATCCAAGGCCTTAACTCTTTCTTGATCCTCATATCTTCTCCCTCACTTACTGTTTCTATCATTCCTCTTAAATTGTAAGTTTGTGAAAATTCAATCTCGATGTCTATACACTTACGTTTACAGAATTTCTTCAGTAAATAATTCCATACATTCTCCTGATTGTCCATTTTAATCTGTAATGAAAGCCAGAATCATATCAGGATAGCTAAGGATTGAATACAAATCTTGTTTGACATAGAGATCTTCATGAGATGTTATGAAGATTAGAAAAGAACCACCACTTTATCCCTATTATAGACAGAATACATATGATTTCTTCAGGATTATTGAAGGCTTGTATAAGAAAATTCAAAGAACATTACATTGGCTCCTAGTCAAGTGTGGATCAGTAGTGTGCACCAAAGGTGACATCATTAGGATTCTGTTATGGTTTGTATAGATGGACCTCTTATAGCTAAGAGATTGGGAAGCTTAACTGGGGCTTAATTGCTATATTTTTGTTGTGAAAAATAGAAAGGTTTATGTGGTCAATGGGGGAACTTTCAGTTTCATCAGCCACCATGGTGCACTTTAACTCCATTGGCCCCCTTGTCCCACTATTCGATAAGCTGCTTGGGCCTCCTACGTCTATGATCCTCCAACACTACTACCACAAACTTTTTCTCCACCAACACCTCCTGCACTATAAATGCACTGTCCATTTTTGCTAAAAGAATGTAGAATTTCTTACCTGCCCTTATACTGAATGACCAATATGGTTTCATACCCCACAGACAAACATGGGACAACATTAAGATAATTTTAAATATCATACACCTTTCCCGAAAATCCAACTCTCCTCTATGCCTGCTCGCACTTTAATATGTTTGAATGGCCTTTTCTGTTTGCTACTTTGCCCAAATTTGGATTTACGGGAAGGTCTATCAATATGCTACGTACATACTACAACTCCCACAGGGGTAGCCTAAACCTTCCAGGATCCCAAAGAGCTTGCATTTCTATACAGTGGGTCACCAGACAGGGATGTCCTTTACAACCGCCCCCCCCCCCCCCCCCCCCATTCGTTCTTTTGCCCCTGGCCCAGGCCATCAGGGCTAATTTGGTGATCAAGGGATTTTTTACCGTTTTTGCTTTTCCTTTTTTTACTGTTTCAGCCATTTAGCCTCTCAGTCCTGGGGGAAATCTTATGGTCCCCTTACCCTGACTCACTCTTGACCAATTTCCTGAAGCCAATAATCAACCTTACTTTGAAAACCTGGAGATGGGCCAAGTCTGAATACCAATTAGCTCAACCTCTTGGCTTCCTGGTAACATGGCTTCCTGGTAAACAGTAATTTGTCAAAAGGTACCCCTATCCAAAGGGATCCTAGGGTCCCTATACAAAAATTTTAACACTCCTTCAGACAAACAGAAACTTTCCTTTGATTCTAAATGGGAGTTGGATCTGAACCCAACGTGGGACAATAACAAATGGACCGAGGTCTGCTTGAACCTTTCTAAAGGCTCCATAAGCTATAGCCTCTTAGAAACTTCTATAAAGATCCTTTATATGATTTATAAAGATTTATATGACCCCCGTGCGGATGTACAAAATCACTTCCAAGGGAAATGACAAATGCTTCAGAGGATGAGAAACACCAGGTGATTTCCTCCACAAATGGTGGCTGTGCCCCATAGTTCATGAAGTCTGGTCTAATATCGAGACTATTTAAGATTAGCTTGAGGCCAGCTATTGTCACTTGCCTGCTGGGTATTCACTTTGCTAATTTTGACTCACAGGGTAATAAACTGGCTCAATTAATTATGCTGGCAGCTAAAAACATTATTGCCAGGTTTTGGAAAGATAGTTTTATTAGATTCCAGGACGTAATCAATAAAATGAATTACCGTATTGGTCCAAATATAAGCCACACCTTTTTTCTGATTTTTGAGTTTGCGAGTTCTGGGTGCGGCTTATATTCGCGACTGTAAAAAAATGACTGCCGATTTGCAAGCTTGCGCGTTACGTGTGCGGCTAAGATTCGCAAACGTAAAATGACTGCCGATTTGCATGCTTGAGACTGCATTGTAGCAATGGAATAGCGATTTGCAAACGTAAAATTACTGCCAATTTGCGCAATTGCAAGTTAAGGGTGCCAATTTTCGTGCTTGAGACTGCGGTATTGAATAGCGATTTATGATTTGAGTGAATCTAACATCCTGTAAAGTCTGTAACCTGCAAAAAAAAGCTACAGTGCTAATCAGAAAGCCTGTTTCTTGCAATGGCTGATCACTTTGAGAGTCTTTTTCTCTCCAATTTTAAGGGTGAGGCTTATATTTGAGTACTCTTTTTTTTAATTTTTTTCCCTTGAATTTTACATGTGCGGCCTATATGTGGGTGTGGCTTATATGTGGGTGCGGCTTATATTCGGACCAATACGGTATATCTTTATAAACTAAAAGATGACCCATATCTTATTAGACTCATATCCTACTTTCTGGCGTGTTTGGGAGCCTTGCATGTCATCGCCGGAGTGTATTTCAGGAGTGCCTTTGAAATCAAGAAGCTTCTTGATGTTCTATTCCCAATCTTGGTGGAGAGTGGAGACAGGAGCAGACAAGAACAAGTGGTCTCAGAGATAGAGCTGGGATGCTTGGACATTCATTACCTCATAACTCCTTATGTGGGTTCAACTAAAAGGTAGTACAGGGAGATGATTAGGCCACCATGTACCCCACGGCCCTCCTCCTTTCCATTTCCCCTCTTTTTTTTTCTTTCTTATCTTTTTTTCTATTTTTTACTCCCTCTTTTTCTTTTTCGTTTGTTCATTCAAATTTTCTTTTTCTTCTCTGGTATATAGGGTTAAAGTTTAACTCTAACCCTTATATGGAGTACTTGGGAAACTTAGCAGTTAATTCAAATTCATAACTTTTTGATCCTTCCAATGCTCTCAATGCATACGAAGTTTCCTAAAGGCATGGCATGTTCTGAGCAGGCTGCAATTTTTGCTGATTAGTTGCAAAGCCTTAACATTGAAATGTTGAAGGATAGAAATAATTACAAGAAAAATCTGTAAAATCGTTAAGACAGTATTTTGTTGCTACAAAATTGTTCAAAATATGCAACACGACTTTCTTTATAATGAGTATGAGAAACACATTACCTTACATATTTTACTGTTATAAAAATCTTTTGTTACTTGTGGGTTTATATATTTCAATGTTGTAAAATTCTGTATACTTGTCTTTAATAAAGAACAATGAAATACAAAATAAAAAAGACTACCATCATCTCCACCACCTCAGCACCTCCCCAACAGCCCACCCTTGCACCTCCAATCCATGCCACCACCACAATACATTTTCAGCCCCACTGGCAATCCCAACTTCTTCACCTCCAGAGCCATCAATGGAGGCCAATATTGAGAACGTCCCCACCTTCCATAGGCAGGTGAATAGTTGACCTCCTCATCAGGATTCAAAAGATGAGGAGGCGGCATCATACCCAAGTGTGGGCCTATCTTGTCATGCTGGAATAAATACAAAATGACCAAAGTGTGCTGCACCAATTTAACATGAATCTGCAACAAATGACCCTGACATGCAAAGAATCCTCCTCTGGAACAGTCCTCAAACCACCACCAGCCTGACCAATTTCCCTATGCGTCGATGCCTACACTTACCTACATTAGTTATGCTTTCACCTCCATCTATGCCTCCACCTCCAACTGAATCTTCATGAGATCCCTATGTTGGAGAGAGAGAGTGGTGGAACAGGAGAGGGGCTGTGCCCATGCAGAGGAGGAAATAATGGATCCATGCCATTAAATCCTTCTCAAATACAGTCCTCAGTGAAAATATTTTGTCCAAATGTTTAACTTACCTCACTTGCCCGTTTACAGAGTAGTTGATAGTTGCTTATGTAATGGTGAAATATAGTAACCATGTGGCTAGCCACCATCACATAATCCATGATACCCTTATCTGTGGACACATATAGTTATAGTTAACATTTCGCCTATTGATGGTCACTGAGGAATGCAGTTAAGAAAAGATGATGTACCGTAGTTCCTATTTAGTTTTTTTTTTACTGCTAACCCTATTTTTTTATTTATATTATTTTAGTCATGAAGGCAGTTTGTTCATCTGTAAGCAGTACTACCAAATAATGTAAGTACATTATATACAGTGGCTTTCATATAGCCATTTTATTGATGTCATCACCCCTGCAGAATGTTCTCACGCGCATAAAAAAATACTTATATCATGTTTTAAGCACTGTGATTGATGTTACACTTAATATGTACCACTGTGCATATGGCTGTGGAATTGCATAATGAGATACAACATCATTGCTAAATATCTGCAATTGGTCATGACAACTCAACATGGTTTGCTGAACATCAGGTACGTCAGATTATTGTTATAGTAATAGTATAAAACATTGTACTGTATATCAAGATATTGCTGTGAGATATACCATGTAGGGCCAACCAATATGAGCAGGTCATGGCACAGAGATCAGACAAAGTGTGGTCCACTGGAAAAGGAACTGGAAACCCAGTTCAGTAACTTTGCCAATAAAATCTTATGGGTAAGCACAACCATATGTAGATGTGCCTGTCATGCTGTAGTCCATAGGATCACTGAGAGTCAGACACAACTGAGTGACTTAATAACATATGTATACTTGATTTAGATTATATAATCCAGAAGTTAATGCAATTATTTTGTGGAGCAGATGAAGACACAATGTAAGTGCTTTGTGCATTAGTAGTTACTTCTATTATATACAGTGATATATGACGTGGTGTAATGATCACCTGTTACTCTAGTATTGCTATACATTACTATTATACAGTGTTACCCTTATGCCAACATATGATCACCTTTTTATACAGCCTCTTGTACTCGTGGGTATCATTTATACCACACAATGACATTAGGGCACCGTCTGCTACATTTAAGTTTCTGCTCTGTGGATATAATAATTTTATATTCTGATTACACCATAATCCATATGTCAATGTGTTTTTAATGGTTACTGATTTGTGACATTAACATCCATTACATTTAGTTAATGATCTGATAGGTGTCTCTGCATCATATTTCAGTATACTCATCCTGTGTTAAGGTATAATGGATGTGTATAAATAATATAGTAAGAAATCATCTGCATTAAGAGATTAATCAAACATGTATCAATACGGATGTTAGTAAAATATGTCTGGACACCACTAAGTCTTCATAGATTTCATTAATTTAGATAAGTAGTAAGTTTGTGAGTTTTCAGTCTTGGGCCGGTGCTCTGGGAACAAGCTCGATGGACGTATGATTTTAAGCTCCAACAGGGCACTCCATTGTTTTGCAAAGTGTTAATTGCATTTCCATTGTACTTAACCTCTGTATAGCGCTTTAAAAATAAAGGATAATAATAATCATAATGGTATTAATAATAATGTAATCTTCCATGTCAATAATGTCTTGTTAATAAAATAATGTTGTTATGGCCAATTGATTACACTTTCCATGTTAAAATTAATGTACCATCAGTTTCCATATTGGTGCAAAAAACACCTTGAAATTATACAAGTGTGACATCATAATCAAATATTTTGCCTTATTACTAATCAAAAACATGTTTATGTGATCAGTACAGGCCATAACAATGACACCACGTGGTTGTTAACATGTCACCTTAATTAAAATGTCCAAAGAGTGTTCATGCAGTATTTCATTCATTGTTAGCACAGATTTCTACATTATATATGAACACTGGTGATATTTATATGTGGAGGTAATACTACTGAATCATAATATAACACTGTTCTGTATAACTACTTGGCTTGGATGTAATGATCATCACATATGAAAACACAAACACTAGATTGAATTCAACATATTTATTATAATTATACAGATTATCATATTTACAACAACAATGGTCGGTAATTAACAGGACAGATGTAGACAAGATTTCTGCTGCAGGAGGTAAGTTTCCAGGGGGTTCCTACTACGTCTCGACAGCCTACTTGGGCTCGTCTTCCTCAACAGCTACATCCACATCAATGTGATCGTCCTTCTCAACATTTGGCCCTTTAACCCCATGTCCCTGTGCCTATAACACGCTGTCCCTAACCTGCTTGTGTAACATAATCCTGTGCATGGCCTAGGCCATATAGTCATGTGTCTGTTAAGGGTTCCCCTCAAGCATGGATTACAGACCCCCATTCACCCACAATCAGTACCAACCACTCCTCCATTTAAAGCCTCAGGATGTCCAATATGACAGTTATTACACCCTTGTGTATAACAGACTAGGATAATGTGTATATGACATATGTTTACATGGATGTGACATACATGAGCACTCTCAGTACTGTGATATGCTCTGGATCCATGCTGGTTATTACTATGGAAATTATTATTATTATTATTATTCATGCATTACATGTGGCTTTCCTGATTTGTATTATACTCTTATGTATTGCAGATGATATATATTATGTTGACATATATTATTGACAATAATTGATGTTCACAGATAAATGCAGACTCACACATCATACTCTGTCTATGAGGATGTTTAATATAATATTTAGTTTGCACTTAAATCATATCCCATAATGCCTCACGTGTACTTATTAAGTCGCGTGCGGACCGTTAGCTGTGATTGGATCAATAGAACAACTACCTGTGAGGGGCTATCACAGAGCTGGGAGAGTTTAATAATTAGAATCAATAGGTAAATGACTTGTACCGTAACTGTCTGTGTGATAGGTTGGAATGGGGCCCTAACACAATAAACTGATAAACTAAACACACTGTACAATATTTATTTTTTCTGGGAAAAGTTGACATGCAATATATATGTATCAAGCGACTTCCCGTCAGAGATGACTGGAATACAATTTGAAGCCATGGCAATGCTGATTGCCACACAATGTGAGTCTTTTTCTCCTCTGAGGACCTTCAGCGCTCATTGCGAGCCTCTCCCCTCGTGTACCTCAAGTTTCCTGCTTTGCAGCGATCACCTTCGGCGCTCATCGCGAAGCCAGATATATAAGTACAGTGTAAAATATCACATTTATTTAGTACAGTGGATTAATCAATTAATATGAATTAATAAATGAATATACTTTACCTATTTATATTTAATATGCAGCAATCAATATCCTGAAGAGCTGACAATCTATTTGGATTTTCCTGCATCTGAAAATGTACAGTTGGACTGTTGATCACCTGAGGTGTAAGTGTCACCAATGTGCCAAGTGTGCAGTGTACAGTGTAAATATGGGGTGCTCACAAATGGTAATATAATATAGAGGTCAGCACCTGTCTATTTGTGTCGCTCTTATCTCCCATGGGAATCATAGAGACCCACTTGTTTTATTAACTGGAGCAACTGTTGGCCGCCATCTGTCCTCTCAAATAGACAGGTGCTGACCTCTATATTATACTAGCCACTTGCCCGTCAAAAATGACGGCAATAAAATTTGAAGCCTGGCAATGGTGTTTGCCACAAATTGCAAGCCTCTCCCCCTCTACTTAACTGGCCTTGCGATGAGCGCCTTTGGCGCTCATTGCGAGCCTCTCCCCCTCTACCTTTTCCCCCCTCTACTTGACGGTAGGCGCTCAATGAGAGCCACTCCCCCCTCTACTTTACTAAGCACCTTTGAAGCTCATCATGGGCCTCGCAATTAGCACCAAAGGCGCTCATTGCGAGCCTCTCCCCCATGTTTCTCTTCCCCCCTCTCCACCCCTGTATCTCTTCCCCCCTCCCCCTCCCATGTGTCCCCTTTCCCCTCTCTCCCTCCCGTGTCTCTTCAACCCCTCTCCCCCTCCCTTGTGTCTCTTCCCTCCCTCCCGTTTCTTTTCCCTCCCTCCCGTTTCTTTTCCCTTCTCTTCTTCCCTGTGTCTCTTCCCCCATTTCCCTTTCCTGTGTCTCTTCCACCCCTCTCCCTACTCTGTCTCTTCCACCCCTCGCCCTTCCCTTGTCTCTTCTACCCCGCTTTCCCTCCCCTGTCACTTCCACTCCACTTTTCTCATCTCTCTGTCCCTCCTTCCTGTCTGTCTCTCTGTCCCTCCTTCATGTCAATCTTTCTCTCTGTCCCTCCTTCATGTTAATCTTTCTCTCTGTCCCTCCTTCCTGTCAATCTTTCTCTCTGTCCCTCCTTCCTGTCAATCTTTCTCTCTGTCCCTCCTTCCTGTCAATCTTTCTCTCTGTCCCTCCTTCCTGTCTCTCTCTCTATCCCTCCCTCCTGTCAATCTTTCTCTCTATCCCTCCCTACTGTCTGTCTCGCTATCCCTCCCTCCTGTCTGTCTCTCTGTCCCTTCTTCCTGTCTCTCTCTGTCACTTCTTCCTGTCTGTCTCTCTCTCTCTGTCCCTCCTTCCTGTCTCTCTCTCTCATGTCTCTCTCTCTCTGTGTCTGTTTCCCTCCTGTCTCTCTCTGTGTCCCTCCTGTCTCTCTCTCTGTGTCCCTCCTGCCTCTCTCTGTGTCCCTTCTGTCTCTCTCTCTCTGTCCCTCCTCTCTCTCTGTCCCTCCTGTCTCTCTATCTCTGGATGTGTCCCTCCTGTCTCTCTATCTCTGTCTGTCTCTGTACCTCCTGTCTCTGTCCCTCCTGTCTCTCTCTCATGTCTCTTCTCTCTGCCTGTGTCTCTCTTGTCTCTCTCTCTATGTGTCCCTCCTGTCTCTCTCTCTCTGTGTCCCTCCTGTCTCTCTCTCTGTGTACCTCCTGTCTCTCTCTCTCTGTACCTCCTCTCTCTCTGTGTCCCACCTGTCTCTCTATCTGTGTCACTCCTGTCTCTCTCTATCTGTGTCCCTCCTGTCTCTCTCTGTCTGTGTCCCTCCTGTGTCTCTCTGTCTGTGTCCCTCCTGTCTCTCTCTGTGTCCCTCCTGTCTCTCTCTCTGTGTCCCTCCTGTCTCTCGCTGTCCCTCCTGTCTCTATCTGTCTGTGTCCCTCCTGTCTCTCTCTGCCTGTGTCCCTCCTATCTCTCCATCTGTGTCCCTCCTGTCTCTCGCTGTCCCTCCTGTCTCTCTATCTGTGTCCCTCCTCTCTCTGTCTGTGTCCCTCCTGTCTCTCTCTATCTGTGTCCCTCCATCCGTGTCCTTCCTGTCTCTCTCTGTCCCTCCTGTCTCTGTCTGTGTCCCTCCTGTCTCTGTCTGTGTCCCTCCTGTCTCTCTCTGTCTGTGTCCCTCCTGTCTCTGTCTGTGTCCCTCCTGTCTGTGTCCCTCCTGTCTCTCTCTCTGTCCCTTCTGTCTCTCTCTGTCTGTGTCCCTCCTGTCTCTCTATCCGTGTCACTCTTGTCTCTCTCTGTCCCTCCTGTCTCTCTCTGTCTGTGTCCCTCCTGTCTCTCTATCCGTGTCCCTCTTGTCTCTCTCTGTCCCTCCTGTCTCTCTCTGTCTGTGTCCCTCCTGTCTCTCTATCCGTGTCCCTCTTGTCTCTCTCTGTCCCTTCTGTCTCTCTCTCTGTCTGTGTCCCTCCTGTCTCTCTATCTGTGTCCCTCCTGTCTCTCTCTGTGTCCCTCCTGTCTCCCTCTCTCTGTGTCCCTTCTGTCTCTCTCTCTGTCTGTGTCCCTCCTGTCTCTCTCTGTCTGTGTCCCTCTTGTCTCTCTCTGTCCCTCCTGTCTCTCTCTGTCTGTGTCCCTTCTGACTCTCCCTGTCTGTGTCCCTCCTGTCTCTCTCTGTGTCCCTCCTGTCTCCCTCTCTCTGTCTGTGTCCCTCCTGTCTCTCTATCTGTGTCCCTCCTGTCTCTCTCTGTGTCCCTCCTGTCTCCCTCTCTCTGTCTGTGTCCCTTCTGTCTCTCTCTCTGTCTGTGTCCCTCCTGTCTCTCTATCTGTGTCCCTCCTGTCTCTCACCGTTTTGTGTCCCTCCTGTCTCTCTCTATCTGTGTCCCTCCTGTCTCTCTCTGTCTGTGTCCCTCCTGTCTCTCTCTGTCTGTGTCCCTCCTGTCTCTCTATCTGTGTCCCTCCTGTCTCTCACCGTTTTGTGTCCCTCCTGTCACTCTCTATCTGTGTCCCTCCTGTCTCGCTCTCTCTGTGTCCCTCCTGTCTCGCTCTCTCTGTGTCCCTCCTGTCTCTCTCTCTCTGTGTCCCTCCTGTCTCTCTCTATCTGTGTCCCTCCTGTCACTCTCTATCTGTGTCCCTCCTGTCACTCTCTATCTGTGTCCCTCCTGTCTCTCTCTATCTGTGTCCCTCCTGTCTCTCTCTATCTGCGTCCCTCCTGTCTCTCTATCTGCGTCCCTCCTGTGTCTCTCTCTCTGTCTGTGTCACTCCTGTCTCTCTCTGTGTCCCTCCTGTCTCGCTCTCTCTGTGTCCCTCCTGTCTCGCTCTCTCTGTGTCCCTCCTGTCTCTCTCGGTCTGTGTCCCTTCTGTCTCTCTCTGTCTGTGTCCCTCCTGTCTCTCTCGGTCTGTGTCCCTCCTCTCTCTCTGTCTGTGTCTCTCTCTATCTGTGTCCCTCCTGTCTCTCTCTGTGTTACTCCTGTCACTCTCTCTTTGTCTGTGTCCCTCCTGTCTCTCTCTATCTGTGTCCCTCCTGTCTCTCTCTGTGTTACTCCTGTCACTCTCTCTTTGTCTGTGTCCCTCCTGTCTCTCTCTATCTGTGTCCCTCCTGTCTCTCTCTGTGTTACTCCTGTCACTCTCTCTTTGTCTGTGTCCCTCCTGTCTCTCTCTATCTGTGTCCCTCCTGTCTCTCTCTGTGTTACTCCTGTCACTCTCTCTTTGTCTGTGTCCCTCCTGTCTCTCTCGGTCTGTGTCCCTCCTGTCTCTCTCGGTCTGTGTCCCTCCTCTCTCTTTGTCTGTGTCTCTCTCTATCTGTGTCCCTCCTGTCTCTCTCTGTGTTACTCCTGTCACTCTCTCTTTGTCTGTGTCCCTCCTGTCTCTCTCTATCTGTGTCCCTCCTGTCTCTATCTGTGTCCCTCCTGACTCTCTCTGTGTTACTCCTGTCACTCTCTCTCTGTCTGTGTCCCTCCTGTCTCTCTCTATCTGTGTCCCTCCTGTCTCTATCTGTGTCCCTCCTGTCTCTCTCTGTGTTACTCCTGTCACTCTCTCTTTGTCTGTGTCCCTCCTGTCTCTCTCTATCTGTGTCCCTCCTGTCTCTATCTGTGTCCCTCCTGTCTCTCTCTGTGTTACTCCTGTCACTCTCTCTCTGTCTGTGTCCCTCCTGTCTCTCTCTATCTGTGTCCCTCCTGTCTCTCTCTATCTGTGTCCCTCCTGACTCTCTGTCTGTGTCCCTCCTGTCTCTCTCTGTGTCCCTCCTGTCTCTCTGTCTGTGTCCCTCCTGTCTCTCTGTCTGTGTCCCTCCTGTCTCTCTCTATCTGTGTCCCTCCTGTCTCTCTCTATCTGTATCCCTCCTGACTCTCTCTGTGTTACTCCTGTCACTCTCTCTCTCTCTCTCTGTCTGTGTCCCTTCTGACTCTCCCTCTCTGTGTCCCTCCTGACTCTCCCTGTCTGTGTCCCTCCTGTCTCTCTTGTCTCTCTTTCCCTCCAGGCTGTCTCTTTCACCTCAGTCCCCAGCATGTCTGCCGGTCCCTCCCCAGGGAGGAGTTGAGAGCAGCAGGGGGGAGGTGTTGAGAGCAGCAGAGGGGAGGAGTTGAGAGCAGCAGGGGGGAGGTGTTGAGAGCAGCAGAGGGGAGGTGTTGAGAGCAGCAGGGGGGAGGTGTTGAGAGCCGCCGGGGGAGGAGTTGAGAGCAGCCGGGGGAGGATTTAAGACTGGCAGGGGAGGAGTTAAGAGTGGCGAGGGAGGAGCTAAGAGTGGCGGGGGAAGAGTTAAGAGTGGCAGGGGAGGAGTTAAGCGTTGCGGGGGAGGAGTTAAGCGTTGTCTCTCACCGTTTTGTGTCCCTCCTGTCTCTCTCTATCTGTGTCCCTCCTGTCTCTCTCTGTCTGTGTCCCTCCTGTCTCTCTCTGTCTGTGTCCCTCCTGTCTCTCTATCTGTGTCCCTCCTGTCTCTCACCGTTTTGTGTCCCTCCTGTCACTCTCTATCTGTGTCCCTCCTGTCTCGCTCTCTCTGTGTCCCTCCTGTCTCGCTCTCTCTGTGTCCCTCCTGTCTCTCTCTCTCTGTGTCCCTCCTGTCTCTCTCTATCTGTGTCCCTCCTGTCACTCTCTATCTGTGTCCCTCCTGTCACTCTCTATCTGTGTCCCTCCTGTCTCTCTCTATCTGTGTCCCTCCTGTCTCTCTCTATCTGCGTCCCTCCTGTCTCTCTATCTGCGTCCCTCCTGTGTCTCTCTCTCTGTCTGTGTCACTCCTGTCTCTCTCTGTGTCCCTCCTGTCTCGCTCTCTCTGTGTCCCTCCTGTCTCGCTCTCTCTGTGTCCCTCCTGTCTCTCTCGGTCTGTGTCCCTTCTGTCTCTCTCTGTCTGTGTCCCTCCTGTCTCTCTCGGTCTGTGTCCCTCCTCTCTCTCTGTCTGTGTCTCTCTCTATCTGTGTCCCTCCTGTCTCTCTCTGTGTTACTCCTGTCACTCTCTCTTTGTCTGTGTCCCTCCTGTCTCTCTCTATCTGTGTCCCTCCTGTCTCTCTCTGTGTTACTCCTGTCACTCTCTCTTTGTCTGTGTCCCTCCTGTCTCTCTCTATCTGTGTCCCTCCTGTCTCTCTCTGTGTTACTCCTGTCACTCTCTCTTTGTCTGTGTCCCTCCTGTCTCTCTCGGTCTGTGTCCCTCCTGTCTCTCTCGGTCTGTGTCCCTCCTCTCTCTGTGTCTGTGTCTCTCTCTATCTGTGTCCCTCCTGTCTCTCTCTGTGTTACTCCTGTCACTCTCTCTTTGTCTGTGTCCCTCCTGTCTCTCTCTATCTGTGTCCCTCCTGTCTCTATCTGTGTCCCTCCTGACTCTCTCTGTGTTACTCCTGTCACTCTCTCTCTGTCTGTGTCCCTCCTGTCTCTCTCTATCTGTGTCCCTCCTGTCTCTATCTGTGTCCCTCCTGTCTCTCTCTGTGTTACTCCTGTCACTCTCTCTTTGTCTGTGTCCCTCCTGTCTCTCTCTATCTGTGTCCCTCCTGTCTCTATCTGTGTCCCTCCTGTCTCTCTCTGTGTTACTCCTGTCACTCTCTCTCTGTCTGTGTCCCTCCTGTCTCTCTCTATCTGTGTCCCTCCTGTCTCTCTCTATCTGTGTCCCTCCTGACTCTCTGTCTGTGTCCCTCCTGTCTCTCTCTGTGTCCCTCCTGTCTCTCTGTCTGTGTCCCTCCTGTCTCTCTGTCTGTGTCCCTCCTGTCTCTCTCTATCTGTGTCCCTCCTGTCTCTCTCTATCTGTATCCCTCCTGACTCTCTCTGTGTTACTCCTGTCACTCTCTCTCTCTCTCTCTGTCTGTGTCCCTTCTGACTCTCCCTCTCTGTGTCCCTCCTGACTCTCCCTGTCTGTGTCCCTCCTGTCTCTCTTGTCTCTCTTTCCCTCCAGGCTGTCTCTTTCACCTCAGTCCCCAGCATGTCTGCCGGTCCCTCCCCAGGGAGGAGTTGAGAGCAGCAGGGGGGAGGTGTTGAGAGCAGCAGAGGGGAGGAGTTGAGAGCAGCAGGGGGGAGGTGTTGAGAGCAGCAGAGGGGAGGTGTTGAGAGCAGCAGGGGGGAGGTGTTGAGAGCCGCCGGGGGAGGAGTTGAGAGCAGCCGGGGGAGGATTTAAGACTGGCAGGGGAGGAGTTAAGAGTGGCGAGGGAGGAGCTAAGAGTGGCGGGGGAAGAGTTAAGAGTGGCAGGGGAGGAGTTAAGCGTTGCGGGGGAGGAGTTAAGAGTGGCGGGGGAGGAGTTAAGAGCGGCGATCGGGTAGGAGGAGTTGTGAGTTGTGCGAGCCCGCAAGCGTGAGCAACGGCTCGAGCGGGCTCGTATGCTCACAACTATATATGTGATTACCATTTGTGAGCACCCATATTATTACTTTGGGGTTTACTCATTAGACTGTAACCCACTCCCCTCCCCCTTTACATTAGCCTGCTGTTTGATATACTTAAGTATATCTTTTATTACACTCATTGTATATATTTTTCATTCACTCTTTTTTTCTTTAAATAAAGTTTATTGTATTTTTTCTAGTAACAAGTTGCTACATACTTCAAAATAGAGTCTTAGGTGTTCTTTAGTACACTGGACATAGACTTATAGGATCCGGAATTACTTGGAACACACATTTGATATTATTATTTACTCTATTCCACTTAGAGATTTGTCCTTATTCTTTTCTTTAGTAATGTTATTATTTGCAAGTTAGTGTTGGCGCGGATAGTCTATGTCTCACGCGCCTCGCGAGCATTTTCCGTCCTTCCTAATATTGTATTTTTGTCCCTCGTACGTCCCTGTCAAAGTCGTGCGTCCCAGGCTGTGTTTGCGCGCTTCTGGGTCGTGTAGACTCGTTCAAATTTTTTTCAGGCACCATTTTTTTTCTTAGCTGATTTTTACGTCATCCAGATATTTCCCTCCGATCATCTCAATTTATTTATTATTTAATTAAGAAAGTAATTAGTCTAGTCCAGACTGGTGCACAACAAAACTGCCCCTTTTTCTATTATAATACAAAGCTGTACAGGTGTAGTGATTGTTATTGTCACAGGTATAGCAGCTATTGAGACTAGGACAGGAAACTGATAAAGTAAACACGCTGTACAATGTTGGTGATGATACATTACCCAGAAGAAGATCTTGTGCGGCCGTCAGTGCAAGTGATCCCAGTGAGTCTGTGCATCGCTTATATACTGGTGTGAGATCTGGCGTCTTCTGTCCCTTTTTATACTTTTTGGAAAACTATTGATCAAGAAACCACACCCCATGACGAAACCCTGGAATGTCCCAGAGATCTAGATCAAGTATTATATGTGAAGATATTTATCTACACCCAGTAAGATTACATGATTTCTCTTTTTTACATGTTACCCAATAGTGTTCAGACAAGTTTGTCAGAGTTACAGAGGAGCAGGGCGTGTTTTTTTGCAGGGCTGGCCGCGTCAGTTTATTCTGGTACTGGAGCCATTTCAGTTTCCTGAGAGCTCTGCGCTGAGGACAGTTCTGACTTTGTTTTCTAGAAATGAAGACCCTTCACAGACCAGAGATGGAGTCCACCCACCAAAGACCTGATGTGTCTGAGATGTCCACTGTGCCCCTGGATTCACCTGGATGATACAGACTGGGAGCGGTCTTATCCTAAAGGAAAGCTGAGAACTTTATATAGATACACGTTCAGAGCTCCAATGGTGATATCCAGGACTGAATATAAACTAAGGACTATTAAACCTGGTTTAATGGGGCAAGGTTGGGATTCTGAGAGTCGGAAGAGTGGGTCCTGTAGGGGTAATGGGGGCGGGGGGGGGGGGGGTAATGATGGGGGTGCAGATCCCAGGATGTTGGGAGAGGGTAATTCAGACTGATGGTTCCAATACTATTCTTGTCACTTACAAGTTGACCTTTTTATAAACACTGGTCACTTCTGGGAGTTTTATGCATATTTATTCTCCTTACAGGTTTATGTGAGACCATGTTACTTTCTCAGCCTCACAGTGGTCCCCCTGAATGGTGCACATGGACCACTGGGGGCCACGGGCTAAAGTCTGGGAACATCTGGAATATGTAGCAGTATAAATAAGTGCATGTGTAACATTACAAGACGTCTTCTCTCTACAAGGAAGTAACTAACGAAAAAACCACACCCAGACGCTGCCTGCAAGAAATTATCCCCCAGCATGCCCCCCCCCCGTCATTTCTTCTACAAGCCATTAGTGGAAAATCCCTCCCTTGGACACCTGGGTGTGGCTTGGAAGGTTTATGACTCATGGATGTTCTTATATCCCAGCAGGTGAGGTCTATATAGACCATATATAATACTAGCGACTTGCCCGTCAAAAAATGACGGCAATGTGATGTATATGTTTGTGAAGTTGTTTAGTTATTTAAATATATTTTTGACCCTTGTAAGTATTGTGATATGAACATGTATTTTTGTAAAATGTTGATGTAATGGTTTTTTAACATGAAATTTGTATCTGAAGAATTGTTCACTTTAATATACATAGAATCCAGAGGAAAGTAAAAAGTAAAAAGACTTTTTGAAACGTCCACAATTTTAACATGAAGTTTAAAATATATGTAAGCAATAACCTTGAAAGTATATATTTTTAAAATTGAACTTTATTTTTTATGTAACTTTGGAAGTTTTCAAAACATTTGTCTAATTTTGAACATTATAAACAGGAACATAGTGAATACATTTTGTAACATAATTTTGTATTAAAAGTATTAACATTTGAATGTAAAAACAGTTTAACTTTAAATTAATCAGTATTAACATGCAATTTGTATCAGAATAATTGTTAAGTTTAATATACATTGAATGTAGAGGAAGGAATACAGTAAAAACTCTCCTTAAACCGTAACTAATAAAAGTAATTCCTTACTGACCACATAAACTGGCGATAAACATTAATGTAGGTAGTAATCTTAAGATAACAGACAATATTTACATTGTGACTTAAAAGGTGCTTGAGCTCTTAACATGAACTTTGTAATATGTTGAATGAAATAACTTGAAAATATTGTTTTTAAACTTGTAACATTAGAAACATTAACATAGTGACTTAACATTTTAACATAATTTTTCATAGAAATGCAAGGCAAGTATTTTGTGAGGCGAATTATCCATAAACATGACTTCCATTAATTATGACTGAATTAAACAACAAATTGTTATGTATTTTTGAATGTTTTTCCAAAATGTTTGCATGGCTTTAGTTTGTATCCTGCAAAGTTATAGTACTTCATAGTAGACAATGTTTTTAGTAAAAATACGTCCATCTTCTAATAAATCACCTTGACTTTAATTTTTTTCAATGTAAACTTTAATAGCCTGTGGATTTTTGCACCGTGACAATGCAACGTACAATTGACCATGTGCAAATACTGGTTCTTCCAAAAAAATACCCACAGATTTGAAAGTTTGACCTTGTGATTTATTAATGGTCATGGCAAATGCCATAATAATGGGAAATTGTCTTCTTTGAAGTATAAAAGGGAGACTACTTTCACTTGGTGCTAAATCTATTCTTGGTATGAAAACTCTCTCTCCTTTATGGGTCCCAGTTAAAATTTCAGCATCTATAAAATGGTCCCTTAATTGTTGAACAATTAATCTTGTGCCATTGCATAGGCCTTTTTTGGGGTTCATATTTCGCAGTAACATGAAAATTGCACCTTTCTTTAGCTGCAAAATATGTGGTGGCATTCCAGAAGGAGTTAGAGAGTTTATGAATTCAGTCGAAAAGTTAGCCTGACTTTCATTGTCATCAGCAAGTACAGAATCAGCACTGTGATAATTTATTTGTGGTGCATTCATTTTTTTTAAGATTTCATTATTGAGGATTAATGCATCTTTATTTTTACACGTCAGTATGACTTGGTTGGCAAGCTCGGAATATTCTTCGTTATTGATGCTCCCTTCAAATATAGCCGATATAATATCTTGTTGACAAATCATCTGAGGTGGGATCTCTACAGTGTCGTCAGCTAATATTTGTATTATTTCTGTTCTGCCTTCTCCAATTTTAATAAGCCAATCATTGAAATCATTTTGTCCTTCTGATCTCATATTTTGTTGCAGTTGAAGATGGGTAAAATGTTTCCATACTGTGCTTGACTTTATACATGTTTCGATAATGTCAGTTCGATTTCCATGTACAACGACAGGTAATGTTTGTCTAAAATCGCCACCCAACAACATTACCTTTCCACCAAATGGAAAAATATTATCCATGACTTCACGAAGCAAACGGTCAATACATTGGAGGGCATAGCATGACATCATTGTGGCCTCATCTATTATAATTAATTTACATTTCTTCAATTTCTTTGCTTGTAAGGATGTCATATGAATATCTGACACCGAATTTTCTAAAATAGGCACTGGCAGTTTAAATCCACTATGAACAGTTCTTCCACCTTCTAATAAAAGTGCAGCAATTCCAGTAGTGGCAAACGCCATTGCTATTTGTCCGTGTGCTCGTACTGAACTCATTAATAAATTGTACAAATAGGTTTTTCCTGATCCGCCAGGTCCATCAAGATAGAAATAACGCTCTGTCACCATGTCATCATCTATTGCATTTTTAATGGCATGAAATGCTTGCAATTGTAGTGTATTTAAAGTTGCAAGTCTTTCTTGTGTTCTTTCTGCTTGTAGTTGAATTTCATAGTCTTCAAAGTTTATGTCATCTATAAGACCTGGATCAGGCAAATTAAAACTTGCACAACTTAATCCATAAGTTAAAAAAACTTCTTGGATTTCCATTAACGCTTTTAAGTGTGCAATGGGTTCATTGTATCGTCGCATAAAGTCTTCAGCCATATTACTTTTAAAAGTCTCCCACAAAGCTAATGCATTTGGAGCATTTGAGAAGATACAAATAAAAGCAAATTGTTCTCTCATCTGTCGTGGCATTTGACATTGTGCTGCTTCTTCTAAACATCTTTCCCACTCTGTATCATCAGCGAGTAAGTTTCTATGTCTTGCAGCTAAATGGAAGGATTCATATACAATGTCATTAACAGTTCCTAATTTTTCAAAACTTTGTGCTCCAGGAACATTTAAAAGTAATATCCGTAAGCAAAAACGTTCAACATCTCTTGGACTGACTGTGTAAATTCGTGGAATTATTTTATTGCCTCTGGTTTTTCTTGGTCTCCATAATCCATTCACAAAAACATAGTGATATGGAATTTCAATATATAAGTATTGTGTTGCTTGAGCATCATTTGAATTTAATGCAAACCATGCAGTTAGTGTAGTGTGACGATCTTCACTTTGGGCCAATGCATTCATTTCATTTCCAGCATGGAAATAGACTAAATGTCGTTGTGGCAAATGTACTGCTAATCTATATACTGCATGTGATCTATCATGCATTTCAAATTTTAAAAGCCGCCACATAGCTTCTGGTGCACTGACATAGCGAGCATCTACATGAGATGCAAGTTCATCATGTACTAACTCACTACTTTCAGGGTTGTCTGCACTTTTGACGACTACAGTAGCTGCATCGTTACCTTTGTAAATATATTTGTAGACATATTTAATGGATTTGATGGAAGTGCAGGCTTCTACGTTGATGTGGGCGTTGTACTTCATGAGTAAATGTGGATTGTAGGGTACTACATATCTATTGTCAACTTTTTTGCCACGAATAATGGCACTATCTCCTTCTCTTCTTTTATAAAGTGGATAGCCATCACAATTGGCATAGGTTTTGTCTCTATAATCTTTTGGAAAATCTTTGGAACATTTATTATTTTCCATACATGGTGATTGTGGATTAAGCTCACCACAGGGTCCATGAATCATGTGATGAGTAACAATCTCATATTGTCTACCATATAGTTCTGGATCTGGTAGTTCTGCAACAATGACTGCATCTACTTTGTCAGCAGTATCTAATTTATATTTTTCTTGAGGTATTATGAGAAGATGTGCATGTGGAAGGCCTCTTTTTTGAAATTCAATGGTATATACATAAGCAAGACATTTGCCAAATAACTGATTTATAGTAAAGTCACGTATTAATTCATTTAATTTTATCTTAAAAACTCTGGCTACTAAATCTGGTCGATCTGAAGCACTTTGTCCAAGAAGTAGATTTTGATTAATTTCTGGCCATTGTGGATTACATGTAAATGTCACAAATAAATCTGGTTTTCCAAATTTTGTCACAATAGCCATAGCATCATTGTATCTTTCTCTCATATTTCGAGGAGATCCTTGAAAGGAAGATGGTAAAATGATGGCTTTGCCAGCTGTCATGTCTCTGCTTGTAGCCACGTCAGCAACATAGTCCATGAGTCCACAATATTGTTCTACACGTAGTTTATCTTGTTGATATTTTATAAAGTTTAAATTATTTTCCTCAACTTGCAAATATAAATCAATAATCCATTGTTGTGTTAGTTTTCCACCACATAAAATTGGATTAAATTCATCTCTAATGGCAATTTGAGCTACTTTAAATTCAAGCATAGAAACATTATTTCGGATTCTGGCTTTAGCATTTGGGTAACTGGGAAGGGTTAATTTTGGTTGCCAACCTGCTTCTCTGTGTGGGAAAAAGATGGGTTATGTCATTGGATCTAAATTTGTTCTTAAGATACTTATATTAATGAAAGGTTGCTCCTCATTTCTGGGATATACTCTAATGTCTCTTTGAAATGGTGGTTCTCCTTCATCATTCTGAAATACCATTGCAACTTCATTTGATGTTGGCAAGTTATAACGACGTTTATCAGTATGTCTGTCTCTTTTAAGCACCATATTAACCTTTGGCATGGGTAATTGATGTCTTTGTGCATGAAGTTGTTGTTCATTTTCTACGTCTGCCAATTTTTTGTATGCTTTACTGTAGGGATTGTTGTCCATAATGTTATTTAGCTCTATAAAAACACTGGGTAAGCATTTTTTATTTTCTTACATCTGCATACGTTGGTCAACAGCTTCCATTGTATCTAGGACATATAGTTGAGCGAATTTTCTTTGCTCTCCTTGCTCTGGATGTAAATGTGAAGTCCGATGATAAATTTGTCCTTGAACTTTAAAACAGTAAGGACCATGTCCTGGTACATTAGCAGCCAATGTTGCCCCCATAGATGCAAATGATATGGCACTATTGTAGGATCATATGTTTGTCTTAAAAATTTTGTAATTTGGAAAAGTAGGTTCAGTCATAATATTTTGTAAATAGCTTGGAAATTGTTTCCTTTCTGGAAGTTTGAACTTGCCTTTTTGACAACAACTAATAAATTGTCCATCTCTGGGTCTCTCCTGTGTAAAATAAAAAGCCTCACAAAATTGACATTGAGTACTCATGTCCCCACAACTATGAATCTCTACTGCTAAAGACTTGAGTAAAGGACAATTTGCAAAGCATATCGGATGTTGACTTTCATATTCATCAGGTGAAAAGTCATGAAATGTTTCAACAACAGGTTCTAAATGTTTAGTTTTTTTCGTGGCTTTTCTTGGTATATGTTGTCCTTGTTTTGTTGAAATGTCCTGTAAGTTTTTAGTAGAGTTTGTAAATGCTTTGTTTTTGTAGTTGCTTTTTTTGGTCTGTCTTGACTGGTATCTTGTAAAATGTCATCTGATGTTTGAGGAACAGTTTGTAAATGCTTTATTATCTTTTAAAAAAATGTTGTTGTATCTTTCATTTTTGCAGCTGATAGTCTTTTATTTGCAAGTCTTTTGCGTTCTTTTTCTCGTCGAATTTCTTTCTCCTCAGGTGTCTGCTGGGCGGCCCATCTCTCTTGTCTTTCTCTAGTTTGACGTCTTTTCTTCTCTTCTTTGTTCTCGTTATCAGCCATATTAATCTGTAAAGGAAAAAAAAGAAATGTAATTGTGTATATTTAAATTTGTAATTCCTGTTAAAGATTCTTGTGCACAATTGGTGAAATAAAAGGCAAATCATTAATGTATCAGTTATATTTAGTTAAAATTATAATTCCTGTCCTCACTGACTAAGAATTTGGCCAATGGAATACTGCTGTAAATAAGCATGTAACATATTTTTTTTAAATAATGGTTTTATTAATTAAAAACGTTGTTTGTGGATAGATATTTACCACTGCAAAACTTCTTTGCTAAAAAAAAAATTGATGTGGTTATTGAGCTATGTATTGCATAATGGCAATTTAAATAGAATAAGGGAGATAGTAAATTTATTTTTTTATTTTTCTGTTGACACGGATGCAACTGAAAGCAGTTTCTTTAGTTTTCTACTTTTGTACTTATTATACTGTACCTTGGTTGAAGTGTGATTTAAATCCGAATGTTTGTTGGTCCTCGGTTGAAAATCGTTGTCCAATGGTGTGGTCCTCTGTTGGAAGTCCTCGTCCGATGGTGTGGTCCTCTGTGTAAAATCCTGGTCCTATGGTCTGGTCCTCTGTTGAAAGTCCTGGTCCGATGGTGTGGTCCTGTGGCGATAGCCCTCGTCCGATGTTGTGGTCCTGTGGCGATAGCCCTCGTCCGATGTTGTGGTCCTGTGGCGATAGCCCTCGTCCGATGTTGTGGTCCTTTGGTGAAAGTCCTCGTCCGATGGTCTGGTCCTGTGTTGAAATTCCTCGTCCTCTGGTCTGGTCCTGTGTTGAAAGTCCTCGTCCGATGGTCTGGTCCTGTGGAGAAAGTCCTCGTCCGATTGTCTTCACGCAGTATCTGTTGTAATATAAAATATAAAATGTTCTTTGAGTGAAATGTCTTTTAAATAAGTAAAAAATTTATGAATTTGGCTGTATTGTATCAGTTATGGTTATTTTTTTCTATTTTTTTTTTTTTTACTTTCTGTACAATCCCACGACTTTTGTTATTCTTATTTAAGGTTCTTAGTAAGGCTTGTGGGTTGTGATATATTAAATAAGAATATGAATTTATTTTGCTATGTGTTTATGTTAGTTTTTGTACAATCCTGTTTTGTGCGCACCACTTGTGGTATACTTATTTAACCTTTATTGGGATGGTTATAGTTTGTGAAACATGAAATAATATAATTAATGTAGTTTGCTATGTGTTTGTGCTAGTTTTTTACAATCCTGTTTTGTGCGGACCACTTGTGCAAAAGTTATTTATTCTTGATTGTACTGGTTATAGGTTGTTAAACATTAAAGAAGAATGTTAATGTAGTTTCCTATGTGTTTGTGTGATTTTTTGTACAATCATATTAGGTGCGCAACACTTTTGTTATTCTTATTTAGGCTTCTTTGTAAGGCTTATAGGTTGTTAAACATTGAATAAGAAAGTTAATTTATTTTGCTATGTGTTTGTGTGAGTTTGTTCCAATTCTGTTTTGTGTGTAGCAGTTTGGGTCTCATTCAATTGCGATTTGGCTAATTGAATCGTGCCCTAAATAAGCACATAGCATATTTTTTTAAAGAAGTTTTTAGTCAGTGAAAAACTTTCTTTTGGATAGATTTTTAGTAACTAAAAAATTCTTTAAAAAAAATTGTTATGTTCTTATTTAGAGCCCTATTCAATTGGGCAAATTGCAATTGAATGAGGGCCTTTGTGTGTACCATATGTTGCATAGTTTGCCCCTCATTGAATTGCATTTTTTACAATGTAATAGTACTCTAAGGCCGTCATTGAATTGCAATTTTGAAAATTGAATAGAGTTCTAAATAAGCACATCACATATATTTGTTAAAGAAGTTTTTAGTTATTAAGCATCTATCCAAAAGCAAGGTTTTCACTAAATAAAAAGTTCCTTTAAAAAAAAAGGTCTGTGCTTATATAGAGCCCTATTGAAATGGGCAAATCACATTTGAGTGAGGCCCTCGGCCATTAAAGATATATAGGTCCTCATTGAATTGCAATTTTGCCAATTGAAGAGGGCTCTATATAAGCACATAACATATTTATTGAGCAAAGTTTTTAGTTATTGAAGACCTTGATTTTGGATAGAAGTTCAGTAACTAAAAAGTTCTGTATAAAAAATCTGTTATGTGCTTATATAGAGCCCAATTCAATTGAGCAAGTCGCAATTGAATGAGGCTCATGGTTCTTTCTTTTTTATACTTAATACTTTACCTTGATTGAAGTGTCGAATGACAGAGGGTCCCCTCCTGCCAATCTTAATCCACCGGTCTTCTTGTAGTGTCTGTTTGAAAAAGAAAGTGAAATAGTTATTTGTATATTTATAATTTTTCATCTATCAAAGCATGGCCTTTTGAGCATGTAATGTCTTGTTGTATCTTACCTGTTGTTCTTTGTTTGTGTTCTTTAAAAGGGATTGTGCTTCCCAATGCACGGTGCAAATTGTTGAGAGACGCTGTTGATGCAGAGTCTGTTTGAATATTAAAAGAAGTAGAAAGATTCAGCTTTAGGTGATCTATTGAATTGCAGTAAATTAATGTCATTTAAATATACTTCTGTAATTATTTTCAATTGACCTTATTTTTTGGTGGGGGCTACACACATATGTCACATACATGAAGCACATTCCATAGTTTAATGTAATTATTTTGTGTGCGTGTGACATATCACTATACATGATTCATATTTAAATTGTTAAATTAACCTTATATTTGTTTTTTACAAGACACATAAATGTCTGTGAGTGAGATGTAACTATAGATGATACATATATGTGCGTGTCACATATCAGTATACATGACATATAATGTCATTTAAATGTAGTTGTTTAATGATTTTGTTTTAAGCTAATTTTGTTGCAGTGGCAGCAATACACATAAATGTGCGTGTCACATGTCACTATACATTATAGACAAAAATGTGCGTGTCACATGTCACTATACATTATACACATATATGTCCGTGTCACATGTCACTATGCAGGGGCAATACACATAAATGTGCGCGTCACATGTCACTATACATTCTATACATATATGTGCGTGTCACATGTCACTATACATTATAGACATATATGTGCGTGTCAGATGTCACTATACATTATAGACATATATGTGCGTGTCACATCTCACTATACATAAACCTCTGTTTAATATTGAATTATGTTTTTTTGTTGTTTTGTTAAATGAACCGTATTTTTTTTTTGTCCTGTCCTGATAATAAAATGTAATATATTATAGCTTACCTCTCAGTTGTAATTTGCACAATGTAAAGTAGTAAATTAGTAAAGAATTGTCTTCTCAAGTAAAAGCAGCAGTTATCTCAGAAGTCACTCCGTTCATCACCTGAGGAGAAATGTATTTTTTTTGTCTAAAATAGGCAGTATTTATAAACTTGTAGAAAGTTCTGGAAAGTGAGACCGTTTGAACGCAATACGCATGCGCTATTTGCGTTCCAGCTTACAATTTGCGTTCCATCCGCCATTTTGTGCGTAGTACTGTTCAAAATGGTGTTTAATATGATTGTGATACGTTCCGCATAGTATGTGTTTCATTATTGCGAGTAAGTGTAGTGTAGTTACGTCTGGAGCCTCGTTTTCGTTTTGTTCGTCAGCCATTTTTTCTCTCGCTTAGCGATGGTATTAGTGTCTAAAGTGTTTTATTTTGATTTAAATGTAGGTGTAACTTGTTTTTTTGAGGTGCTGGCTGGTTCCTCTTGCTGTAGGTAAGCTTTTTATGTGTGTGTTGTGTGTATTTCTTAAGTTTTAAATGTTTGTATGTCGGCGTGTTGCGTCCGATGTTTGCGAGGTCGTAATGTGTGGTAACGTGTCTCGTATGGTGTTTGCGTGTGTAGCCTCGTTTTTGTTTTATTCATCGGCCATTTTTCGTGTCGCTTAGCAAATTATTTAGTGTCTAAACTTTTTTATTTTGAGTGCAATTAAGTTGTAAGTTGCATTTTTGAGGTCCTGGGTGCTTCCTGTTTGTGTAGGTAAGGTTTTTATGTATGTGCTGTGTGTATGTATTGTGTTTTTAATTTTGTAATGTTCGCGAGTTGCGTCCGAGTGTTGCGAGGCCGTAATGTGTGTGAATGTGTGTCGTATGTTGTTTGCGAGTGTCGTAATGTGTGTGTCGTGCTCTTTGGGTTGCGACGTGAACTTTGCGAGGTTCGAAGTTCTTTGGGTTGCGAATTTGGGTTGTGAATTTTGCAAGGGTCGCAGTTGCTGCAACTGAAGCCCTCGCTTTGCGAGGTCCTCAGGTGCTGGCATGGAGCGCCTGCGGCAGCAACTGAATACCTAGCGCAGTGCCCTCCCTTTGCGAGGCCCGCGGGCTCGCTACGCGAGCCCGCAGCATTAGCAACAACTCGTATGCTCACAACTATATATGTGGTAATGTATAATATAGAGGTCGGAACAAACAACATCCGCCAATGTGGCCGGGAATGGACATTAGATACCGGGCTCTACAATGTTGTAATTATGTTTCCCTAAAGCTTGTCTCTTATCTTCAGGTATTTTGGAACAAGTATATATCTGGCTGGACATCTCACAGATCTACATGTTGGTAACTCCTTACTTATTATCAAGATGGAACATGGATACGAGAAAAGATTTGAGTTGTTTTTTCTCTGTTGATGGTTGAATGAATTTAATCTGGTTTTATAGCTGGTCTACACGTCTTATGATCCCTGACCATGGGAAGGGTCTCACTGGACTCTTGTGGCCGGGATATAGAAGTTGGTCTACACGTCTCATGACCACTGACCATGGGAAGGGTATCACTGGACTCTTGTGGCCTGGATATAGAAGTTGGTCTACACGTCTTATGACCCCTGAACTTGGGAAGGGTCTCACTGGACTCTTGTGGCCGGATATAGAAGTTGGTCTACACGTCTCATGACCACTGACCGTGGGAAAGGTCTCACTGGACTCTTGTGGCCTGGATATAGATGTTGGTCTACACGTCTCATGACCACTGACTGAACCCTGAGGGTCATGGCTGGAACTCAAGGTAAGTTAGTTGGATTTTGGAAATATAACATTTTGTTACATGAGGAAGAAACTGTCCATAATCCCTTTAATAGTCAGAAGGTGTCACGACCTCTAACAAAAGTGGGGGGCACTATACACATAAACACATAGTTGGGGGATCACTAGCCTTGGAACACACTGGTGGCCCAAATTCAAATGAACTTCACAAATGGAGACCCCCCAAGATGTTAATGGGAAGTTATAAAAATCAGACTCAAATATTTAAAATATTGTGAATTAAAAAAAAAAAAAAATAATGCAACTTCTAATATATGTGGGATTTACTACTTTGGTTTCTGCTCTTCAACATCTTGAGGTGGGAGGAGATGTTGACTACACACTAAGTTTCTATCTTCACAATGGCAATGTGGCTTCAAAACCTACCAGAGCTCATTAGTTTACAAGGACACACAATCCTGAGAAAGTAACAGACATAATAAGTAGACCAAAAAAATTATGGCTGCACTTGTGCATAATCTGGTACAAAAAAAAAAAACATTTTGCCCACTATGAAGTTTAGTTATTTCAAACATTCAAAAATCAGCAGGGGATCAAATACTTTTTACCCTCACTGTATATACCTCCTGATAATAGTAATGTTTAGTGACTGCCGGTATAGTGTAGTAAACATATAACGTCTGGTATAAAATATAAATATATCTTTATCATTTTCTTGTTGCAATGCATATATCTTATTCTAGAAGTGAATAATAATTACCCTCTTGTGATTTGCAAGGATAAATACAGTGTCTAGCCCAATAATGATCATCACATAAACTGTAATGTAGTAAAGACATAATATTGTAATTACAATGATACATAAATTACGTTATGTACATCTCTATAGACAAATATACAAAGCGTTGCCAGAAGTATCCTTGTAAGGTTGTTTTCTTCTCTATAGAGTTTTATTTGCTCTATATAGGAATCAAAAGCCGTTTTATTTCTTATAGGAGGACTGGTATTAAGAAGGAATCTTACTTAAAAATAGACAAATTAAACCCACAAAGTTAATTGATAGTTAATCCCTAAACGGGCAGAATAATCTGAGCTTGTAAAGGAGTATCAGCAGGTCCGTACACGGGCAGAATTGTGCAGCTCACATCTCCTGACTCTGAGCCTTCTTGTAGTAATAGCCAATCTTTGATCATCTGTTATGTGATTTTATTCTGGCCACTAAAGGGTGATTGTGTACTTGTGCAGTGATTATTGTGCAGGTGAGTGGTCAGAATCTCATTTACACAGAGGAAATTGTGACTCTGGGAGCTTGCGGACAGTTCTAGTATAAGTGCAGTTTTAGTGTAAGTGTGAGAGCTTATATAAAAGGAGGGAGTTCAAAGAAAAGGGAGCAAATTATAGCACATAAAAGGGAAGAAAGAAACAAAAGAAAGGGTAAAAAAAGAAGAAATTAGAGGATTTTTTTTTAATTTAGTATAGAAAAACAAACTTCATACAAATATATTGATTTGTTTTCCCACTGTATTTTGCATTTGGCAACTATGAGTCAGTCCAGTGGCAACCTCACTCAGTATACATCCTGTCATATGTATGCACTACTGGAACAGATGATCCAGGGTCCTTACCTCTGTGGCTTGTGTGAGCATGTTGTCTCTCTGTGGCATGTGTGAGCACAGTTTAGCTGGGCCTAGCATGGTGGGTGGAGCTGGGGCAAGTGAGGATGTCTGGGCCTAGTATGGAGGGTGGAGCTGGGACTAGTGAGGATGTCTGGGCCTAACATGAAGGGTGGAGCTGGGGCTAGTGAGGAAGTCCAGGTCGGTAGCTGTGTTACATTTACAAGGGGAAGCAGAAGGAACAGGAGGAGGAGGCAGGTCAGTTCTGAGTTGGCAAACACCAACAGATTTGCCAGATTGAGTGAAACTGTTGGGGATGTCCATTCAGGAATGGCAATGCCAGATAGAGCTGTTCCCTCTAACAGTCGTGAGAACAGTTCTACTGGAGGAGAGGGAGGGCAGAATAGGCAGAACAAGAGAAAGCTTTTTGTGGTTGGGGACTCTATTATTAAGAAGGTAGGAAGGGTGATTTGTCACCCAGATCCCAGCAATCGAACAGGTTGCTGTCTCTCGGGTGCTCAGGTTCGGCATGTTGTCGATCGAGTAGATAAATTATTGGGAGGGGCTGGAAATGAACCGACGGTCTTGGTAATAAACTTAATTCAAAGACCTCCAAGATAGTATTTTATGAGATACTACCAGTGCTACGTACTAGTCCAGGAAGACAGAAGGAGCTTAGGGAGGTGAATGGGTGGCTACAAAAGTGGAGCACTAGGAGGGTTTTGGGTTTTTAGAGCACAGGGCTGACTTCTCACTTGGGTACAATCTCTATAGCAGGGATGGATTGCACCTTAATGAAGAGGTAGCTGGTGTGTTAGGGGAAGGTATTGTAGAAAGGATGGTGGAAGGACTAGAAGTAATGGGGTAGAATGTGTAGAGACCACTCTCTTACCCTCTCACTCCTAAGATGCCTACCCTACTGGCAGGGCTGGATTAACCATTAAGCAAAATAAGTACTTGCTTAGGGCATCAAGAGAAGGGGGCACCACAGAAATGTTCCATTGCCAGATTTACAATGGACCATATGGTGCAAAACTGAAAATGATGCAGCTGAACTAGGTTCCACAAAAAGGATTCTCTAAAATAAATGAAACATTGCATACAAATATATACAATAATAAAATAATAATAAATGATTAATAATAGAGGTTAATTGTAACAGTTTATTATAGTTTATACTTTGAGTTAGATATATATGGAGGCACCAACGTGCTTAGGGCCCTGTCTACTGGTATGGGCCACACTCTGGCAGTACACACGTCTGTATTCATATTATTACATAGTTATAATTACAATTGTACTAGTGATGATTGTCCTATGAATGTCCCTTAACCCGTAGTTATGTCACATATATTATATGTAAGATCAGGAATATTAACATTTGTCAGTACATAGGTGAGTTGTATATATTACATTATTGAATATTTATATTGCATATAAGGAGAATGTGTGATGTGATTTATGTACTGTATATATACAAAGGATACAGAATATTATATTCATAAAGTGATATTATGATATGGAGTGTGTGCCCGAAATTATGTGACAAGGGTTTATGAAAATATAGCATATATATAAATGGTTTCATTTTACTATTAGAAATTCATTGAATTATAGATGCATATGTCAAGGAAGCGCAATAAGCATATACACAATCTATGGGCCTCATTCAGTTGAGGCTTCGGGAGATCCGGGCTTGGCTGCGAATCATTGCGATGGTGAAAATCGGAAGTTAATGCCCTCCAAGCCTTTGATCTTTCACGGACGCAAGAGTTCCGAACGCTAAAATCGCTAATCGCTACTCAATTGCTCCGATTCCCCCTCGCTAACCACTCCGCCAAGCCCGCAAATAGCAAAAGTCCAACCACAGGTTAAGGGTAGCAAGGAGGACTCACAAGGGCTTAACAACATATGCGGAGCACTTCAAATGCTAATAATAAATCAATACTGTACTTTTATTATAAAGGAAATGATGTTAGATTTTAGATTTAATATCACTACATTCTCAAGCTCGCAGATCGCTAAAATAGACTAAACTTTGAAATTCAACCCCCAAACTCGTAGGACTTTGCAAAATGGAGTTTGGATTTCAAAGTCCTACGGGCTTGGAGGTTGGATTTCATTGATGTCATGTTGACAATCTCTGTTTCCATTGGCTGTTTCTTACTCAGGAGTTACGGCCATGTTTAATTGATCAGGTTCAAGCTCGCGAATGCTACTGACGACTTCATGGTTTCGATTTTCGCAATCGGTCCCCTAACGGCGGCCTTGCAGAATTGATTAGTACCATAAGTTGTGGTTGCTGTGGCCTGGCAGCGGGCCCGCAGACATACGGCCCAGACTCTGTAACTTAAGGTCTTGCAATTGGATGAGGCCCAATGTGATTGTTATGTTCCTGTTCTTTATGGCCCATACCAGTAGGGTAGATTTCCATCTTAGGAGTAAGAGGGCAAGTGGTCCCAATCCAAACTCAACCAAGAAGAATATCAGGGACTTTATGCTTGGGACTTGGAGTTTGCACTATATTTACTTGAGGTTAAGTTAAGGTTTTAGCCATTTACTATTATTGAGAATATCAGATGGCAGTACTGAGACATATTGAAAACAGGGAACTTACCGTTAGTTGATTTGTATCAGTTTTTAATTATGTTCTATATGTAATTTTTAAGACATATTGTGAATAAAAGTTAAGTTTTACTATAATCCTCTTCCTATATGTCTGAGTTGTGATTTTCCAGTTGGGTACTTTGGTTTGTTTTTACCCACTGGCGCTTTTCTTTTCTGTACATAATTCTTTACACGACTAGTGGGGACAGCAAGTGACCCTATTATATGTCTCAGAGTTATAGGGTGTTAGAGAAAATGAGGGTCAGTAAGAAGTACAATTGTAATATTAGGAAGATTCGGCAAAGCTTCAATGTTTTATTTCTGTTTGTGTTCCTCTGGATTGATTAACAATTAATTAACAATTTATCTGCATATTACAAAGGTCAGTAGAGATCTAAAAAGGTTGAACTTGATGGACTAAAATTATTTTCCCAATTTGCTGCAGTCTTGTTATTAGCAAGACGTCCTAGGGCTCATCTCACTTCACTTTCTAAGATGTCTGGCTGCAGCTCATTGGACAGACTAATGAGGTCATCACTGCTGTTAAGATCCTTCCTATATGGATCGTCAGTGTATTCCTACCACATCTTCTTTATCTGATCTTCTTTAGTTAAGTCCCTACCATCTTGTCTTTTATGATGCCCACTTTGGCATGAAAGGTGCCTTTGAGATCCCTAATCTCTTAACATCGCTCCTTGTAGAACGTCTCCTTGTCTCTTCTTGCTTTGCTCTGGAATTCTACATTCAGTTGGACAAATCTTCTCCTATCTCCACTTCCTGTCGCTTTCCTTCTTTCCTGGGCTACTTTCAAAACCTCACCAAATAGCCAGTTTGTCTTCTTACTTTTCTTTATTTCAGTGATATTCTTTGTTGATGTTTCCTGGATAATATTGCAAACTTCGATCCAAAGTTCTTCAGACATTCTATCTTCCATGTCTAGTTCTTCAGGCATTCTATCTTTTGTGTCTAGTTCTTCAGGCATTCTATCTTCCATGTCTAGTTCTTTAGGCATTCTATTTTCCATGTCTAGTTCTTCAGGCATTCTATCTAATATGTCTAGTTCTTTCATGTCTAGTTCTTCAGTCATTCTATCTTCCATGTCTAGTTCTTCAGGCATTCTATATTCCATGTCTAGTTCTTCAGGAATTCTATCTTCCATGTCTAGATCTTCAGGCATTCTATCTTCCATGACTAGTTCTTCAGTCATTCTATCTTCCATGTCTAGTTCTTCAGTCATTCTATCTTCCATGTCTAGTTCTTCAGGCATTCTATCTTCCAAGTCTAGTCCCTTAAGTCTATTCTTTACTCCCACTGTATAGTCATAGGGTATATTATTTATTTCATATATATTTGATCTGATGATTTTTCCTCTTTTCTTCAGTATAATTCTGAACTTTGCAATAAGAAGCTCATGGTCTGAGCCGCGGTCACCTCCAGGTCCTGTTTTTTCTGAATATCTTTGTAGAACTGGACAACTTCAGCCTCTTCACCATCCATGGTTGGAGCACAGACTTGGATCACTGTGATATTGAATGTTTTGCCTTGGGTTCAAATTTAAATAATTCTGTCAGTTATTGGGTTGTAACCGAGCACTGCTTTGGCCACTTTTTGATTGACCAGGATGGCTACTCCATTTTTTCTGTGGGATTCTTAACCAGAGCAGAAGATCTTGGTCATTGTCTGATGTGAAAAGTCCCATTCCAGTCCATTTAAGGTCACTAATTCCCAGGATATCGATGTGTCACCTTGTCATCACATTCTTGACCACATCTAGTTAGCCTTGGTTCATAGCTCTACCATTCCAGGTTGCCATGCTGGATTGTTCTTTGCAGCAGTGGGCTTTCCTTTCCCTTCAGCTGGGTGTCCTCTCGGCTTTGGCCCAACCACTTCATTAGACCTGGTGGTACTTGTACTTGCCCTCTGCTCCTCCTCAGTAATGTGGTGGCATCTTCTGACCTGAGAGCTTCATCTTTCACTGCCATATAGTTGTGTCTCTGGTTGTGCTTGTCTGTAAAGTTATCTTAGCTAAGTTACTTGAGTGGGTTGCCAGTTCCTCCCTAGTGGACTGCAATATGTCTGACTTCTCTGCTACGAACTGTCCATCTTGGGTGACACTACATGGTATAGCCCACAGCTTCATCGAAGTAGAAAAGCCCCTTCACCACAACAAAGTTTATTACTTCTACTACTAGTATTATTATTATTTATTCATATATTTAATTTAATTGTATCCAGATTTTTTTATATATATTTCCTTCAAAATTGTACTGTTGAAAATATTAAATAAATACATATTTTCCAGTTGTCATATTTAACAATTATTATATAGCTATTTTTGTATATCTTATTTTATTGATATTTATTATTATTATTATTATTATTATTATTAATTCATATTTTAAAATAAATTTCATGTCCATATATATTATATTATTTTATATATTTCCTTTAATAATATATTGCTGAAAAGATATAAAAAACAAATATCACATATTATCATTGTCAAACTGCGATTCGTCGGCATGCGCATCGTATACTGCACAGAGCCGCGCATGAGCACAACACGAGCCGCGCATGCTCAATACGCGCTGTGAGCACATGCACAGAGGGAGCGTGGGAAAGAGGCAAAGAGGGAGAGGGTGGAAGAGACACAGAGGGGGGAGAGACACAGAGGGGGGGGAGAGACACAGAGGGATAGGTGGGAAAGAGACACAGGGGAGGTAGAGGAGGGGGAAAAGACACAGGGGAGGTAGAGGAGGGGGAAAAGACACACAGGAGTGAGAGAAGGGGGAAGAAACACAGGGGAGGGAGAACAGGGGGAAGATACACATGGGAGGGAAATGGGGGGGGGAAGAGGGGAACAGACACAGGGGGAAGGGGGGAACAGACACAGGGGGAAGGGGGGAACAGACACAGGGGGAAGGGGGAAAGAGACACAGGCCAGGGGGGAACAGGCACAGAGGGAGAGGGGGGAAGAGGCCCAGAGGGAGAGGGGGAAGAGACACAGGGGGGAGAGATACAGAGGGAAAGGGGGGAAGAGGTACAGAGAGAGGGTGGAAATAGGCACAGAGGGGGGAGACACAGAGGAAGGGGGGAGAGACAGTGGCAAGAGGCACAGAGGGGGGAGACACAGAGGAAGGGGTGGAGAGACACAGTGGCGAGAGACACAGAGAGAGGCGGGGGAAAAGGCACAGAGGGAGAGGGGTGGAAGACACAGAGTGGGGAGAGACACAGAGGGTGAGGGGGGAAGAGACACAGAGGGAGAGGGTGGAAGAGAGAGAAAGGGAGGAAGAGGCACAGAAAGAGGAGGGGGAAGAGACACAGGGGAGTGAGAGGAGAGGGAAGAGACACAGGGGAGAGAGTGCAGGGGGGAAGATGCACAAGGGAGGGAAATGGAGACACGAGGAAGGGGGGAACAGACACAGGGGCAAAGAGACACAGGCCAGGGGGGAACAGACACAGGGGAGGGGGGGAGACACAGGGGAGGGGGGAGACACAGGGGGGGAAAGAGATGCATGGGAGGGAGAAGGGGGAAAGAGACACAGGGGAGGGGTTTAGAGACACGGGAGAGAGAGGGAGGTAAAAACACAGGGGGGCAGGAGATGCAAGGGAGGTAGACAAGGCGGAAGGAGACACAAGGGAGGGAGAGGAGGGGGGAAATAAGACACAAGGGAGGAAGTAGACAGAGGGAGAGACTCGCAATGAGCACCAAAGGGGCTCATTGCAAGGCCTGTGATGAGCGCGAAAGGCGTTCATCACAAGGCCAGTAAAGTAGAGGGGGAGAGGCTTACATTGTGTGGCAAAAAGCATTGCCAGGCTTCAGTTTTTATTGCCGTCATTTTTGACGGGCAAGTCACTAGTATTGATATAATGAGTTGTAGTAAAGCCTAGGAGACAGTTTTAGGGTTTTCATTGGAGAGAACTTGAGGGCTGATCCAGAAGCTTTTACTTAGACAGAAGCTTGTAGATGATATGGAGATATTAGGGGTAATGATTTGGTGAATAAGATGATTGTCCTGCAGGGCTCGGACACATTGGTTGTGAGTTAGGTGAATGTCGGTGATTTGAGGCCGATGGATCTAACTACAGAACTACAGCCTTATTATATTGCAATTCGGACAATTGAATAGGGCTCTATATAAGCACTGAGCGTATTTTTTTACAGAAGTTTTAGTTAGTGAAGACCTTGCTTTTGGATAGAAGTTCACAAACTAAAAACTTCTATAAAAAAAATATGCTATGTGCTCAAATAGAGCCCTATTCAATTGGCCGGATCACAATTTAATAAGGCTGCAAGTGTTTGAGGGCCACCTTGTGAAGTATTTTTTATTATCAAAAAAGTGTCGCTGTCAGCTTAAATCCAAAGGACATTTATAGGGAATTGAGGTGGGAACTCTATCACCACTTAATATAACTATGACATTTGTCACAACCCCTGGTACAAATAATGTGTCTATCCCCAGTCCCACTAACACCTAATACATTATATTAGAGCGTAAATCAGAGACATCGGAACCATTCAGCTCTTGTGATAAACTAATTGTATTCAGTGAGTGGTCACTTTGTTCTAATGCTCCAAGGGACATTGTAGTAGTTGTAATGAATGACCCCAAGATGATAAGGTCTCATCCACATTGTCTAAATATCTGTCATGTTATATACAAGAGCCAAGTCATAGCAGCCTCTTTATGTTTGTGTCCTTACAGAGTGCTACAAGAGGAGGTCCACCAAGGATTGGAGGAATGGGGCCCAGACCCAGGAACAAGGAAGAAGCTATCAGTACAAGAAGATACAGACCGACCAGGAAATGGTGAGACTGCTCGGAGACCATGAGCTCACTATAGACAGTTACAGTCACATACTGAGTGTGAGAGAGACAACTGACTCTAGTGTGTGACATACTGCGAGATGTTTACTGAATTATTACTGTGCTGTCAATATTCCTATTGTATTATACTTTACGTAGTAATAGTATAATTATTGTGTTACTTCCTCAGAATACGCTGAGCAATGGGATGAGCCGGGAAGAGGAGGGAAATGGTACCAGTGACAGAGAGATCATAATCAGCAATGGGACGAGGAAGAAAGAGGAGAGAAATGGGACCAGTGACAGAGAGATCATCATCAGCGATGGGACGAGGAAGAGTGAGGAGAGAAATGGGACCAGTGACGGAGAGATCATCATCAGCGATGGGGTGAGGAAGAGAGAGGAGGGAAATGGGACCAGTGACAGAGAGATCATCATCAGCGATGGGAAGAGGAAGAGTGAGGAGAGAAATGGGACCAGTGACAGAGAGATTATCATCAGCGATGGGGTGAGGAAGAGAGAGGAGGGAAATGGGACCAGTGACAGAGAGATCATCATCAGCAATGGGCCGAGGAAGAGAGAGGAGAGAAATGGGACCAGTGACAGAGAGATCATCATCAGCGATGGGAAGAGGAAGAAAGAGGAGAGAAATGGGACCAGTGACAGAGAGATCATCATCAGCGATGGGGTGAGGAAGAAAGAGGGGAGAAATGGGATGAGTGACAGAAAGATAATCATAAGCAATGGGACGAGGAAGAGAGAGGAGAGAAATGGGACCAGTTACAGAGAGATTATCATCAGCAATGGGATGAGGAGGGAAGAGGAGAGAAATGGGAAGAGTGACAGAGAGATAATCATCAGCAATGGGACGAGGAAGAAAGAGGAGAGAAATGGTACCAATGACAGAGAGATCATCATCAGCAATGGGACGAGGAAGAAAGAGGAGAGAAATGGGACCAGTGACAGAGAGATCATCATCAGCGATGGGACGAGGAAGAGTGAGAAGAGAAAGGGGACCAGTGAAAGAGAGATTATCATCAGCAATGGGATGATGAAGGAAGAGGAGAGAAATGGGAAGAGTGACAGAGAGATCATCATCAGCAATGGGATGAGGAGGGAAGAGGAGAGAAATAGGACGAGTGACAGAGAGATCATCATCAGCAATGGGATGAGGAGGGAAGAGGAGAGAAATGGGACAAGTGACAGAGAGATCATCATCAGTGATGGAATGAGGAAGTAAGAGGAGAGAAATGTGAACAGTGACAGAGAGATAATCATCAGCGATGGGATGAGGAAGCGCGAGGAGAGAAATGGGACCAGTGACAGAGAGATAATCATCAGCAATGGGATGAGGAAGAAAGAGGGGACAAATGGGACCAGTGACAGAGAGATCATCATCAGCAATGGGATGAGGAAGAAAGAGGAGAGAAATGGGACCAGTGACGGAGAGATCATCATCAGCAATGGGATGAGGAAGAGAGAGGAGAGAAATGGGACCAGTGACAGAGAGATAATCATCACCAATGGGATGAGGAAGAAAGAGGGGACAAATGGGACCAGTGACAGAGAGATCATCATCACCAATGGAGTGAGGAAGAAAGAGGAGAGAAATGGGCCCAGTGACAGAGAGATCATCATCAGCAATGGGATGAGGAGGAAAGAGGAGAGAATTGGGAGCAGTGATAGAGAGATCATCATCAGCAATGGGATGAGGAGGGAAGAGGAGAGAAATGGGACAAGTGACAGAGAGATCATCATCACCAATGGGATGAGGAGGGAAGAGGAGAGAAATGGGACAAGTGACAGAGAGATCATCATCACCAATGGGATGAGGAAAAAGGAGGGGACAAATGGGACCAGTGACAGAGAGATCATCATCACCAATGGAGTGAGGAAGAAAGTGGAGAGAAATGGGACCAATGACATAGCGATAATCATCAGCAATGGGATGAGGAGGGAAATGGAACCAGTGACAGAGAGATAATCATCACCAATGGGATGAGGAAGAAAGTGGGGACAAATGGGACCAGTGACAGAGAAATAATCATCAGCAATGGGATGAGAAGGGAAGAGGAGGGAAATGGAAACAGTGACAGATAGATCATCATCACCAATGGGATGAGGAAGAAAGTGGGGACAAATGGGACCAGTGACAGAGAGATCATCATCAGCAATGGGGTGAGGAAGAAAGAGAAGAGAAATGGGACGAGTGACAGAGAGATAATCATCAGCAATGGGATGAGGAAGAAAGAGGGGACAAATGGGACCAGTGACAGAGAGATCATCATCACCAATGGGGTGAGGAAGATAGAGGAGAGAAATAGGACCAGTAATAGATAGATAATCATAAGCAATGGGGTGAGGAAAAAAGGGGAGAGAAATGGGATCAGTGACAGAGAGATCATCATCAGCAATGGGATGAGAAGGGAAGAGGAGAGAAATGGGACGAGTGATAGAGAGATAACCATCAGCAATGGGATGAGGAAGAAGAGTAGAGAAATGGGATCAGTGGCAGAGAGATCATCATCAGCAATGGGATGAGAAGGGAAGAGGAGGGAAATGTGACCAGTGACAGAGAGATAATCATCAGCAATGGGATGAGAAGGGAAGAGGAGGGAAATGGGACCAGTGACAGAGAGATCATCATCACCAATGGGATGAGGAAGAAAGAGGGGACAAATGGGACCAGTGACAGAGAGATCATCATCACCAATGGAGTGAGGAAGAAAGAGGAGAGAAATGGGACCAGTGACAGAGAGATCATTATCAGCAATGGGATGAGGAGGGAAGAGGAGGGAAATGGGACCAGTGACAGAGAGATCATCATCACCAATGGGATGAGGAAGAAAGAGGGAACAAATGGGACTAGTGACAGAGAGATCATCATCAGCAATGGGATGAGGAAGAGAGAGGAGAGAAATGGGACCAGTGACAGAGAGATCATCATCACCAATGGGATGAGGAAGAAAGAGGGGACAAATGGGACCAGTGAAAGAGAGATAATCATCAGCAATGGGATGAGGAGGAAAGTGAAGAGAATTGGGACCAGTGATAGAGAGATCATTATCAGCAATGGGATGAGGAGGGAAGAGGAGGGAAATTGGCCCAGTGACAGAAAGATCATCATCACCAATGGGATGAGGAAGAAAGAGGAGAGAAATGGGACCAGTGACAGAGAGATAATCATCAGGAATGGGGTGAGGAAGAGAGAGGAGAGAAAAGGGACTAGTGACAGATACATCATCATCACCAATAAGATGAGGAAGAAAGAGGGGACAAATGGGACCAGTGACCGAGAGATCATTATCACCAATGGAGTGAGGAAGAAAGAGGAGAGAAATGGGACCAGTGGCAGAGAGATCACCATCAGCAATGGGATGAGGAGGAAAGAGGAGAGAATTGGGAGCAGTGATAGAGAGATAATCATCAGGGATGGGAAGAGGAGGGAAATGGGACAAGTGACAGAGAGATCATCATCACCAATGGGATGAGGAAGAAAGAGGGGACAAATGGGACCAGTGACAGAGAGATCATCATCACCAATGGAGTGAGGAAGAAAGTGGAGAGAAATGGGACCAGTGATAGAGAGATAATCATCAGCAATGGGGTGAGGAAGAAATGGGAGAGAAATGGGACCAGTGACAGAGAGATTATCATCAGCAATAGGATGAGGAAGAATGCGGCTGCACATTCCTATGTAAGGGCTGTAATACCGAGGTACTGGCAAGGACTACACTGGTACAACTATCTAGTTCAAGCTTCACCACGCACACAAGAAACATTCATTGTGCCAGTAGCAAATATGGCTGCTGCATTAACTCTACAAACACTGCCTGAAACAAATATGGCCACCATAACCACATGACACACAAACAGTAAAATGAGTGCACGAGACTGCTGTGTTCAGGGCTTAGAGAACTGTTATTCCTGTTTACAATATATACATTAAATGATACATCAACTCTCAGAAATTTAGCATTTCTGTGGCGCCTTCTATGAAAAGCGTAAACTGTCCTTATATTTGTCATGGAAAGTAGCGAGTCTCAATAGAACAAAAAGTAGAGGCAGGGATTGGTGTGGCAGCTCGAAGCAGCCATATTTCATTGTGATATTATTATTATTATTATCAAAGGATAGGGGTCAGAGTGTGCCTTCCAGTGAGGAGGAATCCCTTCACCGTCATAGTTAGAATTTACCTGTCTATCCCCAACAATAATTACAGGGGTTCTAGACTTATTCTTACATTTAACCATTTTATTAAAGGGACATGGATGGTTTCTGTATTTTACTAGGTATATAATATATCTGTGTATCTCTTCATCTTATGTACTTTTTCCTGTTAAGAAGTGTTTAAAATCTCTATTTTTCTGCTTAAAATCATATCATCTGTACCTGTTTGAGACTGCCCTCTATAGCTCATGCTGCTCATGAATACATAGTGTGAAGCACAGTGTTTCAAATTAGCCAGACAGTGACTTCTCTCAAGTAGCATGTTGTAAAATATTGCCACTGATTGGCCACTATGAAACCCTGCACTTAGGAGTACATTGTCTTCATCAGCTGTAGAGGGGAGATACCAGTTAGGAACTGATTAGTAAGATCTTCTTAATAAAATAAATTGCACAGAAGTAAAGCGATGCACATGGATATTATATACCTAGTGGCATCTAGAAATCTTCCATGAGCCTTTAAGTGCCACAGGAATGTGGCAGGATTCGATAGAACTGAATAAGGATAGTATCAGTGTCCAGATGACTAGTTATATTCAAACCAAAAAATGGTTCCCCCAATAAAGGGACGGGGGACTTATCAATGCATCTCTATGATGCAGAGCAATATCCATGAGTTCATAATCCCTTTAACATAATACCTTACAATCAAATGCTACACATCTTCTTTTGAAAACATTTTTGGATAATAATCAAGTTCTTCAAAACAGTATATGAAACAGTATATGATACTTCAGTGGTCACTTACAACAGTATGAAACTCTGAGAGTGTATTTTTACCCCCTGTATCACACGTTAATACGTATTGTGCTCAGATCAAGCTCTGTTTTCCTCAGAATTTGATGGCTGGTATTGGATTCCTCCATGGAAGTGTGAAGAACGTCTCCTGAGGGCTGTATTTCTTGTACAGGGAAGGACAACACTTCAATTGGGGATACCGAACATGCTGGAGGTTGTGGGTCCTTATTCTGGATGATGTGTACTGTTGTATGACGGTTAGAAGCTATAGATTGTGTGTCTTGACTTTGGATGATGTGTAATGTCTCACGATTGTTAGAAGCTATAGGTTGTGTGTCTTGACTTTGGATGATGTGTACTGTTGTACGACTGTTAGAAACTGTAGGTTGTGTTTCTTGACTCTGGATGATGTGTACTGTTGCACGACTGTTAGAAACTGTAGGTTGTATTTCTTGACTTTGGATGATGTGTACTGTTGCACGACTGTTAGAAACTGTAGGTTGTGTTTCTTGACTCTGGATGATGTGTACTGTTGCACGACTGTTAGAAGCTGTAGGTCGTGTGTCTTCATTATATACTCTCTGCCATGTTGGAGTTCTGGGATATACCACTTGTGTTTCTTGCTCAGAGACTTTAAGCTCTTCTCTTGCTGGTCTGGTGCAGTCTGCAGGCTGAGTCTCTTGCACAGAGTAGGGAAGTCCATCCAATATATCACGAGAACCTGTGACCAAACAAACAAAAGACAAATCTAATACCAATACATTATAATTAGTGAAAGATACATTTGCATCATTCTGTGATAGGATGAAACCTTGCACTAAAACAGTGTTGTCCAACATTTTTCATGTGGGTGGGGCAGGTAAATTATTATTATTATTATTATTATTATTATTTTCCAGTAAGGTGATTAATAATTTTTTAAGAAAATAATTACAAAAATGTATTTATAAATGGACAACAGCCCTGATTGGGGAGAAGCTTGTAATTAAGTGCTATGGTACCTGCTTCTCTTTCTCCCCCAAATGAGCCTTGTCCAATCTTCAATCCCTTTACCGCGCCAGCACTAGATGGACATCACACCTCTGGGCTTTGTTGTTTCCAGCCAGGGGCTACCCTGGTGATAACCATGGTTTCCCCTATTCAGCCATATCTAGGGTGTGGTGACCCACATCATCACTGAATACCCCTTGTGTCAGTGTGTTTTGGACACTTTGTAGCCTTCCACTTGTTATACTAATTGTGTGTTACTGAGGTGCTTTTTGATCTCAGATTGTCTCTGACTTTTGCCAATTGTTGTTTGCAAGAACAGGACTTAGAGGCCCATTGTGAAACTAACACAATATGAGTGTTCAGAATTAAAGACTTCCTGTGCTTCATCCTTCCTTCTCCATGTCCTCCACATGGACATTTGTACTTTATCCAGTCTGTTCTTGCCATATATTATGCATCTAACATGCTACTGTCTTTTTTTTCTTTCCATTAAAAAAAAATAATAATTAAAGACTTCCTGCTGAATGATTAGGTTAGCTGGCCTTCCAGTATTAATTACATTCATTTTTGTACCCAGTTACCAGAATCTTCACAATCTCTATAACATCTATAAAGGTAATTCCCCAATGATTATAAAAAATAAAAAAGATCTTGAGACTGTCCAAAAAACATATTTCTTAGTTGGGCCATATTCATTCTATTAAGATGATAGATTTTCCTCAAATATTATATTATTTTAGATGTCTTCATATTGCAATCAATATATTAGATATTCATTCTTTACAAATGTATTTTTTAAAATATATGGATCAATAAACATTCTAGAATTCAAATAAAATTAATGTATTAACATAAAACTATGGATGGCCTGTCTACTGCTCATTTATACAATTATTATATATCTGCAGAATTATCACAATTAACTTTATGGAATATTAATGAATATCAATCATGTTGGATCCAAAAAGAAAATAACCTTATGTCACATCTTGATATACAATATCTAGTAAATCTGTTGATAATCCCCACAAGTATTCTTTATTGTATACCTAGTGATTTAAATGGAACAATCATTCTTTTCCCAGTTATCTAAAATTCTAATTTTATTTCAGGTAAAGATGAGAAGAGAAACTAATGGCTTTTCAAGAAGGTTTCCTTTTTATCATAACAATAAATGAATACATTGTGGTGATTTAAAATCTACTTTCCAAATGCCTAATAATGACATTTTTGTGTTATCTACAAATTACATTTTTTGATTATCTTTTAAATCTGTCGATATAATTTCTCATTATAATTTCTTCTATTCAATTTGAAAATTTTGTTTATTTTCTCTTCGTAAAAAAAAAGGTATTCTGTCCATAATTTATTATAATAGCGTCAAGTTAGAACCAGAAGAAACATTTAATTTTCAATTAAATTAGGAAAAGGATTTTTGAAAAACAAGAGCACCTGAAGATTAGGAAAAATATTTTTGAATTGTATAGGGGTAATAAATCTTTTTCTTGATTAAAATACTTGCATAGAACCTGTATGGCTCCTTCCAAAATTAAATACAGTATTTCCATTTATCATAAAAAAATTATTTAGAGATTATGACCAAGAAAATCCATTTTTTCTTTCCCTTTGTGGTGTAAATTTTGCAAAATTCTATCTGATTTTCTAATTTAACCAGACCAAATCCATCCAACTAGTATTTTTGTTACTTCTAAATGGAAACTCCCATATTTAAATTTTTCTACGTTATTCCCAAAAATGTATCATATTTTTATAACAGAGAAATTATATAGTATGGCTTCAGCATATTCACGTTTATCGCCTTCTGAACCCGCTGTTGTTCATCCAGGGCTGCCATATAGGTGGTGTTGGTTAGTTTCCAGATGAATTGGAAGGTTAATATTATTACCTGATTACCTATCTGGAATTCCCTAGCCTAGGCTACCTGATCATACCAGCACTTCTGCTTGCATTGGGCTGCAAGCAAATTGTCATTGGCTAGCCCGGTCAGTGTCTTCAGTCTGTCTCTGAACCACAGCAAATATGGCACTATAGAGAGTTTCTCCCCTGGTGATCCCCTTCCCAAAACTCCCAGGTCTAATGGCCCTTCACTCGCCATCCATACAAGGGGAGTACAACATGGACTCTTGCTGGACCACTCTGTAGACAAAATAGGAGGTAAGAAACCAACTATTTCTAATCCTTCTGCTGCTGTATAAAGGCTCTAATCATAGTCTTCAGGGTACCGATAAAACTGTCAAGTCTTTGGTCTGGGGATTATAAGAGGAGCACTACTTCTGGGGCGCTTCACACATCTGCCACACATGAAGAGTCAGTTTAACCATAAACTAGGTACCTTAGTCTGATAAAATTTCACAGTAAAATGGCAAACAAGGCATCACCCACCATTGCTGCCATAATGTGGCAAGGGCTAAAGCCTCTAGATATCAGGTGGCATAATCCACCAAAATGACTATGTATCTCTTGCATGACTTATAAGGCTTGGTAACTGGGTCAATGATATCTACGATTAGTCATTGAAGGGAAAACCAGGTATGGGCTGCAGAGGAGCCCAGGACACTCATCCGTGGCCACCAAAGAGCTGAAAAGTATTAAACGAGGGAAATAAACTATTATAATTATCCTTTATTTGTAACTTGCCAACATATTATGTAGAACTATTCAGGAGTTAAGTACAAGGCAAAAATAATATTAGCACATTGCAAAAAAATGAAGAGCCTTCTCCAATCTTAAAATCAAATGTACATAGTGCTTATTTCCAAAGCATCTTACAAGAAGTAGTGACATCTTGTGATCTGCTTTGGGGTGTCATGGGCAATGACCAGAAGGGCTGCCCAGTACACTCGGCAATGACAGGACCTAACCAGTCACTGCCCTAACCCCTTCTACAGCTTCAAGATACTTCTCCTTGGTAAAGACTTCATCCTCGGAACAATCAAAGAACTGTTCTTCCATTGCTCCTTGGTCTGCTACTCACTCCACCACACAAAGCACAGTGCGAGGGGAACCACTGGGATTTCCAAGGTAGGCATGGGGTTTAACCCACTTTGGATGCCACAGCTGTTGACAGCCAAGTCAGAGCACCTCCTGCTGGGTTTCTCTATTGCTTGGATATTGAAAAGGCAGTGTTGATGAGCCGAGAAGGCAAGGGGGACTGTGGTTCGGGTCACTATTCTAGTTTGAGCTGTGGTCCAGGCTGGGCTATGAGTCTCTGTTTAATGGTCCACCAAGATGCCAGACTTTTCTTCAGTGCTCGGTCATTTGAATTGGACCCTGGTTCTCACAGTTGGAGAGCAAAGCTGGAAATATTGTCCAGCACAACAACCTTAGCCATCTGCTCAAGCGTGTGGATGTATTGCCTTTTCCACCATTCATCGAAAGCATGGTAGAGCTTACACTAGGTCCTGGACACCCCTGGCAAGGTTCCAGAATTAATGTTCAGAAGACAACTGGTATCAGACCAGCAGAGCCCGCTTGAATTTGTGGTAGTGTTATGTGAGGTACTAGGAATGGGGTAGGCTGTGCTGGCTTGCCCACTAAGCAAGCCCACCAGGAGTTTGAACCAGTCCTTGGGTTTGACCCATTGGATATGGCATTTCAGCCCAAAGTCCTGCCAGAATAATGAAATCTCTGGAAGACTCTATAGGGCAGCTTATTTGGTCTTGTGTCAGGACCAGTGGACCTTTGGCTGTGATGTTGTGACTGGCTTATTTACATTCAGTTAACTCGCTCTTTGGTAACCTCTGTGGTGACTGTCCTCATAACCTCGATTTTGTAATATTGCGATAATTCTTCTCCCACTCTCATAACTGAGGTCTTCCCTGCGGGCTTCCCTGGATCCCTCTGGGAACACCCTGCGCCTCATTTAATCACTGCTTATCTGGTCTCTGTTGTTTGCCTTTTCCGCATGATAGCCTTCATCCCGCTGCTGCCAAGAGGTTGTCAGAAGGAGGGACCACCTGGACCAGGCAATGAATGAATCCCACTAGTAAGGTCCTCCCCTCTGCAGGTTTCTGTGTATCGATGCTAGGTATGCTGCTCTGGGGGAGAAAGATAAGATGGTAGCACATTTATTGTTGTTACATCCAGTCCATGGGCCTCCAGTGGGACAGCGCTGCACTATAGTAAAGTCTTATACATGATATAAAACCATATCTGAACTTTATTGATTGTATATGAGAGTTGATAGGATCCTTCCCAAAGTATGTGATATTTATGGACATTATCAAATCAAGTGAAAGAAAAAGTAATAATTTTAAAAATGGTTTGTCCGCCATTGTTTTATAGCAGTTTTTATATAATCCAGTTACTACTTCCTAGACCAATACCTGCAGCACCTTCACATCACAATACATCAGCTTATTACAAGTAGATATTTAGACAATCTAAAACCAAATGGGAAAACTGAACTGTATCCTTGGAATGATGGGAATATATAACCAATGTCAATTGCTTGTCTTCATAAACTCAATAAATCCTGCGGTGCGGCCGACTCCTGAGCTTCAAATGAATAAAGTTCTTACACATTTCTCTATTTAATAAAGAACAATGAAATAAAAAATAAAAAAGACTACTATCATCTCCACCCCCTCAGCACCTCCCCACCATGCCACCAGCCCACCCTTGCACCTCCAATCCATGCCGCCACCACCACAATACATTTTCAGCCCCACTGGCAATCCCAACTTCTTTACCCCTAGAGTCATCAATAGAGGTCAATATTGAGAAAGTCACCACCTTTCATAGGCATGTGAATAGTTGACCTCCTCACCAGGATTCGAAAGATAAATCGGAAGATGAGGAGGCGGCATCATACCCAAGTGTGGGCCTTGTCATGCTGGTATAAATACAAAATAACCAAAGTGTGCTGCTCCAATTAGCAGTATCCAGGAGGTCATTGTCCCTTTAACAAATTCATCCATTATTAAGATTTGAGGAAATGCACCTTCAAAGTGATGTCAGGGGCCCCTATATAAAACTGAAGACATGTTAAGGTCTGTGTAACGGAACCCATCACTGTTTTACCCTGTTTTATGGTTATTTAATTCTTGGTTAAAATATGATCCTACTGTTATATTATATGTATGTTGGTTGATGCTCTGCAGGATATTAGCTCAGAATATTACAGACACCTAGCAGAATACATAATCCTATTAGGGTCTCCTAGAGGCAGGAGAGCCCTATTGTGTAAAGTGTTCACATCGTGAAAGCTGGAACAAAGAGAAGCATTATCTTATCAATGTCTGTTATTGAATCAAAGTAGCCGGCTAGTCCCTGGGAGGTGTGACCCCACCTATTGTTCTCTCTATGTGTATTACCTGTGGCCAAAGAGATGTATAAATATTTCTGTAAAGGGAAATAAAGTCAGTATTCATGTGACTCCCAAATTGTGTGTCGTCCAATATGGGAGGTCGGGAATGGTGAAACTGTAGTGCCTCTTGGGTATTTGACCGAATACCAGCGGAGATATTGGACTGCGTGTTCCAGCTCCGTTACAGTCTGTATGTGGCAGTAATCTGATCGTCTAATTTATATTGTTTTTATCTACTAAGATATACAATTTATTACATCCCGTGGTCCAGATATACCCCAGTAATACAAAAGTAATACATCTTTCTCTATTTAATAAAGAACAATGAAATGAAAACTAAAAAAGACTACCATCATTTCCACCACCTCAGCACCTCCCCACCATGCCACCAGCCCACCCTTGCACCTCCAATCCATGCCGCCACCACCACAATACATTTTCAGCCCCACTGGCAATCCCAACTTCTTCACCCCCAGAGCCATCAATAGAGGCCAATATTGAGAAAGTCACCACCTTCCATAGGCAGGTGAATAGTTGACCTCCTCACCAGGATTCGAAAGATAAATCGGAAGATGAGGAGGCGGCATCATACCCAAGTGTGGGCCTATCTTGTCATGCTGGTATAAATACAAAATAACCAAAGTGTGCTGCTCCAATTAGCAGTATCCAGTTGGTCATTGTCCCTTTAACAAATTCATCCAAGATTTGAGGAAATGCACCTTCAAAGTGATGTCAGGGGCCACTATATAAAACTGAAGACATGTTAAGGTTTGTATGTGGCAGTAATCAGTTCGTCTAATTTATATTGTTTTTATCTACTAAGATACACAATTTATTACATCCCCTGGTCCAGATATACCCCAGTAATACAAAAGTAATACATCTGTGTGTGGGATTCACATTTTCCACAGTTACTAGGCATAAACCTGATTTTATGGAATTTGGGGGAGGTGAGATGATTTCAGTTGAGCTGGGCAGTCACAGATCAAGAAGGAGTGTCCAAGAAAAAGATATACAAGAGAAGAGTTAAGTCAGTCTAAGTGTGTGTGCCAGAGAGAAGCAATGCCTAGCTGAGAAGCCATGCCATGGCGTGACTTGAGGCCTAAAGAGATGGGCCCTGAAAAGATTACTGAAGATAATGCTGATTTCTAAGGTATCTAGTAACATTTTAAGAAAATGTACCTTGATATAGTAATGTAGTCTATTCATATAACTATCTTTCTTGTAAATATTGTTTTATCCCTATTGTCTATCTGTTTGTCTAAACCCATTGTGTAACCGTATCTTGATTTATATAAAATATATACTTTTATTTATAACTTATTGGAATGCTCGTTTATTGACCTGTCCAAAATAACTTATTACTTGTAGAAATTATACATTAATTATTCAATTAATACATTAATGTCTTACAACCGGAATTCTTTGAAATGGTTACGCCCCAGAAAGTACACCCTCCATCTCACCATCTCCAACCTGCTTCTGGTTAATATCTCTTTATTGATATAAAGTAGTCACAAATAGCAGCCTCTGCCACAATCCAATAAATCTCTCATTTGTGTACATCACCAAGACTTAGATACCAATATCCAACTTACACATTACATTGTAACTTCACCCTCTCACACTTCTAAACATTGCTTCTGTCAATGCCCCAGGCTCACATTTTACCCATCATGTATCCCATGTCTCCTCAATCTAATGTTAACCCCATAATGGAATCATCTGATATTTTAACCTGCACTTTATATTATATAATCTATATATTTTGACCAACTCTTCACCTTCATCCCCATAACAAATCATCATCTCTCCAGCCCAGTAAACCGTACACAAATCTAGCAGGAACAAAACCGTCACTTCATCTGTCTTCTCTTACATTCCTTCTCAGTATCTTAGCATTGTCTCCTTACCAGTCTCATCCAAGGCCATAAGTCTTTCTTGATCCTCATATCTTCTCCCTCACTTACTGTATCTATCATTCCTCTTAAATTGTAAGTTTGTGAAAAGTCAATTTCGATGTCTATACACTTACGTTTACAGAATTTCTTCAGTACATAATTCCATACATTCTCCTGATTGTTCATTTTGATCTGTAATGAAAGCCAGAATCATATCAGGATAGCTAAGGATTTAATAAAAATCTTCTTTGACATAGAGATCTTCATGAGATGTTATGAAGATTAGAAAAGAACCACCACTTTATCCTTATTATAGATAGTATACACATTATTTCTTCAGATTTATTGAAAGCATCAACACTACTTGGCTCCTAGTCAAGTGTGGATCAGTAGTATCATTAGGATTCTGTTATGGTTTGTATGGATGGACCTCTTATAGCTAAGAGATTGGGAAGCTTACCTGGGGGTTCATTGCTATATTTTTGTTGTGAAAAATAGAAAGGTTTATGTGGTCAATGGGGGAACTTGCAGTTTCATTGGCACCCTTTTCCCACTATTCGATAAACTGCTGCTTTGGCCTCCTACGTCTATGATCCTCCAACACCACTACCACAAACTGTTTCTCCACCAACACCTCCTGCACTGTAAATGCACCGTCCATTTTTGCTAAAAGAATCCTGAATTTCTTACCTGACCTGATACAGAAGGACCAATCTGGTTTCATACCCCACAGACAAACAGGGGACAACATTAAGATAATTTTAAATATCATACACCTTTCCCGAAATTCCAACTCTCCTCTATGCCTGCTCGCACTTGATATTGAAAAGGCGTTTGATATGTTTGAATGGCCTTTTCTGTTTGCTACTTTGCCCAAATTTGGATTTTCGGGAAGGTCTATCAATATGCTACGTACATACTACAACTCCCACAGGGGTAGCCTAAACCTTCCAGGATCCCAAAGAGCATGTATTTCCATACAATGGGGCACCAGACATGGATGTCCTTTACGAACCCCCCCCCCCCCCACCTCGTTCTCTTGCCGCTGGCCCAGGCCATCAGGGCTAATTTGGGGATCAAGGGCTTTTTTTACCGTTTTAGCTTTTCCTTTTTTACTGTTTCAGCCATTTAGCAGGTCTGCTTTCTCTGATAGGTGGACAGCTGATACTCTTACAAATAAGTAGACTGGTCCTTATGTATAAGAAATTATTTTTTGGTGCGCTGAGTGAGGATCAACATATTTTCTTCTAAGTACAACTATAAGGTAGGACACCATCACTTCAAACGCTCTCTGTTTGCTGATTACCTATTTGCTCACTGGCAAACCCTGAGTCATCCATAGAGGCCCTGATGTCTACTATTGACCAATATAGTGCCCTCTCAGGTCTCCGCCTGAAGCTTGACAAAACTGAAGCTCCCAGCTGAGGTCTATCCCCAGAAACGCTGAATCACCTACAATCAACCTACAATTTCATTTGGCCTACTTCCCATATAAAATACCTTGGTGTTAATATACTGTAACTAACATGATATCTGACCTGTACAAGGTAAACTATCCCCCTCTTCTCAAATCCATAACAACAGACATGGGTACTTGGTCTAGATCGCACATTTTTTGGAGGGCAATATTGCCTCTGTCAAAATGAATGTCTTACCCAGGCTACTTTACTTTTTTAGGACCCTGCCTATCCCAATAAACAACAAAGAACTAATTTGTTTTCAAAACCAATTTTTTAAATCCATTTGTAGGAATAGGCCTCCCAGAATAGCGAAAAAGATTATGTTTCGGCACAAATAAAAGAGACGTTGATCTTGTCCTAATTTTTCATACTATTTTAAAGCAGCACAATTGTTATTCCTACCTATCACCCATTCTTCCAAACACCAGCCTAGCTGGATATTTATAGAAAACTCCCAAATAGCCTCTCAGTCCTGGGGGGAATCTTATGGTCCCCTTACCCTGACTCACTAAAGACCAATTTCCTGAAGCCAATGATCAACCTTACTTTGAAAACCTGAAGATGGGCCAAGTCTGAATACCAATTAGCTCAACCTCTTTCACCTCTCACTTCATTATTCTCACCTTCGACCACCTTCGAAGTCACCTTCTCAGCAGCTTCAAAAGCTTTTTGGGCCTCTCTTAAATTAGATAGGATGGGATCATGGTTCATGAATAATCGCATCCTTTCTTAAGATCGAATGCGACATGACTTTAATATCCCCAGACAAGAACTCTTTATCTACACTAAACTTAGACACTGGGTTTCTACAATGTATAAAAAACATGGCTTCCTGGTTAACAGTAATTTGTCAAAATGTACCCCTATCCAAAGGGATCCTAGGGCAACTATATAAAATTTTTAACACTCCTCCAGACAAACAGAAACTTTCCTTTGTGTCGAAATGGGAGTTGGATCTGAACCCAACGTGGGACAATAACAAATGGACCGAGGTCTGCTTGAACCTTTCTAAAGGCTCGATAAGCTATAGTGTCTTAGAAACTTCTATAAAGATCCTTCATAGAGCTTATATGACCCCCGTGCGGATGTACAAAATCACTTCCAAGGGGAATGACAAATGCTTCAGAGGATGAGAAACACCAGGTGATTTGCTCCACAAATGGTGTCTGTGCCCCATAGTTCAGGAAATCTGGTCTAAGACTGGTTAACTAATATCGAGACTATTTAAGATTAGCTTGAGGCCGGCTATTGCCACTTGCCTGCTGGGTATTCACTTTACTAATTTGGACTCACAGGGTAATTAACTGGCTCAATTAATTATGCTGGCAGCTAAAAACATTATTGCCAGGTTTTGGAAAGATAGTTTTATTAGATTCCAGGATGTAATCAATAAAGTGAATTATGTCTTTATAAACAAAAAGATGACCCATATCTTATTAGACTCATATCCTACTTTCTTGCGTGTTTGGGAGCCTTGCATGTCATCGCCTGAGTTTATTTCAGGAGTGCCTTTAAAATCAAGGAGCTTCTTGAAGCTCTTTTCTCAATCTTGGCAGAGAGTGGAGACTGGAGCAGACAAGAACAAGTGGTCTCGGAGATAGAGCTGGGATGCTTGGACATTCATTAGCTCATAACTCCTAATGTGGGTTCAACTAAAAGGTAATACAGGGAGACGATTAGGCCACCATGGATCCCCTGGCCCCCCTCCTTTCCATTTCCCCTCTTTTTTTTCTTTCTTATCTTTTTTTCTATTCTTTACTCCTTATCTTTTTCGTTTGTTCATTCAAATTTTCTTTTTCTTCTCTGGTATATAGGGTTAAAGTTTAACTCTAACCCTTATATGGAGTACTTGGGAAACTTAGCAGTTAATTCAAATTCATAACTTTTTGATCCTTCCAATGCTCTCAATGCATACGAATTTTCCTAAAGACATGGCATGTTCTGAGCAGGCTGCAATTTTTGCTTATTAGTTGCGAAGCCTTATACATTGAAATGTTGTAGGATAGAAAAAATTAAAGAAAAATCTGTAAAATCGTTAAGACAGTATCTTGGTGCTACAAAATTGTTCAAAATATGCAACACGACTTTCTTTATAATGAGTATGAGAAACACATTACCTTACATATTTTACTGTTATAAAAATCTTTTGTTTATACCGTATTGGTCCAAATATAAGCCGCACCCGCATGCAAGCCGCACCCGTAAAGTTCAAGGGGAAAAAATAGAAAAAAGATAGTACTCAGATATAAGCCGCACCCGTAAAATTGGAGAGAAAAACACTCTCAAAGTGATCAGCCATTGCAAGAAACCGGCTTTCTGATTAGCACTGTAGCTTTTTTGCAGGTTACAGGCTTTACAGGATGTTAGAATCACTAAAACCGTAAATCGCTATTCAATACAGCAGTCTAAAGCACGAAAATCGGCACCCTTAACTCGCAATCGTGCAAATTGGCAGTCATTTTGCGTTCAGGAATAGAAGCCACACACGTAACAAGCAAAGTTCGCAAATCGGCAATGAGTTTTTTTACGGTCGCGAATATAAACCACACCCGTAACTCGCAAGCTCAAAAATCGGAAAAAAGTGCGGCTTATGTTCGGACCAATAGGGTATATTTCAATGTTGTAAAATTCTTTATACTTGTCTTAAATAAAGGACAATGAAATAAAAAATAAAAAAGACTACCTTCATCTCCACCACCTCAGCACCTCCCCACCATGCCACCAGCCCATCCTTGCACCTCCAATCCATGCCGTCACCACCACAATACATTTTCAGCCTCACTGGCAATCCCAACTTCTTCACCCCCAGAGCCATAAATAGAGGTCAATATTGAGAAAGTCACCACCTTCCATAGGCAGGTGAATAGTTGACCTCCTCACCAGGATTCAAAAGATATATCGGGAGATGAGGAGGCGGCATCATACCCAAGTGTGGGCCTATCTTGTCACGCTGGTATAAATACAAAATAACCAAAGTGTGCTGCTCCAATTAGCAGTATCCAGGAGGTCATTGTCCCTTTAACAAATTCATCCATTATTAAGATTTGAGGAAATGCACCTTCAGAGTGATATCAGGGGACCCTATATAAAACTGAAGACATGTTAAGGTCTGTATGTGGCAGTAATCTGATCGTCTAATTTATATTGTTTTTATCTACTAAGATACACAATTTATTACATCCCGTGGTCCAGATATACCCCAGTAATACAAAAGCCATATAGCAAATAACCAATGGAATTAGTCATTGTTTTCAAAACCCTATATTCAAGGGATTGTCATCATGGAAAATAAGAAAATGAGCCTGGTATAGTGAGGTAGGTCAGCTTTATGGAACTGGTCATGGAGTTAGACCACCTCCCTGTCAGTCTCTCCTTTGGCTCCCCACACCCTACATAAAATAATCTCAAACACTAATATACAAAGTCCTCAATAAGGAGACACCCCGTTACATCTTTGCTTTATCTATCTCTCTGTCAGATTTTTCTGTAACTTCCAGAGCTTTAATCATTCTTTAAAAACGCACTTACTGAAATGAGCCAATCACCTATCACACCTTCACCTATAGTGCTCGCCCCTTCACCTATAGTGCTCGCCCCTTCACCTAGAACGCCCACACCTTCATCTATAGTGCTCGCCCCTTTACCTAAAAGGCTCACATCTTCACCTATAACGCTCACACCTTCACCTATAGCTCTCACACCTTCACCTATAACACTCACACATTCACCTTTAGCGCTCACACCTTCAGATATTACAGATATTAGATGTCCTTCCGGCTCGGCCTTCAACATAATGTAATCTTCCATGTCAATAATGTCTTGGTAATTACAAAATAATGTTGTTATGGCCAATTGATTACACTTTCCATGTTAAACATAATGTACCATCAGTTCACATATTGGTGCAAATAACACCTTGAAATTATACAAGTGTGACATCATAATCAAATATTTTGCCTTATTACCAATCAAAAACATGTTTATGTGGTCAGTACAGGCCATAACAATGACACAACGTGGTTGTTAACATGTCACCTTAATTAATATGTCCAAAGAGTGTTCATGCAGTATTTCATTCATTGTTAGCACATATTTCTACATTATATATGAACATTGATGATATTTATATGTGGAGGTAATACTACTGAATCATAATATAACACTGTTCTGTATAACTACTTGGTTCGTATGTAATGATCATCACATATGAAAACACAAACACTAGATTGAATTCAACATATTTATTATATGTATACAGATTATCATATTCACAACAACAATGGTCGGGACTTAACAGGACAGATGGAGACAAGATTTCTGTTGCAGGAGGTAAGTTTCCAGGGGGTTCCTACTACGTCTCGACAGCCTACTTGGGCTCGTCTTCCTCAACAGCTACATCCACATCAATGTGATCGTCCTTGTCAGCATTTGGCCCTTTAAACCCCATGTCCCTGTGCCTATAACACGCTGTCCCTAACCTGCTTGCGTAACTTAATCCTGTGCATGGCCTGGGCCGTATAGTCATGTGCCTGTTGAGGTTCCCCTCCAGCATGGATTACAGACCCCCATTCACACACAATTAGTACCAACCACTCCTCCATTTAAAGCCTCAGGATGTCCAATATGACAGACTAGGATAATGTGTATATGACATATGTTTACATGGATGTGACATACATGAGCACTCTCAGTACTGTGATATGCTCTGGATCCATGCTGGTTATTACTATGGAAATTATTATTATTATTATTATTCATGCATTACATGTGGCTTTCCTGATTTGTATTAACCTCTTATGTATTGCAAACGATATGTATTATTTTGACATATATTATTGACAATAGTTAATGTTCACAGATAAATGCAGACTCACACATCATACTCTGTCTATGAGGATGTTTAATATAATATTTAGTTTGCACAAATCATATCCCATAATGCATCGCGTGTACTCAGTAAGTCGCGTGCGGACCGTGAGCTGTGATTGGATCAATAGAACAACTACCTGTGAGGCGCTATCACAGAGCTGGGTTAGTTTAATAATTAGAATCAATAGGTAAATGACTTGCACCGTAACTGTCTGTGTGATAGGTTGGAATGGGGCCCTAACACAATAAACTGATAAACTAAACACACTGTACAATATTTATATTTTCTGGGAAAAGTTGACATTAAATATATATGTATCAAGCGACTTGCCCGTCAGAGATGACTGGAGTACAATTTGAAGCCATGGCAATGCTGATTGCCACACAATGTGAGGCTTTTGCTCCTCTGAGGACCTTTGGCGCTCATTGCGAGACTTTCCCTTTGTGTACTTCAAGTGTCCAGCTTTGCAGCGATCACCTTCGGCGCTCATCGGAAAGCCAAATATATAAGTACAGTGTAAAATATAAAATGTATTTAGTACAGTGGATTAATAAATGAATATACTTTACCTATTTATATTTAATATGCAGCAATCAATATCCTGAAGAGCTGACAATCTATTTGCCTTCTTTCTTGCTTAGCTGATTTTTCCCTCATCCAGATATTTCCCTCCGATTCTCTCAATTTATTTATTATTTAATTAAGAAAGTAATTAGTCTAGTCCAGATTATAATACAAAGCTGTACAGGTGTAGTGATTGTTATTGTCACAAGTATAGCAGCTATTGAGACTAGGACAGTAAACTGATAAAGTAAACACGCTGTACAATGTTGGTGATGATACATTACCCAGAAGAAGATCTTGTGCGGCCGTTAGTGCAAGTGATCCCAGTGAGTCCGTGCAGCGCTTATATACAGTGTGAGGTGTAAAGAATCTGACGTCTTCTGTCTTATATACTCAAGAAACCACGCCCCGTTGTTAACCAAATTAGGTCACGTCCCAGACATTTTATTTCTAGTGTTCATTTACATGTGAGAATTTAATTTAACCCCAGAATAACCGGCTTAGTGCAACTCAAAACTACTGCTCTACACATTGATAATGAGCAGGCCGCGCTGTATAGTGATACTGAGTATCTACACACTGATGATGAGCAGGCTGTGCTGTAAAGTGATAGTGAGTATCTACACACTGATAATGATCAGGCCGTGCTGTATAGTGATAGTGAGTATCTACACACTGATAATGATCAGGCCGTGCTGTATAGTGATAGTGAGTATCTACACATTGATAATGAGCAGGCCGCGCTGTATAGTGATACTGAGTGTCTACACACTGATGATGAGCAGGCTGCGCTGTATAGTGATAGTGAGTATCTACACACTGATAATGAGCAGGCCGTGCTGTATAGTGATAGTGAGTATCTACACACTGATAATGAGCAGGCTTTAGTATATAATAATATCACCACTGACCCTTCTACCACTTCTGCTGGGCGGCTGTTTCACTTTCCTGCCACTCTGTATATAACTAATCCCACTAATTATTTTTGACTCTCCCACCCCATAACCTTTTTGTTCTGTTATTTCTCTATATCTAAGGAATGATTGCCTGCGTTATATGTGAAGATCACATGATTTCTCTTTTTTACATGTTACCCAATAGTGTACAGACAAATTTGGCAGAGTTACACAGGAGCAGGGCGTGTTGTTTTGCAGGGCTGGCCACGTCAGTTTATTCTGGTACTGGAGCCATTTCAGTTTCCTGAGAGCTCTGCGCCGAGGACAGTTCTGACTTTCATGTTGGATTTGTTTTCTAAATGAAGACCAGAGATGGAGTCCACCCACCAAAGACCTGATGTGTCTGAGATGTCCACTGTGCCCCTGGATTCACCTGGATGATACAGACTGGAAGGGGTCTTATCCTAAAGGAAAGGTGAGAACTTTATATAGATACACGTTCAGAGCTCCAATGGTGATATCCAGGACTGAATATAAACTAAGGAAGAGTGACCTGGTGTAATGGGGCAAGGTTGGGATTCTGAGAGTGGGAAGAGGGGGTCCTGTAGGGGTAATGGGGGGGGGGGTAATGGTGGGGGTGGGGGTGCAGATCCCAGGCTGTTGGGAGAGGGTAATTCAGACTGATGGTTCCAATACTATTCTTGTCACTTAGAAGTTGACCTTTTTATAAACACTGGTCACTTCTGGGAGTTTTATGCAAATTTATTCTCCTTAGAGGTATATGTGAGTCCATGTTACTTTCTCAGCCTCGCAGTGGTCCCCCTGAATGGTGCACGTGGACCACTAGGGGCCACGGGCTAAAGTCTGGGAACATCTGGAATATGTAGCAGTATAAATAAGTGCATGTGTAACATTACAAGACGTCTTCTCTCTACAAGGAAGTAACTAACAAAAAAAAACACACCCAGACGCTGCCTGCAATTTCAAATGAACTCCACAAATGGAGACCCACCAAGATGTTAAAAACTGCCAGAGTATATAATAGCAGTAATAAAAAATCTCATTAGTTTACAAGGACACACAATCCTGAGAAAGTAACAGACATAATAAGCAGACCAAAAAAATGATGGCTGCACTTGTGCATAATTTGGTACAAAAAAAAACATTTTGCCCACTATGAAGTTTGGTTATTTCAAAGATTTTATATAAACAATGTAACCCCAGTGCTCAAGTAAATGATGCAGAACTGCACTTTATAATAGACAAAATATTCACATAATCCAGCCCTTATCTTTTATATGAACTTACTCTATAGTGGGAGCCTCTTGTTATGTTTCTGCTGATCCTCTTCTACAAATGAATAGAGGGAGTGTTTAGATTCTTAAAATGAAATTTGCCAACCATACTAGGACTAATGGAAATCTAATGTGTACCAGGCCAATCCCAGATGGAAAATGAGCTCATTGCAGAACTAGACTAAGAGAGAATAAATGTGTATTTTATATTAATAAATTCATTTTGTTATAACAATGGTGTTGGGGTCAGGACCTCAGGATTCTCAGTACCTCAGGATCTCAGGACCTCAGGATATCAGGATCTTAGGATCTCAGGACCTCAGGATCTCAGGACCTCAGGACCTCAGGACCTCAGGGGTCTTAGGACCTCAGGATCTCAGGACCTCAGGATCTCAGGACCTCAGGATCTCAGGACCTCAGGGATTTCAGGACCTTAGGACCTCAAGATCTCAGGATTTCATGACAGGTAGAATAACCAGAAACAATTAGACATATAACCATACAGACTCATCCATATGTAATGGACTCATGAATAGTGATGTCACGAACATCAAATTTTCGGTTCGCGAACAGCGGACGCGAACTTCATCAAATGTTTGCGAACGGGCGAACCCGGCGAACCGCCATAGACTTCAATGGGCAGGCGAATTTCAAAACCCACAGGGACTCTTTCTGGCCACAATAGTGATGGGAAAGTTGTTTCAAGGGGACTAACACCTGGACTGTGGCATGCCGGAGGGGGGTCCATGGCAAAACTCCCATGAAAAATTACATAGTTGTTGCAGAGTCTGGTTTTAAGCCATAAAGGGCATAAATCACCTAACATTCCTAAATTGTTTGGAATAACGTGCTTTAAAACATCAGGTATGATGTTGCATCGATCAGGTAGTGTAAGGGTTACACCGGCTTCACAGTAACAGACCAATCTCCCCGTTTAATGCACCGCAAACAACCGCAAACAGTCCCTTTTGCACAACCGCAAACTCCCCATTTGCACAAGGTTGGATACCAAGCTAGCCATGTCCCGTTCCTTGTCCTCACTGATGTCATTGAAGGTCTCTTCCTCCACCCAGCCACCAAGGGTCCCCGAAAGGTGACAACAAGCCCCCTGGGACGCCTGCTGTGTTTGATCTTCCACCTCCTCAAAGCCACCTTCCTCCTCTGACTCCTCTTCTTCAGACTCCTCTCTCTGCGTTGCCTCTGTTTGCGTTATTATAACAAGTGTACTGTTAAGTAGTACTATTCCTATCGGTTTAATCCCTGTTAGGTCCACTATTAGGGGACTTGTATATGGCATGGATTTTTGGAACAGGGAGATGGAAAAAGATGCTTGGTCGGACCTCCTACTTCAAATTTGGGGCACTGCGTGTGCAATCTAAGGTGCCACCAGATATGAGTGTCACTGTGCACTGGCAAAAGTTGGCAGAGTAGATGCAATAGGCTTCACACACACGCCTGTAGGCAGGCAATTGCTATTCAATCTATTACAGTCAAAAAAGTGTTGTTTTATTTCACTGAGCACAATATAAGCTGTGAGCCTGACACAGGCAGGCAACTGAAATTAGATTATAGGGAAAAAAATGGTTGTTTTCAATGTATGGTACACCACCAGGTATGAGTAGTGAAAATAAGCACAATATAAGCTGTTAGGTGTTAGCCTGTCACACACACACGCTGGCAAGCAGGCATATGCAATTAGATTACACAGAAAAAAATTATAAAATAAAATAAATGATGTTCTAGCCCTAAAAAGGGCTTTTTGGGTTGCTGTCCTTGCAGCAGATATCAGATGAGTCCTTTAGGTCTGTAGTGGAAGCTAATTACACAGCCTGGCTATGTATTTCCCTATTAAATCTCCAGCAGCTACACTATCTGTCCTCTCACAACGAATGCAGCTTCAGAATGATTCTAAAATGTATGCTGTCCTTCAGATGGAAGGCTCTGGAAGGGAGTGTATGCTGCTGATTGGCTGGAATGTGTCTGCTGACTGTGAGGTGCAGGGTCAAAGTTTCCTCAATGATAAAGTATAGGGGGCGAACGGAAAAGCGCATGTGTTCGCCGTCCGCTGCGAACGCGAACATGCCAAAATCGAACTGTCCGCGACATCTCTACTCATGAACCATGTGTATTACAGTGAGGGAAAAAAGTATTTGATCCCCTGCTGATTTTGAACGTTTGTCCACTGACAAAGAAATGATCAGTCTATAATTTTAATGGCCGGTGTATTTTAACAGTGAGAGACAGAATAACAAATAGAAACAACAAGAAAAACGCATGTCAAAGAAGTTATAAATTGATTTGCAGGTCAATGAGGGAAATAAGTATTTCACTCCTTCAACTTAGTACTTGGTGGCAAAACCCTTGTTGGCAATCACAGAGGTCAGACGTCTCTTGTAGTTGGCCACCAGGTTTGCACACATCTCAGGAGGGATTTTGTCCCACTCCTCTTTGTAGATCCTCTCCAAGTCATTAAGGTTTTGAGGCTGATGTTTGGCAACTCGAACCTTCAGCTCCCTCCACAGATTTTCTATGGGATTAAGGTCTGGAGACTGACTAGGCCACTCCAAGGCTTTAATGTGCTTCTTCTTGAGCCACTCCTTTGTTGCCTTGGCTGTGTGTATTGGGTCATTGTCATGCTGGAATACCCATCCACGACCAATTTCCAATGCCCTGGCTGAAGGAAGGAGGTTCTCACCCCAGATTTTAGGGTACGTGGCCCCGTCCATCGTCCCTTTCATGCTGACGACTTCATGGTTCCGATTTTCACAATCGGCCCCTAACTTGTGGCCTTGACGAATTGAATAGTACCATAAGTTGGGGTCGCTGTGGCCTTGCAGTGGGCCCGCAGACATACGGCCCAGACTCTGTAACTTAAGGTCTTGCAATTGGATGAGGCCCAATGTGATTGTTATGTTCCTGCCTTTATGGCCCATACCAGTAGGGTAGATTTCCATCTTAGGAGTAAGAGGGCAAGTGGTCCCAACCTGAACTTGACTAAGAAGAATATCAGGGACTTTATGCTTGGGACTTGGAGTTTGCACTATATTTACTTGAGGTTAACTTAAGGTTTTAGCCATTTACTATTATTGAGAATACCTGGTGGCAGTACTGAGACATATTGAAAACAGGGGACTTACCGTTAGTTGATTTGTATCAGTTTTTAATTATGTTCTATATGTAATTTTTAAGACATATTGTGAATACAAGTTAAGTTTTACTATAATCTTCTTCCTATATGTTGGAATTGTGATTTTCCTGTTGGGTACTTTGGTTTGTTTTTACCCACTGGCGCTTTTCTTTTCTGTACATAATTCTTTACACGACTAGTGGGGACAGCAAGTGACCCTATTATATGTCTCAGAGTTATGGGGTGTTAGAGAAAATGAGGGTCAGTAAGAAGTACAATTGTAATATTAGGAAGATTTGGCGACTAATTACTTAGTATGAAACAAACCTCCATTTTTGCTTAAAGTGAACTTTTTGTGCCAAGAGATTTCTACTGACAAGAGGACATCCTTTGAGGCTGAAAGTGAAAAGATTCCACCTTAAAGAAAGAAAAGGTTTCCTTACAGTAAGGGTGGTTAATCTGCGGAATTCTCTACAAAGGAGGTGGTGACAGCGGATTCGATAGATAACTTTAAAATCGGATTGAATAAATATTTGGATAAGAAGAGCATTCAGGGTTTTCCTTGATCCGGGAGGAATCCACTCGCCAGTGTCTTGGGTCAGGAAGGAGTTTTATTTTATTCCCCTTGTGATCGGCAAAGCTTCAATGTTTTTATTTCTGTTTGTGTTCCTCTGGATTGATTAACAATTAATTAACAATTTATCTGCATATTACAAAGGTCAGTAGAGATCTAAAAAGGTTGAACTTGATGGACTAAAAGTATTTTCCCAATTTCCTGCAGTCTTGTTATTAGCAAGACGTCCTAGGGCTCATCTCACTTCACTTTCCAAGATGTCTGGCTCCAGCTCATTGGACAGACTATTGAGGTCATCACTGCTGTTAAGATCCTTCCTGTATAGATCGTCAGTGTATTCCTACCACGTCTTCTTTATCTGATCTTCTTTAGTTAAGTCCCTACCATTTTGTCTTTTATGGTGCCCACTTTGGCATGAAAGGTGCCTTTGAGATCCCTAAACTCTTTACATCGCTCCTTGTAGAACGTCTCCTTGTCTCTTCTTGCTTTTCTCTGGAATTCTACATTCAGTTGGAAAAATCTTCTCCTATCTCCACTTCCTGTCGCTTTCCTTCTTTCCTGGGCTACTTTCAAAGCCTCACCAAATAGCCAGTTTGTCTTCTTACTTTTCTTTCTTTTAGTGATATTCTTTGTTGATGTTTCCTGGATAATATTGCAAACTTCAATCCAAAGTTCTTCAGACATTCTATCTTCCATGTCTAGTTCTTCAGGCATTCTATCTTTTGTGTCTAGTTCTTTCATGACTAGTTCTTCCGGCATTCTATCTTCCATGTCTAGTTCTTCAGGCATTCTATATTCTATGTCTAGTTCTTCAGGCATTCTATCTTCCATGTCTAGATCTTCAGGCATTCTATCTTCCATGACTAGTTCTTCAGTCATTCTATCTTCCATGTCTAGTTCTTCAGTCATTCTATCTTCCACGTCTAGTCCCTTAAGTCTATTCTTTACTCCCACTGTATAGTCATAGGGTATATTATTTATTTCATATATATGGTTTTTCCTCTTTTCTTCAGTATAATTCTGAACGTTGCAATAAGAAGCTCATGGTCTGAGCCGCGGTCACCTCTAGGTCCTGTTTTTTCTGAATATCTTTGTAGAACTGGACAACTTCAGCCTCTTCACCATCCATGGTTGGAGCACAGACTTGGATCACTGTGATATTGAATGTTTTGCCTTGGGTTCAAATGTAAATAATTCTGTCATTTATTGGGCTGTAACCGAGCACTGCTTTGGCCACTTTTTGATTGACCAGGATGGCTACTCCATTTTTTCTGTGGGATTCTTGACCACAGCAGAAGATCTTTGTCATTGTCTGATGTGAAACGTCCCATTCCAGTCCATTTAAGGTCACTAATTCCCAGGATATCGATGTGTCACCTTGTCATCTCATTCTTGACCACATCTAGTTAGCCTTGGTTCATAGCTCTACCATTCCAGGTTGCCATGCTGGATTGTTCTTTGCAGCAGTGGGCTTTCCTTTCCCTTCAGCTGGGTGTCCTCTCGGCTTTGGCCCAACCACTTCATTAGACCTGGTGGTACTTGTACTTGCCCTCTGCTCCTCCTCAGTAATGTGGTGGCATCTTCTGACCTGAGGGGCTCATCTTTAAGTGCCATATCGTTATGTCTCTGGTTGTGCTTGTCTGTAAAGTTATCTTAGCTAAGTTACTTGAGTGGGTTGCCAGTTCCTCCCTAGTGGATTGCAATTTGTCTGACTTCTCTGCCATGAACTGTCCATCTTGGGTGACACTTCATGGTATAGCCCACAGCTTCATTGAAGTACAAAAGCCCCTTCACCACAACAACGTTTATTACTTCTACTACTAGTATTATTATTATTTATTCATATATTTAATTTAATTGTATCCAGATTTTTTTATATATATTTCCTTCAATATTGTACTGTTGAAAAGATTAAATAAATACATATTTTCCAGTTGTCATATTTAACAATTATTATATAGTTATTTTTGTACATCTTATTTTATTGATATTTAGTACTATTATTAATATTATTATTATTATATATTCATATTTTAAATTAAATGTCATGTCCATATATATTATATTATTTTATATATTTCCTTCAATATTATATTGCTGAAAAGATTTAAAAAACAAATATATTGATATCATGAGTTGCAGTAAACACAGACTAGGAGACAGTTTTAGGGTTTTCATTGGAGAGAACTTGAGGGCTGATCCAGAAGCTTTTACTCAGACAGAAGCTGTAGATGATATGGAGATATTAGGGGTAATGATTTGGTGAATAAGATGATTGTCCTGCAGGGCTCGGACACATTGGTTGTGAGTTAGGTGAATGTCGGTGATTTGAGGCCGATGGATCTAACTACAGAACTACAGCCTTATTAATTTGCAATTCGGCCAATTTTTTTACAGAAAATTTTAGTTAGTGAAGACCGCGCTTTTGGATAGAAGTTCACTAACTAAAAATTTCTATAAAAAAATATATGCTGTGTGCTTATATAAAGCCCTATTCAATTGGCCGAATCACAATTTAATAAGGCTGCAAGTGTTTGAGCGCCCCCTTGTGGAGTATTTTTTATTATCAAAAAAGTGTAGCTGTCAGCTTAAATCCAAAGGACATTTATAGGGAACTGAGGTGGGAACTCTATCACCACTTAATATAACTATGACATTTATCACAACCCCTGGTACAAATAATGTGTCTATCCCCAGTCCCACTAACACCTAATACATTATATTAGAGCATAAATCAGAGACATAGGAACCATTCAGCTCTTGTGATAAACTAATTGTATCCAGTGAGTGGTCACTTTGTTCTAATGCTCCAAGGGACATTGTAGTAGTTGTAATGAATGACCCCAAGATGATGAGGTCTCATCCACATTGTCTAAATATCTGTCATGTTATATACAAGAGCCAAGTCATAGCAGCCTCTTTATGTTTATGTCCTTACAGAGTGCTACAAGAGGAGGTCCACCAAGGATCGGAGGAATGGGGCCCAGACCCAAGGAGAAGGAAGAAGCTATCAGTACATGAAGATACAGACCGACCAGGAAATGGTGAGACTGCTCGGAGACCATGAGCTCACTATAGACAGTTACAGTCACATACTGAGTGTGAGAGAGACAACTGACTCTAGTGTGTGACATACTGCGAGATGTTTACTGAATTATTACTGTGCTGTCAATATTCCTATTGTATTATACTTTACGTAGTAATAGTATAATTATTGTGTTACTTCCTCAGAAAACGCTGAACAATGGGACGAGGAAGAAAGAGGAGAGAAATGGGACCAGTGACAGAGAGATCATCATCAGCAATGGGACGAGGAAGAAAGAGGAGAGAAATGGGACCAGTGACAGAGAGATCATCATCAGCAATGGGATGAGGAAGAAAGAGAAGAGAATGGGACCAGTGACAGAGAGATCATCATCAGCGATGGGATGAGGAGGGAAGAGGAGAGAAATGGGACCAGTGACAGAGAGATCATCATCAGCGATGGGACGAGGAAGAGTGAGGAGAGAAATGGGACCAGTGACAGAGAGATTATCATCAGCTATGGGATGAGGAGGGAAGAGGAGAGAAATGGGACCAGTTACAGAGAGATTATCATTAGCAATGGGATGAGGAGGGAAGAGGAGAGAAATGGGATGAGTTACAGAAAGATAATCATCAGCAATGGGACGAGGAAGAGAGAGGAGAGAAATGAGACCAGTTACAGAGAGATTATCATCAGCAATGGGACGAGGAAGAGAGAGGAGAGAAATGGGACCAGTTACAGAGAGATTATCATCAGCAATGGGATGAGGAAGGAAGAGAAGAGAAATGGGAAGAGTGACAGAGAGATAATCATCAGCAATGGGATGAGGAGGGAAGAGGAGAGAAATAGGACGAGTGACAGAGAGATCATCATCAGCAATGGGATGAGGAGGGAAGAGGAGAGAAATGGGATGCGTGTCAGAGAGATAATCATAAGCAATGGGACGAGGAAGAGGGAGGAGAGAAATGGGACCAGTGACAGAGAGATTATCATGAGCAATGGGATGAGGAGGGAAGAGGAGAGAAATGGGACCAGTGACAGGGATATTATCATCAGCAATGGGATGAGGAGGGAAGAGAAGAGAAATGGGACCAGTGACGGAGAGATAATCATCAGCAATGGGATGAGGAAGAGAGAGGAGAGAAATGGGACCAGTGACAGAGAGATCATCATCACCAATGGAGTGAGGAAGAAAGAGGAGAGAAATGGGACCAGTGACAGAGAGATAATCATCAGCAATGGGATGAGGAGGGAAGAGGAGGGAAATGGGAGGAGTGACAGAGAGATCATCGTCAGCAATGGGATGAGGAGGAAAGTGAAGAGAATTGGGACCAGTGATAGAGAGATCATCATCAGCAATGGGATGAGGAGGGAAATGGGCCCAGTGACAGAGAGATCATCATCACCAATGGGATGAGGATGAAAGAGGAGAGAAATGGGACCAATGACAGAGAGATAATCATCAGGAATGGGGTGAGGAAGAGAGAGGAGAGAAAAGGGACTAGTGACAGATACATCATCATCACCAATAAGATGTGGAAGAAAGAGGGGACAAATGGGACCAGTGGCAGATAGATAATCATCAGCAATGGGGTGAGGAAGAGAGAGGAGAGGAATGGGACCAGTGGCAGAGAGATCATCATCGGCAATGGGATGAGGAGGAAAGAGGAGAGAATTGGGAGCAGTGATAGAGAGATCATCATCAGCAATGGGATGAGGAGGGAAGAGGAGAGAAATGGGACAAGTGACAGAGAGATCATCATCACCAATGGGATGAGGAAGAAGGAGTGGACAAATGGGACCAGTGACAGAGAGATCGTCATCACCAATGGAGTGAGGAAGAAAGTGGAGAGAAATGGGACCAATGACATAGCGATAATCATCAGCAATGGGATGAGGAGGGAAATGGAACCAGTGACAGAGAGATAATCCTCACCAATGGGATGAGGAAGAAAGTGGGGACAAATGGGACCAGTGACAGAGAAATAATCATCAGCAATGGGATGAGGAGGGAAGAGGAGGGAAATGGAACCAGTGACAGATAGATCATCATCACCAATGGGATGAGGAAGAAAGTGGGGACATACGGGACCAGTCACAGAGAGATCATCATCACCAATGGAGTGAGGAAGAAAGAGGAGAGAAATGGGATCAGTGACAGAGAGATAATCATCAGCTATGGGGTGAGGAAGAGAGAGGAGAGAAATGGGACCAGTGACAGAGAGATCATCATCAGCAATGGGGTGAGGAAGAAAGAGAAGAGAAATGGGACGAGTGACAGAGAGATAATCATCAGCAATGGGGTGAGGAAGATAAAGGGGAGAAATAGGACCAGTAATAGATAGATAATCATAAGCAATGGGGTGAGGAAAAAAGGGGAGAGAAATGGGATCAGTGACAGAGAGATCATCATCAGCAATGGGATGAGGAAGAAGAGTAGAGAAATGGGATCAGTGACAGAGAGATCATCATCAGCAATGGGATGAGGAAGAAAGAGGGGACAAATGGGACCAGTGACAGAGAGATCATCATCACCAATGAAGTGAGGAAAAAAGAGGAGAGAAATGGGACCAGTGACAGAGAGGTCATCATCAGCAATAGGATGAGGAGGAAAGTAAAGAGAATTGGGACCAGTGATAGAGAGATCATCATCAGCAATGGGATGAGGAGAGAAGAGGATGGAAATGGGACCAGTGACAGAGAGATCATCATCACCAATGGGATGAGGAAGAAAGAGGGGACAAATGGGACCAGTGACAGAGAGATAATCATCAGCAATGGGGTGAGGAAGAGAGAGGAGAGAAATGGGACTAGTGACAGAGAGATCATCATCAGCAATGGGATGAGGAGGAAAGTGAAGAGAATTGGGACCAGTGATAGAGAGATCATTATCAGCAATGGGATGAGGAGGGAAGAGGAGAAAAATTGGCCCAGTGACAGAGAGATAATCATCAGGAATGGGGTGAGGAAGAGAGAGGAGAGAAAAGGGACTAGTGACAGATACATCATCATCACCAATAAGATGAGGAAGAAAGAGGGGACAAATGGGACCAGTGACAGAGAGATCATTATCACCAATGGAGTGAGGAAGAAAGAGGAGAGAAATGGGACCAGTGGCAGATAGATAATCATCAGCAATGGGGTGAGGAAGAGAGAGGAGAGAAATGGGACCAGTGGCAGAGAGATCATCATCAGCAATGGGATGAGGAGGAAAGAGGAGAGAATTGGGAGCAGTGATAGAGAGATCATCATCAGCAATGGGATAAGGGTGGGAAGAGGAGAGAAATGGGACGAGTGACAGAGAGATAATCATCAGCAATGGGATGAGGAGAGAAGAGTAGAGAAATGGGACCAGTGATGGAGAGATCATCATCAGCAATGGGATGAGGAGGGAAGAGGAGAGAAATGGGACCAGTGATAGAGAGATTATCATCAGCGATGGGAAGAGGAGGGAAATGGGACAAGTGATAGAGAGATCATCATCACCAATGGGATGAGGAAGAAAGAGGGGACAAATGGGACCAGTGACAGAGAGATCATCATCACCAATGGAGTGAGGAAGAAAGTGGAGAGAAATGGGACCAGTGACAGAGAGATCACCATCACCAATGGAGTGAGGAAGAAAGTGGAGAGAAATGGGACCAGTGACATAGCGATAATCATCAGCAATGGGATGAGGAAAAAAGGGGAGAGAAATGGGACCAGTGATAGAGAGATAATCATCAGCAATGGGGTGAGGAAGAAATGGGAGAGAAATGGGACCAGTGATAGAGAGATAATCATCAGCAATGGGATGAGGAAGAGAGAGGAGAGAAATGGGACCAGTGATAGAGAGATAATCATCAGCGATGGGATGAGCAATAATGTGGCTGCACATTCCCATGTAAGGGCTGTAATACCGAGGTACTGGCAGGAACTACACTGGTACAACTATCTAGTTCAAGCTTCACCACACACACAAGAAACATTCATTGTGCCAGTAGCAAATATGGCTGCTGCATTAACTCTACAAACACTGCCTGAAACAAATATGGCCACCATAACCACATGACACACAAACAGTAAAATGAGTGCACGAGACTGCTGTTTTCAGGGCTTAGAGAACTGTTATTCCTGTTTACAATATATACATTAAATGATACATCAACTCTCAGAAATTCAGCATTTCTGTGGCGCCTTCTATGAAAAGCGTAAACTGTCCTTATATTTGTCATGGAAAGTAGCGAGTCTCAATAGAACAAAAAGTAGAGGCAGGGATTGGTGTGGCAGCTCGAAGCAGCCATATTTCATTGTGATATTATTATTATTATTATTATCAAAGGATAGGGGTCAGACTGTGCCTTCCAGTGAGGAGGAATCCCTTCACCGTCATAGTTAGAATTTACCTGTCTATCCCCAACAATTATTACAGGGGTTCTAGACTTATTCTTACATTTAACCATTTTATTAAAGGGACATGGATGGTTTCTGTATTTTACTAGGTATATAATATATCTGTGTATCTCTTCATCTTATGTACTTTTTCCTGTTAAGAAGTGTTTGAAATCTCTATTTTTCTGCTTAAAATCATATCATCTGTACCTGTTTGAGACTGCCCTCTGTAGCTCATGCTGCTCATGAATACATAGTGTGAAGCACAGTGTTTCAAATTAGCCAGACAGTGACTTCTCTCAAGTAGCATGTTGTAAAATATTGCCACTGATTGGCCACTATGAAACCCTGCACTTAGGAGTACATTGTCTTCATCAGCTGTAGAGGGGAGATACCAGTTAGGAACTGATTAGTAAGATCTTCTTAATAAAATAAAGTGCACAGAAGTAAAGCGATGCACATGGATATTATATACCTAGTGGCATCTAGAAATCTTCCATGAGCCTTTAAGTGCCACAGGAATGTGGCAGGATTCGATAGAACTGAATAAGGATAGTATCAGTGTCCAGATGACTAGTTATATTCAAACCAAAAAATGGTTCCCCCAATAAAGGGACGTGGGACTTATCAATGCATCTCTATGATGCAGAGCAATATCCATGAGTTCATAATCCCTTTAAGATAATAGCTTACAATCAAATGCTACACATCTTATTTTAAAAACATTTTTGGATAATAATCAAGTTCTTCAAAACAGTATATGAAACAGTATGATACTTCAGTGGTCACTTAAAACAGTATGAAACTCTGAGAGTGTATTTTTACCCCCTGTATCACACGTTAATACGTATTGTGCTCAGATCAAGCGCCGCTTTCCTCAGAATTTGATGGCTGGTATTGGATTCCTCCATGGAAGTGTGAAGAACGTCTCCTGAGGGCTGTGTTTCTTGTACAGGGAAGGACAACACTTCAATTGGGGATACCGAACATGCTGGAGGTTGTGGGTCCTTATTCTGGATGATGTGTATTGTTGTATGACTGTTAGAAGCTATAGGTTGTGTGTCTTGACTTTGGATGATGTGTAATGTCTCACGATTGTTAGAAGCTATAGGTTGTGTGTCTTGACTTTGGATGATGTGTAATGTCTCACGACTGTTAGAAACTGTAGGTTGTATTTCCTGACTTTGGATGATGTGTACTGTTGTACGACTGTTAGAAGCTATAGGTTGTGTGTCTTGACTTTGGATGATGTGTACTATTGTACGATTGTTAGAAGCTATAGGTTGTGTGTCTTCACTTTGGATGATGTGTACTATTGTACGACTGTTAGAAGCTGTAGGTTGTGTTTCCTGACTTTGGATGATGTGTACTGTCTCACGATTGTTAGAAGCTATAGGTTGTGTGTCTTGGTTCTGATTAAGGTGTACTGTTGCACGGCTGTTAGAAGCTGTAGGCCGTGTGTCTTCATTATATACTCTCTGCCATGTTGGAGTTCTGGGATCTACCACTTGTGTTTCTTGCTCAGAAACTTTAAGCTCTTCTCTTGCTGGTCTTGTGCAATCTGCAGGCTGAGTCTCTTGCACAGAGTAGGGAAGTCCATCCAATATATCACGAGGACCTGTGACCAAACAAACAAAAGACAAATCTAATACCAATACATGATAATTAGTGAAAGATACATTTGCATCATTTTGTGATAGGATGAAACCTTGCACTAAAACAGTGTTGTCCAACATTTTTCAGGTTAATTATTATTATTATTATTATTTTCCAGTAAGGTGATTAATAATTTTTTAAGAAAATAATTACAAAAATGTATTTATAAATGGACAATAGCCCTGATTGGGGAGAAGCTTGTAATTAAGTGCTATGGTACCTGCTTCTCTTTCTCCCCCAAAGGAGCCTTGTCCAATCTTCAATCCCTTTACCGCGCCAGCACTAAATGGACATCACACCTCTGGGCTTTGTTGTTTCCAGCCAGAGGCTACCCTGGTGATAACCATGGTTTCCCCTATTCAGCCATGTCTAGGGTGTGGTGACCCACATCATCACTGAATACCCCTTGTGTCAGTGTGTTTTGGATACTTTGTAGCCCTCCACTTGTTATACAAATTGTGTGTTACTGAGGTGCTTTTTGTTCTCAGATTGTCTCTGACTTTTGCCAATTGTTGTTTGCAAGAACAGGACTTAGAGGCCCATTGTGAAACTAACACAATAGGAGTGTTCAGAATTAAAGACTTCCTGTGCTTCATCCTTCCTTCTCCCACCCCCTCTTTTTATTTTTTGTTATTTCTGTTCTCTCTCTTTCTATCTGTCCCTCTGTCTAGTTATTTTATGTCTTTTTATTTTATCTAACTTCTCTTTAGGGCTTATTGGATATAGCATACTAAATCGTATGTTATATTATAGATTTGTAATAATCACAAACATACAATAACAAATAAATAAATAAATAAATAGTAGAAAATGTTAGGAAAATGTAAGAACCTGTCCTCCACATGGACATTTGTACTTTATTCAGTCGGTTCTTGCCATATATTATCCATCTAACATTCTACTTCTTTATTAAGTTCTTTATTACATTCTTCATTAATTCTTTACATTAATAAAAACGATAAAAAACAAAAAAAAGAATAAAAGACTTCCTGCTGAATGATTAGGTTAGCTAGCCTTCCTATGTTAATTACATTCATTTTTTGTACTCTGCACCCAGTTACCAGAATCATCACAATCTCTATAACATCTATAAAGGTGATTCCCCAATGATTATAAAAAATAAAAAAGATCTTGAGACTGTCCAAAAAACGTATTTCTTAGTTGGGCCATATTCATTCTATTAAGATGATAGATTTCTCTCAAATATTATATTATTTTAGATGTCTTCCTATTCCAATCAATATATTAGATATTCATTCTTTACAAATGTATTTTTTTAATATATGGAACAATAAACATTCTAGAATTCAAATAAAATTAATGTATTCACATAAAACTATGGATGGCCTGTCTACTGCTCATTTATACAATTATTATATATCTGCAGAATTATCACAATTAACTTTATGGCATATTAATGAATATCAATCATGTTGGATCCAAAAAGAAAATAACTTTATGTCACATCTTGATATACAATATCTATTAAATCTGTTGATAATCCTCACAAGTATTCTTTATTGTATACCTAGTGATTTAAATGGAACAATCATTCTTTTCCCAGTTATCTAAAATTCTAATTATATTTTAGGTAAAGATGAGAAGAGAAACTAATGGCTTTTAAAGAATGTTTCCTTTTTATCATAACAATAAATTAATACATTGTGGTGATTTAAAATCTGCTTTTCAAATGCCTAATAATGACATTTTTGTGTTATCTACAAATTACATTTTTTGATTATCTTTTAAATCTGTCGATATAATTTCTCCTATAACTCAATTTGAAAATTTTGTTTATTTTCTCTTCGTAAAAAAAGGTATTCTGTCCATTATTTATTATAATAGCGTCAAGTTAGAACCAGAAGAAACATTTAATTTTCAATTAAATTAGGAAAAGGATTCAATAAAAACTATAGCAACTGAAGATTAGGAAAATATTTTTTGAATTGTATAGGGGTAATAAATCTTTTTCTTGATTAAAATACTTGCATCGAATCTATATGGCTACTTCCAAAATTAAATACAGTATTTCCATTTATCATAAAAAAAACATTTAGAAATTATGACCAAGAAAATCCATTTTTTCTTTCCCTTTGTGGTGTAAATTTTGCAAAATTCTATCTGATTTTCTAATTTAACCAGACCAAATCCATCCAACTAGTATTTTTTTTACTTGTGGAAACTCACACATTTACCTTTTTCTACGTTATTCCCAAAAATGTATCATATTTTTATAACAGAGAAATTATATAGTATGGCTTCAGCATATTCACGTTTATCGCCTTCTGAACCCGCTGTTGTTCATCCAGGGCTACCATATAGGTGGTGTTGGTTAGTTTCCAGATGAATTGGAAGGTTAATATTAATACCTGATTACCTATCTGGAATTCCCTAGCCTAGGCTTCCTGATCATACCAGCACTTCTGCTTGCATTGGGCTGCAAGCAAATTGTCATTGGCTAGCCCGGTCAGTGTCTTCAGTCCATCTCTGACCCACAGCAAATATGGCACTATAGAGAGTTTCTCCCCTGGTGATCCCCTTCCCAAAACTCCCAGGTCTAATGGCCCTTCACTCGCCATCCATACAAGGGGAGTACAACATGGACTCTTGCTGGACCACTCTGTAGACAAAATAGGAGGTAAGAAAGCCACTATTTCTAATCCTTCTGCTGCTGTATAAAGGCTCTAATCATAGTCTTCAGGGTACCGTTAAAACTGTCAAGTCTTTGGTCTGGGTATTATAATAGGAGCACTACCTCTGGGGCGCTTCACACATCCACCACACATTGAGAGTCATTTTAACCATAAACTAGGTACCTTGATCTGATAAAATTTCACAGGAAAATGGCAAACAAGGCATCACCCACCATTGCTGCCATAATGTGGCAAGGGCTAAAGCCTCTAGATATCAGGTGGCATAATCCACCAAAATGACTATGTATCTCTTGCATGACTTATAAGGCTTGGTAACTGGGTCAATGATATCTACGATTAGTCGTTGAAGGGAATAACAGGTATGGGCTGCAGAGGAGCCCAGGACACTCGTCCCTGGCCACCAAAGAGCTGAAAAGTATTATACGAGGGAAATAAACTATTATAATTATCCTTTACTTGTAACTTGCCAACATATTCCGTAGAACTACACAGGAGTTAAGTACAAGGCAAAAATAATAATAGCACATTGCAAAAAAATGAAGAGCCATCTATAATCTTAAAATCAAATGTACATAGTGCTTATTTCCAAAGCATCTTACAAGAAGTAGTGACATCTTGTGATCTGCTAGGGGTTGTCATGGGCAATTACCAGAAGGGCTGCCCAGTACACTCGGCAATGACAAGACCTAACCAGTCACTGCCCTAACCCCTTCTACAGCTTCAAGATACTGCTCCTCGGGCAATACTTCATCCTCGGAACAATCAAAGAACTGTTCTTCCATTGCTCCTTGGTCTGCTACTCACTCCACCACACAAAGCACAGTGCGAGGGGAACCTCTGGGATTTCCAAGGTAGGCATGGGGTTTAACCCACTTTGGGCGCCTCATCTGTTGACAGCCAAGTCAGCGCACCTCCTGCTGGGTTTTTCTGTTGCTTGGATATTGAAAAGGCAGTGTTGATGAGCCGAGAAGGCAAGGGGGACTGTGGTTCGGGTCACTATTATAGTTTGAGCTGTGGTCCAGGCTGGGCTATGAGCCTCTATTTAATGGTCCACCAAATTGCCAGACTCTTCTTCAGTGCTCGGTAATTTGAATTGGACCCTGGTTCTCACAGTTAGGGAGCAAAGCTGGAAATATTGTCCAGCACAACAACCTTACCCATCTGCTCAAGCGACGTATTGCCTTTTCCACCATCCAATTGAAAGCATGGTAGAGCTTACACTCTAGGTCCTGGGCACTCCTGGCTAGGTTCCAGAATGAATGTTCAGGAGACAACTGGTATCAGACCAGCAGAGCCTGCTTGAATTTGTGGCAGTGTTATTTGAGGTACTAGGAATGGGGTAGGCTGTGCTGGCTTGCCCACTAAGCAAACCCACCAGGAGTTTGAACCAGTCCTTGGGTTTGACCCATTAGAGATGGCATTTCAGCCCAAAGTCCTGAAAGAATTAACAAATCTCTGGAAGACTCTATAGGGCAGCTTCTTTTGTCTTGTGTCAGGACCAGTGGACCTTTGGCTGTGATGTTGTGACTGGCTGATTTCCATTCAGTTAACTCGCTCTTTGGTAACCTCTGTGGTGACTGTCCTCATAACCTCGATTTTGTGATATTGGGACAATCCTTCTCCCACTCTCATAACTGAGATCTTCCCTGCAGGCTTCCCTGGAGCCCTTTGGGAACACCCTGCACCTCATTTAATAACTGCTTATCTGGTCTCTGTTGCTTGCCTTTTCCGCATGATAGCATTTATCCCGCCGCTGCCAAGAGGTTGTCAGAAGGAGGGACCACCTGGACTGGGCAATGAATGAATCCCACTAGGAAGGTCCTCCCCTCTGCAGGTTTCTGTGTATCGATGCTAGGGATGCTGCTCTGGGGGAGAAAAATAAGATGTTACCACATTTATTGTTGTTACATCCAGTCCATGGGCCTCCAGTGGGACAGCGCTGCACTATAGTAAAGTCTTTTACATAAAAAAGAAAAAAGACTACCATCATCTCCACCACCTCAGCACCTCCCCACCATGCCACCAGCCCACCCTTGCACCTCCAATCCATGCCGTCACCACCACAATACATTTTCAGCCCCACTGGCAATCCCAACTTCTTCACCCCCAGAGCCATCAATAGAGGTCAATATTGAGAAAGTCACCACCTTCCATAGGCAGGTGAATAGTTGACCTCCTCACCAGGATTCAAAAGATATATCGGGAGATGAGGAGGCGGCATCATACCCAAGTGTGGGCCTATCTTGTCACGCTGGTATAAATACAAAATAACCAAAGTGTGCTGCTCCAATTAGCAGTATCCAGGGGGTCAATGTCCCTTTAACAAATTCATCCATTATTAAGATTTGAGGAAATGCACCTTCAAAGTGATATCAGGGGACCCTATATAAAACTGAAGACATGTTAAGGTTTGTATGTAGCAGTAATCTGATCGTCTAATTTATATTGTTCTTATCTACTAAGATACACAATTTATTACATCCCATGGTCCAGATATACCCCAGTAATACAAAAGCCATATAGCAAATAACCAATGGAATTAGTCATTGTTTTCAAAACCCTACATTCAAGGGATTGTCATCATGGAAAATAAGAAAATGAGCCTGGTATAGTGAGGTAGGTCAGCTTTATGGAACTGGTCATGGAGTTAGACCACCTCCCTGTCAGTCTCTCCTTTGGCTCCCCACACCCTACATAAAATAATCTCAAACGCTAATATACAAAGTCCTCAATAAGGCGACACCCCGTTATATCTTTGCTTTATCTATCTCTCTGTCAGATTATACTGAAATGAGCCAATGACCTATAGTGTTCGCCCCTTCACCTAGAGCGCCCACACCTTCACCTATAGCACTCACACCTTCACCTATAGCACTCACACCTTCACCTATAGCACTCACACCTTTACCTATAGCACTCACACCTTCACCTATAGTGCTCACACCTTCACCTATAGCACTCACACCTTCACCTATAGCACTCACACCTTCACCTATAGTGCTCACCCCTTCACCTACAGCACTCACACCTTCACCTACAGCACTCACACCTTCACCTATAGTGCTCACCCCTTCACCTACAGCACTCACACCTTCACCTATAGCACTCACACCTTCACCTATAGTGCTCACCCCTTCACCTACAGCACTCACACCTTCACCTACAGCACTCACACCTTCACCTATAGTGCTCACCCCTTCACCTACAGCACTCACACCTTCACCTATAGTGCTCACCCCTTCATCTACAGCACTCACACCTTCTCCTACAGCACTCACACCTTCACCTACAGCACTCACACCTTCACCTACAGTGCGCACACCTTCACCTACAGCACTCACACCTTCACCTACAGCACTCACACCTTCACCTACAGCACTCACACCTTCATCTACAGCGCTTACACCTGTACCTACAGCACTCACACCTTCACCTACAGCACTCACACCTTCACCTACAGCACTCACACCTTCACCTACAGCAGTCACACCTTCACATACAGCACTCACACCTTCATCTACAGCACTCACACCTTCATCTACAGCACGCACACCTTCACCTACAGCACGCACACCTTCACCTACAGCACGCACACCTTCACCTACAGCACTCACACCTTCACCTACAGCACTCACACCTTCTCCTACAGCACTCACACCTTCACCTACAGCACTCACACCTTCTCCTACAGCACGCACACCTTCACCTACAGCACTCACACCTTCACCTACAGCACGCACACCTTCACCTACAGCACGCAAACCTTAATCTACAGCACTCACACCTTCTCCTACAGCACGCACACCTTCACCTACAGCACTCACACCTTCATCTACAGCGCTTACACCTGTACCTACAGCACTCACACCTTCACCTACAGCACGCACACCTTCACCTACAGCACGCAAACCTTCACCTACAGCACTCACACCTTCACCTACAGCACTCACACCTTCTCCTACAGCACACACACCTTCATCTACAGCACTCACACCTTCTCCTACAGCAGTCACACCTTCACCTACAGCACTCACACCTTCACCTACAGCACTCACACCTTCACCTACAGCACTCACACCTTCATCTACAGCGCTTACACCTGTACCTACAGCACTCACACCTTCATCTACAGCGCTCACACCTTCATCTCAGCACTCACACCTTCTCCTACAGCACTCACACCTTCACCTACAGCACTCACACCTTCATCTACAGCGCTTACACCTGTACCTACAGCACTCACACCTTCACCTACAGCACTCACACCTTCACCTACAGCACTCACACCTTCTCCTACAGCACGCAAACCTTCACCTACAGCACTCACACCTTCACCTACAGCACTCACACCTTCTCCTACAGCACTCACACCTTCACCTACAGCACTCACACCTTCTCCTACAGCACGCACACCTTCACCTACAGCACTCACACCTTCACCTACAGCACGAACACCTTCACCTACAGCACGCAAACCTTAATCTACAGCACTCACACCTTCACCTACAGCACTCACACCTTCACCTACAGCACGCACACCTTCACCTACAGCACTCACACCTTCATCTACAGCGCTTACACCTGTACCTACAGCACTCACACCTTCACCTACAGCACGCACACCTTCACCTACAGCAGTCACACCTTCACCTACAGCACTCACACCTTCACCTACAGCACGCAAACCTTCACCTACAGCACTCACACCTTCACCTACAGCACTCACACCTTCTCCTACAGCACACACACCTTCATCTACAGCACTCACACCTTCTCCTACAGCAGTCACACCTTCACCTACAGCACTCACACCTTCACCTACAGCACTCACACCTTCACCTACAGCACTCACACCTTCACCTACAGCACTCACACCTTCATCTACAGCGCTTACACCTGTACCTACAGCACTCACACCTTCATCTACAGCGCTCACACCTTCATCTCAGCACTCACACCTTCTCCTACAGCACTCACACCTTCACCTACAGCACTCACACCTTCATCTACAGCGCTTACACCTGTACCTACAGCACTCACACCTTCATCTACAGCACTCAAACCTTCACCTACAGCACGCACACCTTCACCTACAGCGCTCACACCTTCATCTCAGCACTCACACCTTCTCCTACAGCACTCACACCTTCATCTACAGCGCTTACACCTTCACCTACAGCACTCACACCTTCACCTACAGCAGTCACACCTTCACCTACAGCACTCACACCTTCTCCTACAGCACTCACACCTTCACCTACAGTGCTCACACCTTCTCCTACAGCACTCACACCTTCACCTACAGCACGCAAACCTTCACCTACAGCACTCACACCTTCTCCTACAGCACTCACACCTTCACCTACAGCACGCACACCTTCACCTACAGCACGCAAACCTTCACCTACAGCACTCACACCTTCTCCTACAGCACTCACACCTTCTCCTACAGCACTCACACCTTCATCTACAGCACTCACACCTTCTCCTACAGCACGCACACCTTCATCTACAGCGCTTACACCTGTACCTACAGCACTCACACCTTCACCTACAGCACTCACACCTTCTCCTACAGCACTCACACCTTCACCTACAGCACTCACACCTTCTCCTACAGCACTCACACCTTCACCTACAGCACTCACACCTTCACCTACAGCACTCACACCTTCACCTACAGCACGCAAACCTTCACCTACAGCACTCACACCTTCACCTACAGCACTCACACCTTCACCTACAGCACTCACACCTTCATCTACAGCGCTTACACCTGTACCTACAGCACTCACACCTTCATCTACAGCACGCACACCTTCATCTACAGCAGTCACACCTTCACCTACAGCACTCACACCTTCACCTACAGCACTCACACCTTCAACTACAGCACTCACACCTTCTCCTACAGCACTCACACCTTCATCTACAGCACTCACACCTTCACCTACAGCGCTCACACCTTCATCTACAGCACTCACACCTTCACCTACAGCGCTCACACCTTCACCTACAGCGCTCACACCTTCACCTACAGCACTCACACCTTCTCCAACAGCACTCACACCTTCATCTACAGCGCTTACACCTTCATCTACAGCACTCACAGCTTCACCTACAGCACTCACACCTTCATCTACAGCACTCACACCTTCACCTACAGCACGCACACCTTCACCTACAGCACTCACACCTTCTCCTACAGCACTCACACCTTCATCTACAGCACTCACACCTTCACCTACAGCGCTCACACCTTCATCTCAGCACTCAAACCTTCTCCTACAGCACTCACACCTTCATCTACAGCGCTCACAGCTACAGCACTCACAGCTTCACCTACAGCGCTCACACCTTCACCTACAGCGCTCACAGCTACAGCACTCACACCTTCTCCTACAGCAGTCACACCTTCACCTACAGCAGTCACACCTTCACCTACAGCACACACACCTTCTCCTACAGCACTCACACCTTCTCCTACAGCACTCACACCTTCACCTACAGCACTCACACCTTCTCCTACAGCACGCACACCTTCACCTACAGCACTCACACCTTCACCTACAACACGCACACCTTCATCTACAGCGCTTACACCTGTACCTACAGCACTCACACCTTCACCTACAGCACGCAAACCTTAATCTACAGCACTCACACCTTCTCCTACAGCACGCACACCTTCACCTACAGCACTCACACCTTCACCTACAACACGCACACCTTCATCTACAGCGCTTACACCTGTACCTACAGCACTCACACCTTCACCTACAGCACGCACACCTTCACCTACAGCACTCACACCTTCACCTACAGCAGTCACACCTTCATCTACAGCGCTTACACCTGTACCTACAGCACGCACACCTTCACCTACAGCACGCAAACCTTCACCTACAGCACTCACACCTTCATCTCAGCACTCAAACCTTCTCCTACAGCACTCACACCTTCATCTACAGCGCTCACAGCTACAGCACTCACAGCTTCACCTACAGCGCTCACACCTTCACCTACAGCGCTCACAGCTACAGCACTCACACCTTCTCCTACAGCAGTCACACCTTCACCTACAGCAGTCACACCTTCACCTACAGCACACACACCTTCTCCTACAGTCCTACACCTGCTATTGGTTACTCATCTCAGGCTTTAGACTGTAAGCTCTAAGGACTACTGTTATGTGTCACACGCACTCTGGTATACAATGTATTTCCCCTGGTATATGGCTCTTGTTGGTGTTCTCTAAATAAAGGTTAATATTATTAAATATAATCATAATACATAAATTGTATATAGGTGGTGTCGGGCAGTTCAGCTATGGCCAGAGACTCTAATCCTGACCCTGAATTATGTAAAACTGCTGCAGAAAGTCACAATATAAAATGTCAATACCCCAGGATCGCATTTTAACCACTATCCCCCTCTATCACGTCTGAATTTAATGTCAACCCCATAATGGAATCATCTGATATTCCAACCTGCGCTTTACATCCTCTGACCACTAGGTGGAGATAATCTGCATATTGTGACCAAGTGACCAAGTCCTCACCTCCCTCCCCATCTCTCCAGCCCAGTAAACCCTACACAAATCTCACGGGAACAGAGCGGTCACTTTATCTGTCTTCTCTTACATCCTTTCTTGGTATCATAGCATTGTCTCCTTACCAGTCTCAGCCAAGGACTTAACTCTTTCTTGATCCTCATGTATCCTCGATCACTTGCTGTCTATATCATTCCTCTTAGATTATAAATTTGTGAACACAAGCAGTTTGTACATAAGTTCAGCTCAAAGACAGGACCCTCCATTCTTTTATGTGTCAAAGTGCTATATTGTATTTAACTATACCCCTTGAGTTGGGCTACATAAAAGGTTGACACATCATTAATAATAATAATAATAATAATAATAATAATAATAATAATAACCAGTGGTGATCAGATATTAGTGTTATGAAATTGGCTTTTTAATCCATATATTGTCTCCTACTCTATCAGCATAGCATAACATCTATCACAGTCACGTTATAATATAACACACAATATAAACATACCACTTGTCTTCTTCCACCACCTTGTGACCTACAAGCTCCACAGCCAATCAGTAAGCTGCTGGCCCAGTAACCTCAGTGCAGGCGGAACCTGATGGCCCTTAGAGATCTACCAGTAGACCGCCCTCCATCTTTTAGCCACCTTGGTTCTAAGCTATGTAGAATAGGATCTGGGCTGTCTGTTGGACCAGATGTTTTCTTGAGACATACCCCAGTCTGGTGCCTGCTGTTGTGATCCTTATACACTTACGTTTATAGTAACGCCATACATTCTCCTGATTGTCCATTTGGATCTGTAATGAAAGTCAGAATAACATCAGACAGATTTGGGAAAACATACTGGACAGAAAGGACCATTTGGTTTTATCTTTCTGTTGGTTGGAAGGGTATTATGATGAGGAACTGGGTGACACTGATACTTACACAACTTATATTTAGAAACTGTGCTTGTTAGTACAATATTTAATAATCCTATCACTGACGTAGGGCCCGAGAGAGATAATGAGATTATATTCTATAACGATGCCTGGAACTTGGTGCTATGATGGGAGGTACAAGACATAACTATTATTTACTGATGGTTCTGAATATTTCACACTTTAGTGTTAGTATATGGACTAGTTTAGGCTTCTGCTACTCCATACTTGTCATTGGAGCTGGGCTTATATCATACTGAGGATTATCGTATGTAGGTGCCATACTACACTATATAAGTGGTGACTGACTCTTTGAGGAGAGACTCTGAGGTTTGAGGATAGATGTAGATGAGGAAGGTGACCACTGCAAGCCTATACACTTTGAAGATGCTTGTTTTCTTCTGGGGAGATCCTGTTATTGGGATTGAACGTCTAGATCCTCTCATGGCAATACAAGCTAAGAATTTCATGCAAATGTTCTTTGACAAGGACATTTTCAAGGAATGTTGTACAGATTAAAATAGACCCCCCACATTATCCTTACTATAGTCAGTATACACATGATTTATTCAGGATTACTGAAGACTTGTTTAAGAATATTCAAAGAACATTACATTGGCTCAACTTCATGTGTAGATTGGTTCCCAGAAGGTGGCGCCATTAGGATTCTGTTCTGGTTTGTGTGGGTTGACCTTTTAGCTAAGAGATTGGGAAGCTTAACTGTTTTTTTCCTGGCTATATTTGTTTGTGAAAAATATAAAGTTTTATGTGGTCAGTGGGGGAACCGGCAGGTCCGTCAGCAACCATGGTGCACTTTTAGCCCACCCATCCTCCCACAGATGAATCCACCGGCCGGGATCTCCTACTGGTATGATCTACCAATACCACTACCACAAACTGCTCCTCCGCCAACACATGTTCCAGAACCATAAATGCCCAGTCCACCATCAAGACTACTACTGCCTCCACCATGACCTCCACCACCTCAGCACCTCTCCACCATGCCACCAACATCACCACCATTCCTGCACCTCCACTCCATGCTGCCACCACCACCACCACCGACAACACATTTCCATCCCCCACCGGCAGTCCAAACTTCCTTACCCCCTGGACCATTATTGAAGGTCAATATTAAGGAACTCACCAACTTCCATAGGCAGCAGGAGAACATGATGGTTGTCTCCTCACCAGCGTGCAGTCAACTCTGTGGCACTGTGACCACTGTGGCATGCATACTGTTGCATCCTCAGAGCGATATATGAGGAGATGAGGAGGCATCATACCCAAGTGGGGACCTATCTGGTTAGGCTGGTACAAATACAAAATAAGAGTGCACTGTTCCAGTCAAATATGGATCTGCAACTAAGGATCCTGGTGAGCACTGAATCCTCCACTGTGGAGCTGTCCTAAAACCACCACCAGCCTAACTAATTCCCCTATGTCTCGTGCCTTCACCTACACCTCCATCAGCTATGCCTCCACCTCCATTTATGCCTCCACCTGCATCTTCATGAGAACCCACGTTGTAGAGGGAGTGGTGGCACAGGAGAGGGGCCATGCTTATGGCAGAGGAGGAGATAGTGGATGCATCTTATTTAATCCTTCTGAAATACAATCAGTCTCAAATACATATATTGGTCAAAATGTTAACTTAAACTTGTCTGTTTACAGAGTAGTTGATCATGGCCTATGTGATGGTGATATACAGTGGGGGGAAAAGGTATTTGATCCCCTGCTGATTTTGAATGTTTGTCCACTGACAAAGAAATGATCAGTCTATAATTTTAATGGTCGGTGTATTTTTACAGTGAGAGACAGAATAAGAAAAAGAAACAAGAAAAACGCATGTCAACAAAAGTTATAAATTGATTTGCAGGTCAGTAAGGGAAATAAGTGTTTGATCCCCTATCAATCAGCAAGATTTCTGGCTCCCAGGTGTCTTTTATACAGGTAGCGAGCTGAGATTAGGAGCACTCTCTTAAAGGGAGTGCTCCTCATCTCAGCTCGTTACCTGTATAAAAGACACCTATCCACAAAAGCAAAGAGCTGTCCAAGGATGTCAGGGACAAGATTGTAGTCCTACGCAAGGCTGGAATGGACTACAAGACCATCGCCAAGCAGCTTGGTGAGAAGGTGACAACAGTTGGTGCGATTATTCGCAAATGGAAGAAGCCCAAAATAACTGGCAGTCCTCCCTCGGTCTGATGCTCCATGCAAGATCTCACCTTGTGGAGTTTCAATGGTCATAAGAACGGTGAGGAATCAGCCCAGAACTACACGGGAGGATCTTGTTAATGATCTCAAGGCAGCTTGGACCATAGTCGTCAAAAAACAATTGGTAACACATTACAACATGAAGGACTGAAATCCTGCAGCGCCCTGCTCAAGAAAGCACATGTACGGGCCCGTCTGAAGTTTTCCAATGAACATCTGAATGTTTCAGAGGAGAACTGGGTGCAAGTGTTGTGGTCAGATGAGACCAAAATCGAGCTCTTTGGCATTAACTCGCAGTGTTTGGAGGAGGAGGAATGCTGCCTTTAACCCAAAGAACACCATCCCCACCGTCCAATATGGAGGTGGAAACATTATGCTTTGGGAGTGTTTTTCTGCTAAGGGGACAGGACAACTGCATCGCATCAAAGGGACGATGGATGGGGCAATGTACCGTCAAATCTTGGGTGAGAACCTCCTTCCCTCAGCCAGGACATTGAAAATGGGTCGTGGATGGGATTCCAGCATGATAATGACCAAATACACACAGCCAAGGCAACAAAGGATTATGAAGCAGCTGATAGAGGAGAATAAGTAGTATATGAAAACATTTTGTTTGCATGAAAAAATATGAAAATTAACATTAACAAACTCTCCTTGAAGTAAGCAAAACGTATTATGTGATTTGGCCGGTGGGTTTGAGAGTAGACATCCCCTAAAAATCTAAACTAGCATAAAATTCATAATTAATTTTGGCCAAGAAGAAGCAGCTGCAACATTGTAGCAAAAAGCCTTGGAATCCTATCTCTGCAGCAAAGCATCATGAGATTTGTAGTCTGGCACATATGCATGTAAGAAGGTGCTATGTGTTTTCATATACAAGCCCCTCTCTCTCTCTGCTGCTCATTTGAACTCTCACATTCGTTCTGCAGTTTATTCCACTTCAGTCTCTGCAGCTCATTGCACCCCAGTCTCTGCAGCAGATAATAACATAGTGTTTACATATAAAGACAATCATACTGCTATGCCAAACACTGACTGCAGTGTGGGTTCAGGCTTGGTTAATCCCTTTACCTTCTCTACCACCTCTGCTGGAACTCAATTATATGTATTCACTATACAAATATTCAAATATTTTACCTTATTTCCTTTCAAAATCATGTTTATGTGATCAGTACAGGCCATAACTATGAATTTAAAAAATCAGGTGTATTGATCATTACATATGAATACACAAACACTAGATAGAATTCAACATATTTTTTATATGTATCCAGATTTTCACAGGTACAGGCTGCATATGGGCTCTTACAGACATAGGATGCAGATTGAGGGGGGGGGGAGGGGGACAAGGTAGGCCATGCCAGGGACAGCACTGGGCCCCACAGAGCAGGGCCTTGGTGCATTGTACCAGCTGCTCCAGCAGTAGCTCCGCCACTGGATGCTACTACGTCTCCACAGCCCACTTGGGGTCTATCTGGTCTTCCTCAACCGCTAGATCCACATCAATGTCATCACCCTTGTCAGAATTTGGCCCTTTATCCCCATGTCCCTGTGCCTATAACACGGTGTCCCTAACCTGCTCATATAACATAATCCTGTGCATGGCCTGGGCCGTATAGTCATGTGCCGGTTCTCCTCCAGCATGGATTACAGACCCCCATTCACCCACAATCAGTACCAGCCACTCCTCTCTTTAAAGCCTCAGGATGTCCATTATGACAGTTATTACACCCTTGTGTATAACATACTAGGATAATGTGTATATGACATACCTATACATGCATGTGACATACATGAGCACTCTCAGTACTGTGATGTGCTCTGGATCCATGCTGGTTATTACTATGGCAATTATTATTATTATTATTATTATTATTAGAAATGCACTACCCCACATCGTGTAGGCCATGTGGCTTTCCTGATTTGTATTAACCTCTTGTGTACTGGAGTCCATGTTACCGCTACAGTTGCTATATGTTATGTTGACGTGTATTATTGACAATAGTTGATATTCAGATATATGCAGACTCGCACATCATACATAATTCAACATACAGTATGTATATGAGGATGTTTAATATAATGTTTAGTTTTCACTTACATTATTTTACTTGCTTATTTTTACAGTACTGTCTCTTTAACTGCCTTTGAAAGCTCTTTTGGCGCCTTTGCCATTGTCAGCACACAATCATCTCCCATAATGCATCACCTGCACTCAGTAACTCGCGTGAGGATCGTTAGCCGTGATTGGATTGTACTTTGAGGGGCTATCGCAGAGCAGTATGTTTTAATGATTGGTATCAATAGGTAAATGACTTGCACCGTAACTGTCTGTGTGATAGGTTGGAATGGGCCCCTAATACAATAAACTGACAAACTAAACACACTGTACAATATTTATATCCTTAGAGCGATTGAACTACTAGTTGCAGATGTTACATTACCCAGAGGCGGATCCCGTGCATCCGTCGGTGCAAGCGATCCGAGTGAGTCCGTGCTGAGGATGCCATGCTGCCGCTTTTATATGCGGTGATTGGATCATTCCACAAGCCACGCCTCCAGGCAGGAGACCAGACAAACAGGTCTCTGACTCAGCCCTCACTATAAATACATTTACACAGTCATCAAGGTTGAAAAAGACATCAAGTTCAGGTGATATTGTTTATTTTTATCTCAATACATTTGGGAAGTTGCCGCCCCAATAGAACGCTTTAGATCTGATCTGAACCCCATATGCAAATTAGTTGTTAATTGATCCAGACAAAGAAACCTCATGGAAACTTTTCCATAAGTGGAAAAATGTCATGCCTGCTCCCAGATACTGGCGATCGGACTTTTTAATTTAACAATATATCCAGTCCCTTTTTAAAATCCAGTGTCACCACCTCCTTTGGTAGAGAATTCCACAGATTAACCACCCTTACTGTGAAGAACCCTTTTCTTTCTTTAAGGTGGAATCTTTTTACTTCTAACCTCAGGATGTCCTCTTGTCAGTTGAAAACCTCTTGGCACAAAAAGCTCTTGTCACAAATCTTTATACTGACCCTGGATGTATTTATATAAGGTAATCATATCTCCTCTTAGGGGCTTTTTTCTAGAGACAATAACAACATTTGGTTAGTCTTTATTAGCCCCTCCATTTTGGCACTCTGTATATAAGTATGCCACTAATTATTTCTGAATCTCCCCCCATAACCTTTTTGTTCTGTTATTCCTCTATATCTCAGGAATGATTGCCTCTTCTGTATTATATGTGAAGGTTTCTATCTACAGTAAGATCACGTGATTTCTCTTTCTTGCTCTGTCAGTTACTTTTCATGTTGCCCAATACTTTGGCAGAGTTACAGAGGAGCAGGGCGTAATGTTTTTGCAGGACTGGTCACGTCAGTTTATTCTGGTACTGGAGCCATTTCAGTTTCCTGAGAGCTCTGCGCTGAGGACAGTTCTGACTTTCATGTTGGATTTGTTTTCTAGAAATGAAGACCCTTCACAGACCAGAGATGGAGTCCACCCACCTGATGTGACCTGATGTGTCTGAGATGTCCACTGGATGAAACAGACTGGGAGGGGTCTTATCCTAAAGGAAAGGTGAGAACTTTACATAGATACACATTCAGAGCACCTGTAGGGGGCAATGGGTGGGTGTGTGTGTGTGTGTGACCTTGTAATGTAATATTTCAGTTTATTTAATATTATGTTTTAGAAAAAAGAGTGAAGATGACTGACCTTCCTGGGGTGGAGGTGATCACTGATTACTGTCAATTAAAATCAAATGAGAAATCAGACGAGATCAGTACCCAGACCCCCATATATATACTCCCAGCCCATGATGCACGTGGACCACTGGGGGCCACGGGTTAAAGTCTGGGAACATCTGGAATATGTAGCAGTATAAATAAGTGCATGTGTAACATTACAAGACGTCTTCTCTGTACAAGGAAGTAACTAACAAAAAAAACACACACCCAAAAGCTGCCTGCAAAACAATATCCCCCAGTATGCCCCCCCGCGTCATTTCTTCTACAAGCCACTGGTGGAAAATCCCTCCCTTGGACAACTGGATGTGGCTTGGAAGGTTTATGACTCATGGATGTTCTTATATCCCAGCAGGTGAGGTCTATACAGACCATATATAATATAATGTATAATATAGAGGTTGTAAGAAATTAACTGATAATTAAATAATTAATGTATAATTTCTACAAATAATAAGTTCTTTTGGACAAAGCAATAAACGAACATATGAATAAGTTTATAATTAAGATATATTTTGCATAAATCAATATACGGTTACACAATGGGTTTTAGACAAACAGATAGACAGTAGGGATAAAACGATATTTACAAAAAGATACTTATATGAATAACTACATTATTATTAAATACTACACCACAGGTCAGCAATATCTTCAGAGTCCATATCTTTAGGCCTCAAGTCACAGCACGGCATGGTTTCTACTCAGCTGGGCACTCCTATAGATGACTCTTCTGAACACCTCTTCATGGACACCCACACTTCTAGACTTCTTGGACTTCCAGACTTCCAGACTTCCAGACCTCCAACCTTAGACTCCAGACTTAGACTGACTAAACTCTCTGGGCTTTTTGTATATCTTTCTTGGACACTCCCCCTTGATATGTGACTGTACATCTTATTAAAATCATCTCACCTTACGCCCAAACTCCATAAAAATTCCATAGATGGGAATCTCACACACAGATGTCCCTTTGTTTACATATAAACACCCTGGGCCAAGAGACCTCCACACCCAACTGTTCTTTTGTTTACCCATAAACAACCTCAGGCATAAGTCTTTTGTTACAGTATGAATAGATAGCCACATCTCCGGTTTCTCAGGGATGGGTTAGATGAACACAATCTATATATTATGAATAAAGATCTATACAACTACATATATTTTATAAGATACACTTATTAAATACACAATGTTTAAAAATGTTCACTGTATAAGCCATATCTTACAAGGTGGAACCAACAACATCCGCCAATGTGGCCGGGAATGGACATTAGATACCGGGCTCTACAAAGTTGTAATGATGTTTCCCTAAAGCTTGTCTCTTATCTTCAGGTATTTTGGAACAAGAATATATCTGGCTGGACATCTCACAGATCTAGAAAACATGTTGGTAAGTCATCAGTTTGCATAGTTTGCATTACTTTTTTATGTTGGTGGTTCAATTATATTAATTTGGTTACATAACTGGTCTTATGACCACTGACCGTGGGAAGGGTCTTACTGGGATCTTGTGGCCTAGGTATAGATGTTGGTCTTCAAGTCTTATGACCACTGACCGTGGGAAGGGTCTCACTGGGATCTTGTGGCCTAGATATAGATGTTGGTCTCCAAGTCTTATGACCACTGACCGTGGGAATGGTCTCACTGGGATCTTGTGGCCTAGATATTGATGTTGGACCTGTTTAGAGGGTGCATTCATGCCCTGTTTTAGGGGCAGCTCCAAGATGGAGTCATCTTATGGATGTGTCTGAACCCTGAGGGCCATGGCTGGAAATAAAGGTAAGTTGGTTGGATTTTAGAAACAGAGCATGTTGTAACATGAGGAAGAAACCGTCCATAGACCCTTTAATAGTCAGGACGTGTCACCGACCACTAAAAAAAGTGGGGTGCACTATACACGTAAACATATAGTTGGGGTATCACTAGGCTTGGAAGAGATTGGTGGCCCAAATTCAGATGAAAAGCTCAAAGAAAAGCAGCCCCCACGATGGAAATTATACAAATGAGAATTAGCCTTGTGATATGTTTAGAGCATTTTGTACATATTTATTTCAGCTGTGTTATTCATTGTATTCTATTTTAAAAATCTGATTATTAGCGAAATGCGTTACTGTAATTTATACTTCTTATCACCTATTTAGGAAAATAGTCACTAGGTCAGGAACTATGTCAAGACACTAAGTTTAGCTCTGATTAGTCTAAGATTTCAGTGAAATACACAAGAAATGCCACAGGTAACTTAGTGTTAATTAAACACATGAGTTATCTGAAGGAAAATACTCAGGAATCCCCAATAAATTAATACTGTAACTTGAATAAACATCATAATTTATATAACAAATAAATACCATCGCTATGTTACATACAAAGGGCCCCATTCAAATCCAGCCTCGCAACTCAATCACAGATAGCGGTGTGTCTGCGAGTGAACTGAGGGATGCGGTTGCGGCCCCAAAGCCAAAACTGTAAACCATGCACTGGTTCATAGCATTTCAGGGCGGATACATGATCAATTAAGCAAGCCCGTAACCTCACATTTTGAATCAGCCAATAGTAAATGAGACTGTCATTATTACGGCAGTAAAACATGGAGGTTACCTGTCAATCAATTATGTTCGGGGCTCCAATATGGGATCAGACTCGCAAACCCGCAAAATACCGAATTATGAAAATGATTGCCAATACTGTTCTTGTCCATGTGGGTGGCCAGATATGTATTAAATCAATTATTCCCGAGATCGATTTATCCCCAAAATGACACATAAATTAAATCTTATCTTCTGCCGATTTGCGAGCTTTAGACTGTTGGGCAATTAATTATAATGTCTATCATCACTTTCCCCGTTATTTACAGTGCAGTATTGATTTTTATTTGCATTTACAGTGCTACACATAGGTGTTTAACCCCTTGCGGGTCCTCTAGCACTCTTGGGATTTTCTCCTTCATTTGCCATTTACGGGTGCGAATACGCTTGAGGGCTTGGGGAATTGGAGCAATTGAATAGTGATTTGCGATTTTAGCCTTGCGAAAGTGAGAGATCAAACTCTTCTGGAGGCTGTAAGTTAAGAGTTTAACTATCGCCATTTTTTTCAAGCCCGTAACTCGGAAGCCGATCGGAGCCTGCAAAAAGACGCCAATTGAATAGCAGCCCCCGTTGGGAGTGAGCTACTGGCATGGATCCAGGTACGGGCCTCGGCTGGGGGTGATGCGAGCCCTGCGGGTGCTCATTGCAGCTGGGGGTACGGGCCTAGCGATCAGTGCCTAATTGCGAGCCCTGCATTGACCTCCTTCGGCTCTTCGCGAGGGCCACAGTTGCGGGCCTTGCTTTGCAAGGCCAGCAAAAAGTGACAACAACTCACGTAGAGACAGACAGACAGACAGATGGATAGATAGACAGATAGATAGATAGAAACATTCATAACTGTGACATTAAATGTCCAAATCAGAACATATTTCTGACTCTCGCTTGCAGACATCAGACGCCGTCATGGTCATTAGCTGCTCAGATACATTAGATATAACTGACCAGAAGTACAGACACAGACTGGACATGAACAGGTCCAGTGTGTACTGTGTCTTGAGAGAGGCTCGGACACTGGACTCCTGTGTTTATGAGATCTGGTTCTACAGCGGCCCAACAAGACTGCTGCGCTCTGTACATATCTCTGTAATAGGTAAGCCCAGTCTTTCCTTGCAATGTATTACAGCAGCTGTTTACTTTATTAATAGTATAATATCTATAGAATATTCTGTTAAGGCTTGAAAAGTTTCAGCCTCCTTTTGGTGGCGAGATTACAAAGGCTGACTGACAGCTCAATGTACTTGTCTGAAACATCTGTTGTGTTACTTTAAAATATTGCCTAAACATTATGATGGCAGAATTTTTTTTTTTTGCAATAATAACTATTAAACTGCTTAAACGTAGAGTCTCTTATAGATCCCGCTGGAGCCGCCAGCAGATCTCTCAGTGCATTCTCATGAGTTTTCTCATCTCTATTTCGATGAGAGGGTGACACCTAGTGGTGAGTTCATATCCCTGCAGCTCTTTTGAAATTAATGTTATTAGTAATGTATTAGACAGTATTTCCTAGTTAAAGTACATAAGGTGATTTATTGATATCATAAAAATTTAATATTGGTCGAAATACAATTTTTTTTAAATAAAAGTAAAAGATCAGTGTATATTCCCTAACACCAGGGATTCAAACAGGACAGTGACCTCTCAGCCTACTGACAAACAAACCCCTCTCCTCTGGTCTTATATAGTAGGAGATGGGGGTGCAGGGACCTTTGCACCTTCTGTAACTTATGTCATGTCTTATGTACTTACTGTATACACTGCACTTAGTGCTAAAGAATATATTCATGCTTATCAATAAAGCATAACAACAATTGTAATAGCAATAATAATAATAATAATAATAATAATAATATTAATAATAATAGTTTGTGAAATATGTAAAAAAACTAATGACATAAAATACCCTAGATTTTGAAGATTCTATTTGTGCATATAAAGTTCCATATTGTCTGCTTTCAGCAGTACCTATAGCTTTGGTGCATGTTTATAAAAATGCTGCTTTCAGACTGTAGTCTTCGTCATGTCATTTAATTATTAATTAAGTATTTTACTCGTTTATAATTAAAATTAGCTTAAAAACATTTTCCTGCCTAATTATGCTCATAATCAGAGTACATTTTTTCTGAACTATATTATTTTACATTGTTAATACAGTGGCCCTAAAGCAGCCGCATAGCTCTTTGGGATGGTGGCAGAAGAGGGCTACAAGTCACCAATTAGGTATTGGCTACAAATTCAGTGGGATATGAGTGAGGTATAGATGACATTACAATAGGACAAAGACCTCCCCGGGAATGAGGAGGAGTTCCCCCCTGTCTTAGATATTGTAATATACAGTATCTACCCTTGAACCCCAAGTTGCAGCACAGGACCCCAGAAGTCTGCATTTTCCATATTGTTTTCCCAATGATCTGTTAAGGAAGGTCTCTCCTGACTGCTGCACATCTGACAATATGAACAATAGGACCAAAAGAATAATAAGAATATTAGGAACAATAAAATAAATAGGAACAATGCTGCAAACTGTAATCTGACAGAGCATGAATTGTCTGCCTTCAAGACATCTCTTTTTTTTTATACACAGATAAACGTGATAGAAGTGGTGGTGAGCGTCCTGGAAGAATTCTCTTTAGTGGTTACCCTACTTGATCGCCCTGCTAAAAAGTGTCCTGGGAGACAGCTATCCGTTAATTAGCTAAATGTAATGTATGTTAATGTCACAAATCAGTAACCATTAGAAACACATGGACATATGGATTATGGTGTAATCAGAATATAAGGTTATTAGATCCACAGAGCACAAATGTAGCAGACGGTGCATTAATATCATTATGTGGTGCAAATGATACCCAGTAGGGCAAGAGGCTGTATACAAATGTCATCATACTTTGCCTTAATGATAACATTGTATAATAGTAATGTATAACAACTGGTCTATGCATGGAGCTCATACATTATTTTTTTGCATTTTGTTTCGCATGGCGCACCCCCCTGTCCTCCACACACTCCAACCCCCATATGTCTACCCTATCACTTCACTTCCCCCATAAAAAAACACCATTTGCTATCTATTTCTCAGTTTTATTTCATTCCACCCAACAGTAAGATTTGCTTCTCACCTCAAACATGATCATTTATGTGATACGTTATCTATTGGGATATCACATGGTGGAAGGTACCATTTGCATTTAGTACACTTGATGTAATGGAGTACTTTGGTTTATGTATTTCTGTGTATGGAGTTAGTGTTCCTGCAGCTTTATTGTAATTAGTTACATTAAAGGATCGCTGTAGTGTCCTATCAACACAAGCTAGATGTTTTAATTAGATATCAATCATTTATAAAACGTGTTCAATTAAATAATTCAATATTAACTATTAAACTTACTTTCAAAGATCAAACTCAGCTGCTGCTTGTATCCACCCACTATAAGATTAATGGTCTACCAGCAGGTTAGCCAAAGCCCAGTCCCTGTGATGACCTTATCAAGGTGGAGACAAACAGCTCAACTGAAGGCTGTTTAAACTTAATCTTGAATATCGCTATAATAAATTAAATAGGAATTTTATTAATAATCTATAATTTATAATGATCAATAAATAATTAAAACTTCCTGTTCCTTTAATGTTGTGAATTGTATAGTAGTGTTGAGTATGTCTATTAAAATCACACTGGCATGCTGAATGGCATCTAGTGACTCTAATTCCAGTTTGCACAAAGAGGGCAATGGAAATCAATGCTATATACTGTGCACCACATACTGTGGTTGTCAAAGACCTGCCAGATACTGATACAAATGAGATGGTCACTGACTTTCTCCTGATTCCATTATAGATATAGTCATGATACCCAACATATCGTGCAACTCCACCCTGCTGGGATCAGACGTTTGAGGAGATACTACCATGATCTAGGAGGTGGATAGAGGAGACCTTCCTGCTCGATACCAGCTAAGAGACCAGAACAGGTCTTCAATTAAATAAAATGTTCTATTGTTTACAAGATAGTACAATAAAATACAGTCATCTCCGTGACCTTACAGACCGCAGCATGCCAGGCCCATCTGTCAGCCACAGCCTCTCTAAACCCCATCAAGATCATATACATTGCTTCAATTACCTCATCTATCTATCTCCCCCTCTGCCATCCTCTTCTTTGTGTGCCTTCAAACTTTCCAAGCATCAGAGTCTTCTCTAAGAAATCAGACTTGCACCTAGTTATGCGATTCTGTACATGGGGTGGTGGGTAGTCACAACCCTTTCTAAGATTAAGGCTGAGAGTGCAAATCCAGTGTACTGGAAAATATATTGACAATATATTATTCATATGGGAAGGCAATGAGCGATCCCCTGGTCAGTATCTGTACATAATAAATCAGAACATCTTAGTGGTAAAATTTACAGAGCAAATGTTGCAGAAGAGTATGTCAAGACTAAGACATTCACTAAACAAAGTAACTGTTGCAGTTACATCTTACCCCATAGCCAACACCAAGAGTTCTAGCAAAAAAGGGCAAATTTGGAACAGTCAAAAGGTATTGATTTGTCAAGGGACTTTCTAGTTGTCCCATTAAGATATTTATAGATAGTGCCAGGACTGTCTGGGTGGCACTGTATCAGAGCTAGAAGAGGTCCTTCTGACTGATCCTGTAGAACATATAGGTGCTGTGGCACAAAACTCACACTTGGGATAAGCAATGAGATCTTCCATTTTGGGGGCATGGACCCCCAAATATAAAAAAATATATAAAAGAAAAGAAGTGGCTAGAAATTACTGAGATGGATAGAAGGACCATACTAAATCCAAAAGTGAAAGCTACAGATAGAATGGAATATGTAGGAATTATTATAGGGGTCAATAAACAGCATAAGAAGGTAGAAGACATCATTGTTAAATACTGGTGCCTACTGATGAAAGATGAAATTATAGGAAGGATCCTACCATCTAAACTTAGATTTGTCTCGAGACTGTCAAGGAATCTGAAACAGCATTTAGTTCCCAGCATGCTATATACCAAAAAGGCTTTTACTAAGAGAAAAGGAGTGTTTTTTTAGATGTATATGATCCAGATCCTGTAGGAATACATTTGTAAATTATACAATGTAAATTAAATATAAAGGACTACTGGGGTCTGGAAAAAAATAACAGTTTGATGAATATTATCATTTATAATGTACTTATTTTATTAATACATTATGGATAATACTAGTGATTTAGGGTTTTCATTTTACACTATGGAAGTAGACATTTTGTTATTAACAGTCCTCCCTTGAAAGCCCATCTGGTTAATGTTGCAGTTGCAAATGAATATACAGGACAGTCTCACTACTGCGTATGTCTCTATGTTGTGTGATGTCACTGGTGACAATGTGGCCATTAGTGATATCAAACAGGCCTGTGACATATATAAAACAACATGTGTCTGGGCCTGTGTTGCATATTAATATGTAGCTGCAGCTTTAGCAAGATGGAGGAATGTTAATAAAAAATGTCTGCACACATAGTGCCTTGATACAGTTTCCCACCCCTTACTAATCCAAATTCTCCACTCCCTTCTCATTCGTGACACTGCTCTCTCTTGGTTCTCATCTTTCATACATGACCGAACATTTAGTTTTTTCTTCCCTGACACCACTTCTTCACCTCACCCTCTGTCTGTTGGAGTACCCCAAGATTCAGTCCTAGGCCCCCTCTTATTGTTCATCTACAAATCCTCACTTGGCACCTTAATAAAATCCTTTGGGTTTCAGTATCATCTCTAAGCAGATGAAACTCAAATCTACCTCTCTACACCCGATCTATCCCCATCTCTTCTAGCACAAGTTTCCAACTACCTCCCAAGCATATCCTCTTGGATGTCCGCCCACCATCTCAATCTTAACATGACAAATACTGAGCTCCTAATCTACCCACCGTCTACTATTGTTTCTATTCCTCCTATATCTCTCACTGTCGACAATGTCATCATCACCCCCACCTCACAAGCTAGCTGTCTTGGGACCCCGCCCTCTCCTTCATTCCTCATATACAGTCACTAACAAAATCTTGTCTCTTCCATCTAAAAACAACTCCAAAATCTGTCACTACTTTACACAAGACACTACAAAAATGTTAATTTCCTCTCTTGTCAGATCTTGCCTCGACTCCTTTAACTTGCTCCTTTCCGGCCTCCCCATCACTCTTCTATCCCCACTTCAAACCATAATGAACGCCTCCGCTAGACTCATCAACAATACCCAACGCTCCATGTCTGCAGCTCCTCTCTGTCAGTCACTCCACTGGCTTCCCATAACCAACAGTATAAAATGTAATATCATGACCCTTACTTACAAAACCCTAAACAACAACGCAACACCTTTTATCTCTGCTCACATCTCAAAATACTCCTTCACCTGCCGTCTTCGTTCTGCTAATTACCTTCTTCTTTCCTCCTCTCTTGTCACCTCCTCTCACTCTCGCCTTCAGGACTTTTCTTGTGCTGCCCCAACTCTCTTGCCTCGCTCAACCAAAACTTTCTCTTGCCTTGCTTCAAAACCTTCAAAACAATTTTTGATGATACAGGTGATACAGAGGATACAGGTGATACAGATGATATAGATAATACAGGTGATACAGAGGATACAGGTGATACAGACGATACAGATGATACAGACAATACTGGTGATATAGAGGATACAGATGATACAGGTGATACAGGTGATACTGAGGATACAGGTGATACAGAGGATACAGGTGATACAGGTGATACAGAGGATACAGGTGATACAGAGGATACAGGTGATACAGACGATACAGATAATACAGGTGATATAGACAATACGGATGAAACAGGTTATATAGATGATACAGACGATACAGGTGATATAGAGGATACAGGTGATACATATGATACAGGTGACACAGACAATACTGATGATATAGATGATAGAGGTGATACAGATGATACAGATGATACCAATGATACAGACGATACCGATGATACAGATGATACAGATGATACCAATGATACAGACGATACCGATGATACAGATGATACAGATGATACAGGTGATACAGATGATAAAGACGATAGAGATGATACAGACAATCCAGGTAATACAGAGGATACAGGTGATACAGACGATACAGGTGATACAGAGGATACAGATAATACCAATGATACAGACGATACCGATGATACAGATGATACAGATGATACAGATGATACAGGTGATACAGATGATAAAGACGATACCGATGATACAAGCGATAGAGATGATACAGACAATCCAGGTAATACAGAGGATACAGGTGATACAGACGATACAGGTGATACAGACGATACAGGTGATACAGAGGATACAGATAATACAGATGATACAGGTTATACAGACAATACCGATGATACAGATGATACAGGTGATACAGGTGATACAGGTGATACAGATTATAAATGTGATACAGAAAATACAGATGATACAGATGATACAGACAATACAGATGATACAGGTGATACAGGTGATACAGATGATACAGGTGATACAGTCGATACAGATGATACAGGTGATACAGGTGATACAGTAGATACAGATGATACAGGTGATTCAGATGATACAGGTGATACAGACAATACAGATGATACAGGTGATACAGATGATACAGATGGTACAGGTGATACAGATGATACAGATGGTACAGATGATACAGATGATACAGGTGATACAGGTGATACAGGTGATACAGACGATACAGGTGATACAGGTGATACAGACGATACAGATGATACAGGTGATACAGGTGATACAGATGATACAGATGATACAGGTGATACAGATGATACAGATGATACAGGTGATACAGGTGATACAGATGATACAGATGATACAGGTGATACAGGTGATACAGACGATACAGATGATACAGGTGATACAGGTGATACAGATGATACAGATGATACAGGTGATACAGATGATACAGATGATACAGGTGATACAGATGATACAGATGATACAGGTGATACAGGTGATACAGACGATACAGATGATACAGGTGATACAGGTGATACAGATGATACAGGTGATAAAGACAATACAGATGATACAGGTGATAAAAATGATACAGATGATACAGATGATACAGAGGATACAGATGATACAGATGATACAGGTTATACAGACAATACCGATGATACAGATGATACAGGTGATACAGGTGATACAGATGATACAGACAATACAGACAATACAGACGATACAGACGATACAGATGATACAGGTGATACAGGTGATACAGATTATACATGTGATACATATGATAGAAGTGATAAAGATAATACAGGTGATACAGATGATACAGGTGATACAGGTGATACAGATGATACAGACGATACAGATGATACAGGTGATACAGGTGATACAGGTGATACAGATGATACAGCTGATACAGGTGATACAGATGATACAGATGATACAGGTTATACAGACAATACCGATGATACAGATGATACAGGTGATACAGATGATACAGACAATACAGATGATACAGATGATACAGGTGATACCGATGATACAGATGATACAGGTGATACAGATGATACAGACGATACAGATGATACAGATGATACAGATGATACAGACAATACAGGTGATACAGAGGATACAGATGATATAGACGATACCGATGATACAGATGATACAAATTATACAGATAATACAGGTGATATAGATAAAACAGGTGATAACAATGATACAGATGATAAAGGTGATAAAGACAATACAGATGATACAGGTGATAAAAATGATACAGATGACACAGATGATACAGATGATACAGCTGATACAGATTATACAGGTGATACAAGTAATACAGGTGGTATAGGTGATACAGATGATACAGATGGTACAGGCGATACACATGATACAAGTAATACAGGTGGTACAGGTGATACAGACAATACAGATGACACAAGTGATACAGATTATACAGATAATACAGGTGATATAGATAAAACAGGTGATACCGATGATACAGATGATAAAGGTGATAAAGACAATACAGATGATACAGGTGATACAAGTAATACAGGTGGTATAGGTGATATAGACGATACAGATGATACAGGTGATACAGATGATACAGGTGATACACGTAATACAGGTGGTATAGGTGATACAGATGACACAAGTGATACAGATGATACAGATGACACATACTGATGATACAGATTATACAGGTGATACAGATGATACAGATCATACAAGTCATACAGGTGATACAGATGATACAGATCATACAAGTGATACAGGTGATATACATAGTATTTAAGGTTGTAAAAAGACTTTCAGTCCATCAAGTTCAACCATTTAAGATCTCCTCTGATCTGCAATATGCGGATTAACTATTAATTCATTAGTTGTTAATTAATTATTTATCAATTATTTAATGTTTTTTTTTTTTTTATTATTAATTAGTCCAGAGGAAGGCAAATAGAGAAAAAAAAAAAAAAAAAAACACAAGTGAGACTTAGCCAATTGTCTCAAAGGGAAATGTAAAAAATTTGGATCAATACTGTCTCTCTAATTATCCATGATAACCCTGAATTCCCTTTTTAATTAGAAATAAATCTAGTCCCCTTTTAAAGTTATCTATTGAATCCGCTGTCACCACCTCCTTTGGTAGAGAGTTCCACAGATTAACCACCCTTACTGTGAAGAACCCTTTTCTTTCTTTGAGGTGGAATCTTTTTACTTCTAACTTCAAGGGATGTCCTCTTGTCATTTGAAAACCTCTTGGCACAAAAAGCTCCCGTGACAAATCTTTATACTGACCCTGGATGTATTTATATAAGGTAATCATATCTCCTCTTAGACGCCTTTTTTCTAGAGAAAATACGTTTAATTTGGTTAGTCTTTCTTAATAACTTAGCCCCTCCATTCCCCTTATTAGTTTGGTTGCCCTTCTCTGTACCTTTTCCAGCTCTAAAATGTCCTTTTTATGAAGTGGTGCCAGAAATTGTCCTCCATATTCCAAATGAGGGCGTACTAGAGATTTGTATAGTGGCAGAATTATATTTGCTTCCCTGGCTTCTATACCCTTCTTAATACATGCTAATATTTTATTTGCCTTTGCAGCTGCTGCTTGGCTTGAGCACTGTTAACTAGGTGGTTGTCCACAAGCACTCCAAAATCCCTTACAATATCTGATACACCTAGATTTGCTCCACTAAGATTATAAATTGCATGGCTATTTTTCCTTCCCAGATGCATAACCTTACATTTATTTGTATTAAATCTCATCCGCCATTTAGATGCCCATTCCTAAATTTTATGTAAATCCCCTTGGAGGGAAAGCACATCATTATCTGATTTAATTACCTTGCACAACTTTGTGTCATCATCGAAAATGGAGACCCCACACTCCAATCCTACCTCTAAGTCATTATTAAATGTGTTAAAAAGGAGGGGACCTGTAACGGAACCCATCACTGTTTTACCCTGTTTTATGATTATTATGGTTAAAATATGATCCTACTATATGTATGCTGGTTTATGCTCTGCAGAATATTAGCCAGACTTTTGCAGACCTAGGCTAATAGATAATCCTATTACAGAGATTCAAGAGATAAGAAAGTTGTAAAGGATCCTTGCATTTTCCAAAGTGTTTTCATTCTCTGATAAGAACAAAGAACGATGATCTAATTAATGTCTGATTGTATCCAAGTTGCCAGGGAGGGGTGACCTCACCTATTGTCCTATATGTGTATTGTATGGGGGATATGTGCAATGTCTGTGTGTTATGTGTAAAAGATACTTTTACTAACTTTTGAACCCCTGGTCTGATTCATGCCATTTTTGTATATGTTGTTCCCCTGGGTGAGAGCTATTGAATGGTGCGGGACTTAAAGGTGTACCCCCTGTATTTGGGGTACATCCAGAATGTGGTTAAAATTGTGTCTGTTTTAATTGTGTTACCTGTTATCTGAGGGGAGGAGACGTGGGGGTTGAACCATGTAGATTATTGGCTGTTGTGATTGTAACGAAATCCCCTATTTTACAGACTTCACAAACCCACCTGTTCGGTTATTTGAGGATTTACAATGGGCTTTCGTGGAAATACCTAATAAGACAAACTTCAGTCGATAATTCTGAGAACTGCGTTCGTGGGATCTGAGCGCTATTCGCCTAGTATATGCACTCAGATCTCAGCTATCTGGGGATATGTGGAACTTCAAGTTTATATTGTGTAAAAACAAAGTTAAACATTTTTATTCTGTTTGTTTAAAACAAAGAAGCCATGTTTCTTTCTTCCTGGAGATAATTAAGGCTCTCTGTGCTACCTTAATTTAATTACCTCCAGGATAGAAAAGAGGGAGTGACTTATGTGTAAGGGGAGTGCTTATGCTATAGCCACTGTGATTGGCTACTGTTTTTCCTTTGTCCACCAGGAGGAAGTCCTGAGATATAGACCGGGCGTGTAGCCCACAGTAAAGAGTTCATGTTTACCCCTTCATGAAGTTTTGACTCATGTTTGGGGGATTGGAGCTATAATCACTTTGTTTCAGCTGGAGTTCGGAGGAAAACGCAAGGATCATCGCTGCACTAATGCAAGGATCCTTTACACTGGTGGCAAGTGGTTGGGATTTCCTCCCGAACGGATATACCGAACTGAAACTGGTGAATGGCGCATAGATACGAACGCTTGAAACGAACCACACTAAAGGAACTGCTGGAAGCTCGAGGCATAGCGGCAAGCAACAAAACGAAAGCCACGCTAATAGCCGAACTACTGGAGAGCGATCAAACCGGCGAACCACAAATGGCGAATACAGAGGAAACAGACTTCCAGAGGGACGTGAGATGGAGACTCAGCCTGGTAGGACCTAACCCTGCACCAGAGATCGTGGTACAGATCTTGGCACAAGCTACTGAGACCCAAAATGCCAGGGAAGCACGAGAAGCCAGAGACAGATCACCTCCAGTGGATATATTGTCGCTATCTGGATCTACAATGGGGCGTCAGCGGAAAATTAACTACGCTGCATTTAAAAGCTTTGTGGAAGGTGAGATGGATATTGACAATTACTTGCAAGATTTTGAAAGACAATGTGTGTTAGAAGATTTGGAAAGAGCTAACTGGGCTGCCGTAGTAAGTAGTAAACTATCAGGTAGAGCAGCCGAAGCATTGAGAGCTGTGCCAGATGGGGATATACAAAACTATGACAAGATAAAAGAGATTTTGTTAGCCCGGTATGCTGTAACCCCTGAAGCCCATAGAAGGAAATTCAGGGCTCTCAGAAGACAAGATAAAGATTCCTATACGGAGTGGGCATTTCGTATGCAGCGCGCTGCCAGCAATTGGATGCAGGGGAATCAGGCAACTACTTTAGAGGATGCTGTGCAGTTGTTGTTGCTAGAACAATTTTTTGATTATACCCCAGCGGAGGTGCGAGATTGGGTCAGAGACAGAAAGCCAAAAACAGTAGAGGAGGCAGCACGGCTGGCAGACGAATTTCATGAGAGCAGGCGGATGGATGGAAACCGAGGGGTCCAGAGCCAGCGGCCTGCCTCTGGCCCACCAACTATGCCACAGAGGGTACCACCACCAAGGGGCAATACCACAAATAGAGGGTACCAAAGGACTGCTCCGATGTGTCATGGGTGCAAGCAAGTGGGGCACATCAAACCTAACTGCCCACAACGCACTACAGACCGCTGGGGACGGGCACCGATACCACAGACAAAAGCCGCCGCACACTGTGTGCAAGAGGATTACAATTATCTACCTCAAGAGACACCCAGTGGCAATAGTGAAAATTGGGCCACCTTACATGAGGTAAACCCTGTACAAGCGGCTGGGGATAACAGGGCACATCACCGCCAGTCGGTAAAACTCAATGGGCAAGAGGCTCGAGGACTGAGAGACAGCGGCGCTACTATTACGTTGGTCCAGCCACACCGAGTCACCCCGACTCAGCACACAGGACGTACCATTGCTGTAAGGGTAGCCGGAGGGGCAATTCACAAGTTACCAACGGCGCAAGTCCACATCGATTGGGGTACCGGGGCCAAGGCGGTGGAAGTGGGCATCATGCCAGATTTGCCCGCGGAAGTACTGCTGGGAAATGATCTAGGATGCCTGACGTCACAATTGGCAGCCTGCAGTACCGAAGGAGCCCTACCGGTTACCACCCGGCAGCAATCCAGAGCTATGGAAGCCTCTCCCTCGACTCATGACCAGGTAAGCGATAACCCTCTGACGATCCCCCCTGACCAGACTTCTTACTGGGGTACCCCTCAAGACTTCGGGCAAGCACAACGGGAGGATCCCACCTTAAAAGGGTATAGGAGGAAGGTAGAACAACCCCAGGGAGACAGAGATCAGGCAAGGTTTAGCTGGGAAAAGGGTTTACTGTACCGAGTGACTGGGGGGACAGGGACAGGAGCGGGCCAGGTAGAAAAAAGACAGTTGATAGTGCCCCGTAAGTATCGGGTAGAACTGTTGCGGATTAGCCACGATATTCCCCTAGCCGGCCACTTAGGCATTAAAAAGACGAGGGACAGACTCACCCAGTCCTTTTTCTGGCCAGGGGTCACGGGAGATTTGCAAGATTACTGTAGGACCTGCGAAGTATGCCAAAAGGTAGGGAAGAGAGGGGATCACCCCAAGGCAAAGCTACGCCCCCTACCCATTATTGAGGAACCATTTTTCCGAGTGGCGGTTGATTTAGTTGGCCCACTCAGTAAACCCAGTCCATCCGGTAAGAAATACATTCTTACTGTGGTAGACTACGCTACCCGCTACCCCGAGGCTATAGCTCTGTCGAATATACATGCAGAGACGGTAGCAGAAGCACTAGTTCAGGTGTTCACTAGGGTGGGATTCCCTAGGGAGATAGTGTCCGATCAGGGAACCCAATTCACTGCGGTGATTACCCAACAACTCTGGCAGAGCTGTGGGGTAAAACCCATATTAAGTTCCCCCTATCACCCCCAAACCAATGGCCTCTGTGAACGATTTAACGGCACCCTTAAGCAAATGCTCATCACGTTCACAGAGACCTGCAGGAATTGGGAAAGATTCCTCCCTCATTTACTTTTTGCCTATAGGGAGGTTCCCCAGGAGTCCACCGGATTCTCTCCCTTTGAGCTATTATACGGGAGACGGGTCCGGGGACCCCTGGACCTCGTGCGAGAACATTGGGAAGGTGATATGGAACAAGCAGGTACCCCTATAGTCTCATTTGTACTAGAGCTGAGAGACCGGCTACAGACTCTGACCGAAACAGTTCGGGAGAACCTGCGAGCCGCCCAAAAGCGGCAAAAATACTGGTATGACAAGGGAGCTAGGGACCGTATATTAGAAGTGGGACAAAAGGTCCTAGTTCTGAAACCCATCAAAACAGATAAGTTGCAAGCCTCCTGGCAGGGCCCCTACACGGTCCTAGAGCGGATCAGTGATACCACGTACATTGTGGCAGACTGTTCCGATAATAGGATCCGGAGGTCCTTCCATGTAAATATGCTTAAGCCATATCTCGAGAGGCCAGAGGAGGTCGCCGCAGTATGCGCTCCAGCATATGAGGATAGCGAGGGTATCCCTCTACCAGATATGCTTCCCCAGAAACCCACAGGAGTAGACCAAGTACAGTTGGGGCCAGCATTAGGTCCCGAGGAACAAGCTCAGGTTTCCCAACTGTTAAAGGGATTTGGGGAAATGTTTTCTGCAGCCCCAGGGTATACGACCCTGGCAGTCCACCGAGTGGAGACCCCAGGCCAGTTACCCCTGCGGCAGCAGCCTTACCGAATTCCAGAGGCAGTACGGGAAAGTATGTTAACGGAACTCCGGGATATGTTAGAACTGGGGGTCATAGAACCGTCCCAAAGCCCCTGGGCTTCCCCAGTAGTCCTGGTTCCTAAAAAGGACGGTACCACCAGGTTCTGCGTGGACTACCGTAAACTAAATGATCGGACCATTACCGATGCCTACCCCATGCCCAGAGTAGATGAGCTGCTAGACCGTATGGCTGGGGGGAATTACTTGACCACTATTGATCTGTGCAAGGGATATTGGCAAATCCCCTTGGAGCCTGGGGCCATTCCGAAGTCAGCATTTGTCACCCCATTTGGCCTATACCAGTTTAAGGTTATGCCATTTGGGATGAAGAATGCCCCAGCCACTTTTCAAAGGATGGCGGACCGGCTCCTAGCGGGATTTCAGGGCTTCGCTTGTGCTTACCTGGACGATATAGCTATCTTCAGTGACACTTGGGAATCCCACCTGGAACACATTTCAGTAGTGCTCAACCGAATTCAGCACGCAGGGCTCACGTTGAAGCCTGAGAAATGCCACGTGGGCATGGCGGAAGTCCAGTATTTAGGCCACAGAGTAGGGTCAGGGAAACAGAGACCAGAGCCCGCTAAAATTGAGGCCATCACCCAGTGGCCCCAACCACGGACAAAAACTCAGGTTATGGCATTCCTGGGTACCGCAGGTTATTACAGGAAATTTGTAGCGGATTACAGTACCCTGGCCAAGCCCTTGACAGACCTCACTAAAAAGTCCCTGCCCCGACAAGTAATCTGGTCCACTGAGTGTGAGGAGGCTTTCCAGAAACTCAAGGCTGCGTTAAGTGCATCTCCTGTGTTAGCGGCACCGGACCATACTAAAAGGTTTCTCGTCCACACAGATGCCTCAATGTTTGGACTGGGAGCAGTATTGAGCCAGGTGGGAGACGATGGCATGGATCACCCAGTGGCGTACCTGAGCAGAAAACTATTACCCCGCGAAGTCAGCTATGCCACTGTGGAGAAAGAGTGTCTGGCATTAGTCTGGGCACTTAAGAAGCTACAGCCTTACTTGTATGGACGCTCTTTCACCGTGCTGACGGACCACAACCCTTTAATTTGGCTCAACAGAGTGGCTGGCGATAACCCCAGATTACTCAGATGGAGCTTGGCGCTGCAACCTTATAATTTCACAATGCAGTACCGCCCTGGGAAACAGAATGCCAATGCCGATGGCCTCTCCCGGCAAACTGAACTGGAAAAGGCGTAATTTTGGTTTGTTTCTGGATTACCGGACATCCCTTAGCCGATCCGTTAGGATCTAAGCAGGTATGCCGTTCCATGGGACTAAGGGGGAGCTGTGTAACGAAATCCCCTATTTTACAGACTTCACAAACCCACCTGTTCGGTTATTTGAGGATTTACAATGGGCTTTCGTGGAAATACCTAATAAGACAAACTTCAGTCGATAATTCTGAGAACTGCGTTCGTGGGATCTGAGCGCTATTCGCCTAGTATATGCACTCAGATCTCAGCTATCTGGGGATATGTGGAACTTCAAGTTTATATTGTGTAAAAACAAAGTTAAACATTTTTATTCTGTTTGTTTAAAACAAAGAAGCCATGTTTCTTTCTTCCTGGAGATAATTAAGGCTCTCTGTGCTACCTTAATTTAATTACCTCCAGGATAGAAAAGAGGGAGTGACTTATGTGTAAGGGGAGTGCTTATGCTATAGCCACTGTGATTGGCTACTGTTTTTCCTTTGTCCACCAGGAGGAAGTCCTGAGATATAGACCGGGCGTGTAGCCCACAGTAAAGAGTTCATGTTTACCCCTTCATGAAGTTTTGACTCATGTTTGGGGGATTGGAGCTATAATCACTTTGTTTCAGCTGGAGTTCGGAGGAAAACGCAAGGATCATCGCTGCACTAATGCAAGGATCCTTTACAGTGATAATTATGTGGGTGTAGCCCTTCAGAGGGCACCATTGCATAAAAGGAGATTTCCTGTCATTAAAAATATAGTTCTTCTTGACCCTTCAAAACGTAGTCTCATCTCGTTCTTAGAGGGGATCGCTATATCATACTGGGGATTGCTATGCTTTTGCATACTCCCTTGAGCTGTAATTACTGAACGCTTGTTCCTGATGTGTCCTCCTTGGAGGAGAGGTCTTCCCCACACGGTCCTGGATGCTGGAGATTCATACAGGGTGGAAGGAAGACGGCGCGGCTCCAGCTAAACTACGGCGGTTGTGGAGTCTGTGGTGGTTGAGGTGTCCGGTGCGGTGCTTGTAGGCCTCGGCGCAAACTAGGACGCGTCTATCAACGGAGGTACCCGGTCGGGGTGCCAGGAGATCCGTTACATTGGCTGGCAGTGGTGGGATGGCGTCCTAGTAAGAGGAAAAGCAGCACGGAGACAACGGTAACGTTTGGAGTTACAGGACCTAATACTGAACCCTGAGGAACCCCACTTACCACATTAGTCCAATCGGAGTATGTTCCATTTACAACAACCCTATGCTTCCTGTCTTTTAGCCAGCTCTCAATCCATGAGCAGATATTTACTGCAATTCCTGTATCCCTTAGTTTGCTCAATAGTCTCCCATGTGGCACTGTATCAAAAGCCTTTGCAAAATCCCAAAAAACTACATCCACTGAGTTGCCTTGATCCAGGTTCCTACTAACCTCCTCATAGAAACTATTTAGATTTGTTTGACATGACCTATCCCTCATAAATCCGTGATGACTCTTACTTATAATCCTGTTCAAATAGACATATTCTTGTATATTATCCCTTATTAACCCTTCTAAAAGCTTCCCCACTACAGAAGTGAGGCTCACTGGTCTATAATTCCCTGGATTTGCTCTTGCTCCCTTTTTAAATATAGGTATCACATCAGCTTTTCTCCAGTCATCTGGTAGAGACCCTGTGTTGAGTGAATCTTGAAAAATTAAATATAATGGTTTGGCTATTACAGAACCCAGTTCCCTTAGTACCCTTGGATGTATTCCATCAGGACCCGGGGCTTTATTAACATTTATTTTTTCCAACCTTTTTTGGATTACTTCCTGTGTTAAACAATTATTTGGCAAGGGTAGTGTAGCCCCATTATGTTGCAGTGTCCCAACCACTGGTACCTCCCTTGTGTATACCGAAGAAAAGAACCTATTTAGCTCATCTGCCTTTTCCTGGTCACTAATTTTCAGACGGCCTGTTTCACGTTCTAATGTTCCTATAGCTTCTTTCCTCGCCTTCTTCCCAATATTTTAGGGTTAGTCTTACTCTCTTTTGCAATTAATTTTTCATTTTCTATTTTAGCCAGTCTAATCGCGCTTTTGCAAGCCTTGTTGATTTCCTTGTATTCCTGTAAAGCAGTCTCTGTCCCCTCTTGTTTGTATAATTTAAATGCCTGTTTTTTACTCCGTATCTTGATCTTTAAATCATTGTTAAGCCACATGGGTTGTGATTTACTCTTTTTACTTTTATTCCCACACGGTATATGGTGATAAGTATGTATATTTAGTAAGGATTTAAATGTTGTCCATTTATATTCAGTATTTTTACATGTCAGTTCTCTGTCCCATTCTATACTTTGTATTGCTGCCCTTAGACCGTTAAAATCTGCCCTTTTAAAATTAAGAGTTTTTGTTGGCCCCTTAAAATGTTGTTTTTTTAATTAAATCTCAAACGAGACTGTGTTGTGATCACTGTTTCCCAAAGGTTGCCCTATTCCAACATTTGATACTATATCAATATTATTTGTGATGACTAAATCTAAGATAGCTTCATTTCTAGTAGGCTCTTGTATAACCTGGGCCAGATAATGATCCCTGAGTGTACTCAAGAACCTGCTCCCCTTAGCTGAACTGCTGGTCTCATTTATCCAGTTTATTTCAGGGTAATTAAAATCTCCCATTATTAGAACTTGCCCGTGCTTAGCTGCATTTCCAATCTGTAACAATAATTTTATTTCCTCACTTTCAGCTATATTTGGGGGTTTATAGCATACTCCTACTAATATTCTTTTGGAATTTGCTGCTCCGCTATTGAACTCTACCCACAAACATTCAGCTTTATCACTAGGTCCACCATAAATATCTTCTGACTATAGGCTTAAATTCAGGCTTAACATACAGACAAATCCCTCCTCCTCGTTTACCATTGCCTCTATCTTTCCTAAATAGGTTATAACCATCCAGATTAACAGTCCAGTCATGAGATTCATCCCACCACGTTTCGATAATGCCTATTAAATCCCATTTTTCATGAATTGCTAATAATTCTAACTCTCCCATTTTTCCTGGCAAGCTTCTGGCATTAGCAAGCATACACCTTATATTATGAGTCTGTAGTTCTGAAGTGCCTGCCACTATACTTGAGTTACTTAGTACTACCTCCCTATTGACTATACTACCCCTCCCCCCATCTCCTCCCCTATGAGTTGTTAATTCATCCCTTATACCCTCTACACTTTCTACCCCATTACTTATATCTAGTCTCTCCCCCCCACCTACTAGTTTAAAAACTCCTCCAGCCTTTCTACCATCCTATCCCCTAGTACAAAAGCTCCCTCATCATTAAGGTGAATCCATGCCTAATGTAGAGATTGTACCGAAGTGAGAAGTCAGCCCAGTGCTCTAAAAAGCCAAACCCCTACTTAGTGCACCACATCTTTAGCCACGCATTAACCTCCCTAATTTCCTTCTGCCTCCCTGGGCTAGCACGTGGCACTGGTAGTATCTCAGAAAATACTACCTTGTAGATCCTTGTCTTCAGCTTATTACCTAGTGCTCTAAAATCATTCTCTAGGACACTCCATCTTCCACTAACTTTGTCATTGGTACCAATATGTACCAAGACCGCTGGTTCATTTCCAGACCCTCCCAATAATTGTCTACCTGATCCACAACATGACGAACCCAAGCACCCGGGAGACAGCAAACTGTTTGATTGCTGGGATCTGGGTGACAAATCACCCTGTCTACCTTCCTAATAATAGAGTCCCCTACAACCAAAACCTGTCTGTTGCTCTGCCTATTCTGCCCTCCCACTCCTCCAGTAGAGCTGTTCGCCCAGCTGTTAGAGGGAACAGCTCTATCTGGCATTGCCATTCCTGAATGGACATCCCCAACAGTTTCACTCAATCTGGCAAATCTGTTGGTGTTTGCCAACTCAGAACTGGCCTGCCTCCTCCTGTTCCCTTGTAACTGTAACCCAGCTGCCTCCCTGGACATCCTCACTAGCCCCAGCTCCACCCTCCATGCTAGGCCCAGCTAAACTGTGCTCAGTGAGCACCAACCCCCTTTCCAGTGGAGCAATATCACTAAGTGCTGCAATTCTCCTTTCCAGATCTCCAATTTGAGCTTCCAGAGAGGCAACATGTTCACACCTCTCACAGAGGTATGGACCCTGGATCATCTGTTCCAGTATTGCATACATATGACAGGATGTACACTGAATAAGGTTGCCACTGGACTGACTCATAATTATTATTATTGTCTACAAAATTTCAGTGGGAAAAATAAAGAATATAAAATAATATATTTATATAAAGTTTTCCTCCTTTGCACTATAAATCTGCCCTCCCTTTTCTTTGAAGTCCCTCTTTTTATTTAAACTCCTAGGCTTTTACTAGAATTGCACTTGATACTGAAAATGTTCGCAAGCTCACAAGTTCCCCTTCTCCTGTTTATATTAACTTCTGCCTTCTCACCTGGGCACAATTAGTGCACTTTGCAATTTATCAGCCTTTACTTGTAAGGTAAATCCACTTGTAAACAGGCCCCAAACCAGCTCACAAACCTTTTATCCTAGTTTAACAGTCAAGCCACACCCCTCTCACCTGGGTACAATTAGTGCACTCTGCAGTTTATCAGTCTTTATTTGTAAGGTAAATCCACTTGTAAACCGGCCCCAAACCAGCTCACAAACTTTTTATACAAGTTTAACAGTCAAGCCACACCCCTCTCACCGGGACACAACTAGTGCACTCTGCAGTTTATCAGCCTTTACTTGTAAGGTAAATCCACTTGTAAACGGTGATACAGGTGATACAGATGATACTGATGATACAGACAATACAGGTGATACAGACGATACAGATGATACAGGTGATACAGGTGATACAGATGATACAGATAATTCAAGTGATACAGGTGATATAGATGATACAGGTGATACAGGTGATACAGACGATACAGATGATACTGATGATACAGACGATACAGACGATACAGACGATACAGGTGATACAGACGATACAGACGATACAGGTGATACAGACGATACAGATGATACAGGTGATACAGGTGATACAGGTGATACAGGTGATACAGATGATACAGATAATACAAGTGATACAGGTGATATAGATGATACAGGTGATACAGGTGATACAGAGGAAACAGATGATACAGGTGATACAGGTGATAAAGACGATACAGATGATACAGATGATACTGATGATACAGACGATACAGACGATACAGGTGATACAGACGATACAGATGATACAGGTGATACAGGTGATACAGGTGATACAGATGATACAGATGATACAGATAATACAAGTGATATAGATGATACAGGTGATACAGGTGATACAGAGGAAACAGATGATACCTGTATCATCTCTATCATCTGTGATACAGATGATACAGGTGATACAGGTGATACAGATAATACAGGTGATACAGAGGATACAGGTGATACAGATAATACAGGTGATACCGACAATACAGATGATACAGGTGGTACAGATGATACAGATGATACAGGTGATACAGGTGATACAGATGATACCTGTATCATCTCTGTCATCTGTATCATCTGTATCACCTGTATCGCCTGTATCATCTGTTTCCTCTGTATCATCTGTATAACTTTAATCATCTGTATCGTCTGTATCACTTGTATCATCTCTATCATCTGTGGTACAGACGATACAGGTGATACAGGTGATACACATGATACAGGTGATACAGGTGATACAGACGATACAGGTGATATAGGTAATAGAGGTGATACTGATGATACAGCCGATACAGGTGACAGAGATGATACAGGTGATACAGATGATACAAGTAATGCAGGTGATGCAACTGATACAGGTGATACCGGTGATAGAGAAGATACAGGTGATAGAGATGAACAGGTGATACAGATGATACATGTGATACATATGAATGAAGTGATACAAATGATACAGGTGATACAAGTAATACAGGTGATACAACTGATACAGGTGATACCGGTGATACAGATGATACAGGTGAAACAGACAATACAGATGATACAGGTGATTGAGATGATACAGGTGATAGAGATGATACAGGTGATATCGGTGATACATGTGATACAGACGATACAGATGATAGAGATGATACAGGTGATACAGGTGATACAGATTATACATGTGATACAGACAATACAGATGATACAGGTGATACAGGTGATACAGGTGATACAGATTATACATGTGATACATATGATAGAAGTGATACAGATAATACAGGTGATACAGATGATACAGGCGATACAGGTGATACAGGTTAAACAGATGATACATGTGATACAGACAATACAGATGATACAGGTGATACAGGTGATACAGATGATACATGTGATACATATGATAGAAGTGATACAACTGATACAGGTGATACAGATAATACAGGTGATACAGGTTATTCAGATTATACATGTGATACATATGATAGAAGTGATACAGATAATACAGGTGATACAGATGATACAGGTGATACAGATGATACATGTGATACAGACAATACAGGTGATACAGATGATACAGGTGCTACAGGTGATACAGATGATACATGTGATACATATGATAGAAGTGATACAACTGATACAGGTGATACAGATAATACAGGTGATACAGGTGATAGAGATGATACATGTGATACACATGATAGAGGTGATAGAAATGATACAGGTGATACAAGTAATACAGGTGATACAAATGATACAGGTGATACAAGTAATACAGGTGATACAAATGATACAGGTGATACAGGTGATACATGTTTTACAGACAATACAGATGATACAGATGATCGAGATGATACAGGTGATAGAGACCATACAGGTGATACAGATCATATAAAGGATAAATGTGATACAAATGATAGAAGTGATACAGATGATACAGATAATACAGTTGATATAGGTAATACAGGTGATACCGATGATACAGATGATACAGGTAATACAGAGTATACAGGTGATACAGATAATACAGGTGATACAGACAACACAAATGATACAGGTGATACAGGTGATACAGGTAATATAGATGATAAATGTGATACATATGATAGAAGTGATACACATAATAAAGGTGATATAGGTAATACAGGTGATACTGATGATAGCACTCCAGATAGCAAACAGATTAGTTAGAAGCTCTCACGGGGCAGAAGACACTTAGTTTAGCACAGAGATCTAGTTATACTTCACTTAATTGTAGTCAGAAAATGGACGAGTTAGATACGTCTAGTGAACACATTGTCTTGCAATCAAGTGTTTTTTAGCTACAGAGTTTATATACAATCCTTCTTCATAGCGTTTATTAATATAAGCAGAAAGAAATGCATAATAATTTAAACCTAATTAATATTTAGCTTGTGTTCAAGTGCTTAATAGCTACAGCATTTACCAACACATTTATTTACATCATTTATTATTATCAGCAAAAATAAATGGTTTACCAAAGACTTTTATAATAACGCAAAAAGATTTGTGATTGAGGTTACTTGATACTCGATTTTTGCAAATAATCTCTTGGTTATGTTATCTATTTGCTCGCATCTCTCTGGTATAATTTGTACTTTGTTTCCCTTATAATAATGTGTGCCATCCGGCCGATGTATCTTATGGTTGTAGCAAGCTATTATATGCTATCTTATCTATAGACACAGACATGCGGAATAAAAGAATATCCTCAGATCTGCAGATCATCTTTGCAAATGCTACTTTATCAGTTTTCAGGTCATAAAGCGATTCCCTATCTAGTAGAATATTAAATCTGAAGGTTATAAAGTAAATTCTAGGAAAGAACATGAAATATCTTATAGATAATAATAATCACTATAATAGTTGTCGTACTGCGAGTTTGTGTGTAACACTCGCAAAGTTGCGTATTGCGCATTCTGAGTGTCACTATGAGCGCCGAAACAAGAGAGTTGCCGAAGGGGCTCGCAGAGGAGGGAAGGAGAAAATGAGGGAAGAGGGAGGCTGGACACAGGAGGCATGAACGATTGCCTGCTGGGGGTGGACATAGAGAAAGAGGGGATGGAGAGGGGGGAAAGAGGGAAAGAGACACAGGCGAGGGAGAGGGGGGAAGTGACACAGACGAGGGAGAGGGGGGAAGTGACACAGGGGAGGGAGAAGGGGGAAGTGACACAGGGGAGGGAGAAGGGGGGAAGAGACAATGGAGATGCAGAGGAGGGAAAGAGACACAGGGGAGAGGGGGGATGAGACACAGGGGAGGAAGAGGGGGGTAAAGACACAGCGGAGGGAGAGGGGGCGAAAGAGACACAGGGGAGGGAGAGGGGGAAGAGGCACAGGGGAAGGGAGGGGGGTAAAGAGACATGGGCGAGAGAGAGAGGAGGGAAAGAGACACATGGGAGGGAGAGGGGGGTAGAGACACAGTGGAGGGATATGGGAGAGACACAGGAGAGGGAGATGGTAGAGACACACTGGGGAGGGAGAGGGGGGAGACACACAGGGGAGGGAGAGGTGGAGAAGAGACATAGGGGAGGGAGAGGGGAAAGAGGCACAGGGGAGGGGGGGAGAGAAGAATCAAATATTAGCCCATCATTGAGCAGAGAGAGAAGGAGAAGAGGGAGGGAAAGGGCACAGAAAGAGTGAAGGAGAGAGAGAAGCACATAGCAAGCCTCGTATTGTCTGCTTTGCAGGCGCATTGAGAGCCTTGCAAATATTATGCTGTCATTTGTGAGGATCAGTTGTCTAATAATAATAATAATATTAATAATAATAAAAAATAATAATAATAATAGAGGAATGAAATTAAACTTGGAATACTCTCACATAGGTTATCAAATAGACCAGTTGGTAATAGGACTATAAACAACTCATTTGTATATAAATGTATGTAACAATTTTATCCAGCAAAGGCAGAAGAGGCACAACATTGACCACTGACTGCTTAGGGAATAAATAAGTGACACTGTGTGATATATACCCATTTATATCCCCATTTATATCACCATTTTTATCGCCATTTATATCCTCATTAATATCCTTATTTATATCCCCATTTATATCCTCATTTATATCCCCATTTATATCCTTATATATATCCCCATTTATATCCCCATTGATATCCCCATTTATATCCTCATTTATATCCCCATTGATATCCATATTTATATCCCCATTTATATCACCATTTATATCCTCATGTATATCCCCATTTATATCCCCATTTAAATCCCCAATGATATCCCCATTTATATCCCCATTGATATCCCCATTTATCTCCCCATTTATATCCTTATTTATATCTTCATTTATATCACCATTTATATCCCCATTTTTGTCCTCAGTTATATCCTCATTTATATCCCCATTTATATCCTCATTTATATCCCCATTTAGATCCCCATTTATATCCCTATTTATATCCTCATTTATATCCCCATTTATATCCCCATTTATATCCCCATTTATATCCTCATTGATATCCCCATTTATATCCCCATTTATATCCTCATTTATATCCCCATTTATATCCTCATTTATATCCCCATTTATATCCCCATTTATATCCCCATTTATATCCTCATTTATATCCTCATTTATATCCTCATTGATATCCTCATTGATATCCCGATTTATATCCTCATTTATATCCCCATTTATATCCTCATTGATATCCCCATTTATATCCTCCTTTATATCCTCATTTATATCCCCATTTATATTCCCTTTATATCCTCATTTATATCACCATTTATATCCCCATTTATATCCTCATTTATATCCCCATTTATATCCTCATTTATATCCTCATTTATATCCTCATTTATACCCCCTTTATATCCTCATTTATATCCCCATTTATATCACCATTTATATCCCCATTTATATCCCCATTTATATCCCCATTTATAGCCTCATTTATATCCTCATTTATATCCCCATTTATATCCCCTTTATATCCTCATTTATATCCCCATTTATATCACCATTTATATCCTCATTTATATCCTCATTTATATCCCCATTTATATCCCCATTTATATCCCCATTTATATCCTCATTTATATCCTCATTTATATCCCCATTTATATCCTCATTTATATCCCCATTTATATCCTCATTTATATCCCCATTTATATCCTCATTTATATCCCCTTTATATCCTCATTTATATCCCCATTTATATCCCCATTTTTATCACCATTTATATACTCATTTATATCCTCATTTATATCCCCATTTATATCCCCATTTATATCCTCATTTATATCCTCATTTATATCCTCATTTATATCACCATTTATATCCCCATTTATATCCTCAGTTATATCCTCATTTATATCCCCATTTATATCCCCATTTATATCCTCATTTATATCCCCTTTATATCCTCATTTATATCTCCCCATTTATATCCTCATTTATATCCCCATTTATATCACCATTTATATCCCCATTTATATCACCATTTATATCCTCATTTATATCCCCATTTATATCCTCATTTATATCCTCATTTATATCACCATTTATATCCTCATTTATATCATCATTTATATCCCCATTGATATCCCCATTTATATCCTCATTTATATCTCCCCATTTATATCCTCATTTATATCCCCATTTATATCACCATTTATATCCCCATTTATATCACCATTTATATCCTCATTTATATCCCCATTTATATCCTCATTTATATCATCATTTATATCCCCATTGATATCCCCATTGATATCCCCATTTATATCCTCATTTATATCACCATTTATATCCTCATTTATATCCCCATTTATATCCCCATTTATATCCTCATTTATATCCTCATTTATATCCCCATTTATATCCTCATTTATATCCTCATTTATATCACCATTTATATCCCCATTTATATCCTCATTTATATTCCCATTTATATCCTCATTTATATCCCCATTTATATCCTCATTTATATCCCCATTTATATCCCCATTTATATCCTCATTTATATCCCCATTTATATCCCCATTTATATCCTCATTTATATCCTCATTTATATCCCCATTTATATCCTCATTTATATCCCCATTTATATCCTCATTTATATCCTCATTTATATCCCCATTTATATCCTCATTTATATCCCCATTTATATCCTCATTTATATAACCATTTATATCCTCATTTATGTCACCATTTATATCCCCATTAATGTCTATCCAGAAATGTAAAACAATTTACTCTCCAACCGCTGTCTGTCATCAAACTGTTGTTTTTTATGTTTTTATTTTGACGCATTTAATTGTATAACTAATATAGATCACAATATCATTTTGCTTACCCTTTTTCAAATCTTTTGAAGGGGGTATTAGTCCTACGGGGGGTATTCATGCTATAGAAGGGTATGAGTCCTATGGGGGTATGAATTCTACAGGGGAGTATGAATCCTAAAGTGGGGTATTGGTCCTACATAAGGGTATTAGTCCTACAGGAGGGTATGAGTCCTACAGGGGGCTATTAGTACTACAGGGGGTATTAGTCGTACAGAAGGATATGAGTCCTAAAGTGGGTATTATTCCTACAAGGGGCATGAGTCCTACAGGGGGCTATTAGTAGTAAAGGGAGTATTAGTCTTACATGGGGTATTAGTCATACAGGGGAATATTAGTCCTACAGGGGAATGTGAGTCCTACACAGAGTATTAGTCCTACAGGGCAGTATTAGCCCTATAACTGGGTATTAGTCCTATAGGGGGATATTAGTTGTACATTAGATGCCCCTAATATGGATGTTTTGAAAAAGAGACTGAAAACACAACTCTTCACCTATCCTTTCAAATAATACATACAGTATGTACCTATTATGTGCGCCTGCGCGCTGATGGAGCTCCGCATTGCTTCATATTCCCGGACACAGTAAAGGGATGAAAACAATAAGGAGATAAAAATTCAAGTTATATTAGAGGATTAGTATACACAATACTTTTGACTATCTGGGAATGCAACAATATATTATTAGACGTGTTTTAAGTAAAATATTGTAATGTTATCTGGTAATACCAGAGTGTTTTTTAAAGTATATTAATAAAAGTTAAGACTTAAAATAGTTTTTTTTACTGCCTATAACATTTGGTCTGTCAACATCAGTGAAAGTCGGTAGCTGTTTAGGTACGAGTTCGTTTTGTTACGCTATTCTGTGTACGGTATTCAGCACATCGTTTATTACATACTATGTGAGTACGTTTTCTTATTATATGCACAACTAACCTAATAGTGACCAACAGAAATGATACAATGTAATTCATAGTAGTTTTTCATATATACTTGTATAGAGTTGTGGTATCATACGGTCACTCTTATTGAATCTTATGCTATTTACGTTGTTGCTTCTTCTGCTTACTCTGATGCTCTATAATGGACGCATTGATCTAAGAATTTTCTCGTCTTTCTCAATCTTCTGTATTATCTCAGCCTGCTCCCTGACCTCCCTGAGTGACTGGATCCTCTTCTGATATCCCGGTCTGGCTCCTTGTTTTCTGGAAAATACTTTGAGCAGTCATGCCTCTCCTTCAGCTTCTTCATGATTCTTTTTTAGCCCCTCATAGGTCCGTTTTTCTTTTTCTTGTCACATAATCAAACGTATTCTTTTGGTTGTAATGAACAAACCAGTCGCAATCGCCTGGACAAACTCTGCATTTCCCATTACTCATAGCAGAACATTTATCTTTATCACTGTCATTTGAATAAATACAGGGATAATGACAAGTAAAGTGGCACTTCTGGCAGTTAGTTAGGAATTTGCCAGTGCCAGATATATCAGTCTGTACGACCTCACATACTTCTACCTCATATTCAAAGTTTTTATTGGCTTCCATATTATCTTTTTTTTGTTTCAGAACATTCTCTGTTTTTCTTATTTCTTCTAGATTTGTTTGTCCTACTTTGATCTTTGGCACCAATGCCTGCAAGTTGATCTCAAGTTGTTCACGTTCTTTCAGAACTTCTTTGGTTAGTGTCAAGCTTTTCGTTTCCATCCTGTATAAGGCTGTGAAAAAGACCCCCATGCTCCTCTCCCCCATGCTCCTCTCCTTCATGCTCCTCTCCTTCATGCTTTTCTCCCCCATGCTCCTCTCCCCCATGCTCCTCTCCTTCATGCTCCTCTTCCCCATGCTCCTCCTCCCCATGCTCCTCTCCCCCATGCTCCTCTCCTTCATGCTCATCTTCCCCATGCTCCTCAACCCCATGCTCCTCTCCCCCATGCTCCTCTCCTTCATGCTTTTCTCCCCCATGCTCCTGTCCCCCATGCTCCTCTCCTTCATGCTCCTCTGCCCCATGCTCCTCATCCCCATGCTCCTCTCCCCCATGCTCCTCTCCTTCATGCTCCTCTTCTCCATGCTCCTCAACCCCATGCTCCTCTCCTTCATGCTTCTCTCCTTTATGCTCCTCTTCCCCATGCTCCTCTCCCCCATGCTCCTCTCCTTTATGCTCCTCATCCCCATGCTCCTCTCCCCCATGCTCCTCTCACCCATGCTCCTCTCCTTCATGCTCCTCTCCTTCATGCTCCTCTCCCCCATGCTCCTCTCCCCCATGCTCCTCTCCTCCATGCTCCTCTCCTCCATGCTCCTCATCCCCATGCTCCTCTCCCCCATGCTCCTCTCCCCCATGCACCTCTCCTTCATGCTCCTCATCCCCATGCTCCTCTCCCCCATGCTCCTCTCCCCCATGCTCCTCTCCTTCATGCTCCTCTTCCCCATGCTTCTCTCCCCCATGCTCCTCTCCTTCATGCTCCTCTCACCCATGCTCCTCTCCTTCATACTCCTCTTCCCCATGCTCCTCTCCCCCATGCTCCACAACATTTGATCAAAGTTATATTCATTCTCCTCATTATTAGCAAACAAGACTGAATTATTGAACTTGAAGTGAAGAGGATCACCATAAGAGTTCAGGGAATATCAGCAGCTTTAATAGCTTCTAAGACTGTGGGTTTCTGTACATCTAAAAAGGTGATGAGAGTCAAGATGTTGTCTTTGATATCTTTTCCAAATATAGAAAAAATAGAGCTAAATATGTATTTCAGAGAGGGGGTCAAGCGTGCCCAAACAGACTGAACTACAAAGCACGCCGCATCAATGTGATCAGTGCCACCTTCAGCAGAGAAAAACTTATGGATTGCTTCTGTAATCTTTTTATCCTGGGAAATTCCTCTGTTGTCTCCAAATCCTGGTGTGTCTCTTATAGTGAGTGAAAATGGTATTCTAAACCCATTGTTATAATTCAGCTTGTAGGCTGTGACACCGGCCGTCTGACTATTGGCGTGGGACATGTGTGTACCCTCGTGTATAAGTTTGAATCGGAAGTCATCTTCCCATTGTACTCCCAAGATGTAGTTGACCATGCCATTGATTAGTGTAGTAGCCCCTGTAGCCCCTACTAACAAGATGACCTTATTACTCATCATCTCATTTTCTTTTCCCATATTGTATTTGATAAATTTATCCTGAGAGAGGTCAGTTTGTAACAGGTAAAATTATGTTTTTTTCTGATGGTTTTTCTGATGTTTTTTCTGATGGTTTTCCACTTATGATCAATTCACTTTCTTTGCACAGGCGACCGCCTAAGGTTTCTCCTTTTGGTGTTAAAGTCTCCTCACTTGGATCACTATTCCCATCATCTCCACAAACAGCCTGTACACTAGCTCTGTGTGCTGTATTTGGCTTACGTCCTTGTATACAATATTCTGTAGCATTAGTTGGGGTTTGGATTTCAGTCCATATGTCTGAACCTTCTTCTTTATATTGAATCCTGTACAGCTTTATAGCCACACCACCTTCAACATTGACAGGGGCTGTCCACAACAAGGTCCCTTCCTTGGTTCCTGTGGTAATCTATGGTGCTCCAGGTGGACTGGTTGGAAGAGTATTTTCAGCCTTCACTGACCAAACTGAGTCCTGGTTTACTCACTGCATAGTACCTGAACTTATAGTAGGAATTAGCTTTCAGTCCAGTTACTGAGATCTTCTCCTGCTTACCCTTTATGTTTAATGGCTTCCAGTAGTTTGTCTCAGCACATTTATACTCAATTGTGTAACCTTCAATAGACTCTTAACCAAAGTCTGCAGGTTGCAGGATGAGCTCCATACTATCATGAGTTTTTTTGGTCAATATTGGTACATTAGGTTTTTTAGCCTCAAACTTGGAGTTCACCAGACCTCCATATTCATACAGGTAAATGGATACTCCAGGGTTAACTTTGATTGAAGTGCATGAGACAATGAACAGAGTCTCATTGTTGGAGTCAGTGGCCTGAGCTAATGTTTGAAACACCTTCACATATTGCCTTGACATTTTTATAAACATTTTCTATTTTTGAACCATGGTGTGATCGGATTCAATCTGATGTAGGCTTGTCTTTTATTTTCATTTTCTAACCAGTTGTCCAAATCCACTAAATAAGGTTCAGTTTCATTGATTGAAGCTAAGTTGAAGCTCACAATATATTCATAAGACGTCCAGTAACTACTTCATTTAGCTCATTATCTGTGGGCACAATTTTGATATTTGGCAGCACCATCAGAAAGGAGCCAAAAAGATCCATGTCCTGCTGTCTGTAACATGAAGAGACCCAAATGGTGACTGCTCACTGCTTAATAAAATGTCGACAAGATTAGATTCCCTTGCTCCTCGTCCACCACAAATGGAGGGCAAGGTGTTTTCTAGTTGCTTTTGAAATGTGAGTTTATATTGTGAATATAGCTCGCTGAACAGTTTTATTTTTCTTTTCACATCAGGAAAGGTCACAGCAACTTGATGTCTCATCAGATTATTGCACCACATGTTTGTTTCTGCCATCTTGTTGACCAGAGTTTCAGCCCTATACACTAGATCATCACTAATCTCTTCTTATCCTTGGAGGATATAGCCAGACTTTCACAGGCACAGCGTTTTCTCAATTCTGTCCTATTAGTTTTGGAAGGATCAAGTAGATTTTAATGGCATCTTCATAATTCATAGGATTGCTCTCAAGTGCCACATCACCATGAAATGTGCAGCTGAATGTACCACTGTTTTGTTTATCTTTGTCATCCATTAATAGAGAGCCATCTCCTTCAATCTTTATTGTAGGGATTTTTTAATCATGACCTTGAGATTTCCTTGGATGTTTTGAATGTCTTCTCATTTGGAAACTTCTTGATCAAATGTAAAGAAAGCCTGAGCCCCATACAAGATTCCAATGACAACATGAGTGGCTGTGCCATTATTAAACACATCATGATACATCACATTTTGGATACCTAAATGGTTCATACTCAGCTGCTCAAACTATGTTGTTCTTGAGTACTTGAGTGTGACCCTGGCTTGGTTTGTAGAGGTTTTACTGTCATTTATATAAGTAGCAGCTCCACCAACTTGTATGAGGCCTCCCATGAAACTGGCCTTTAAGGAAGCAGTGATACCTAAAGCAGAATAATTATCTGATACACTATCTAATGCTAGAACCTTTAAAAGAGGTGTTCTTCTGAGATGATGTAGCCACATGATTTTGAAGATCTTCTAGGTTCCATAATGTGATGCCTGCAGAAAACAAAAATCCAATTACTCAATTTCACTACAAATAATCCTCTAATTATGTTGATCCCTGTTTTATTCATGGTTTTCCATTCAATAGTGATGAATTATCATATATAATAGTTGTCAAACTTCGAGTCATCGTCACGCTTTGCGAGCTCGGAAAGCAAGCTCATAAAAACGGTGTCTCTCGTGAAGCGAGGGACGCAGTTCGGGACGCATTTGCAGAGGTGGAGGCTCTACGGTGCCTCACTTGTAGTTACAAACAACCCAGAAAAGCGTGACTGAAAAAAAACATCCACAATGCAGGACTTTGAAAAAAAAAACAATAACGCGCAATGAGGAAATACAGACTTACACATAAAAATATTAAAAAATTACGAGGTCGCAAAAATATGACATTAACGACCGAAACACGGGCATCCGCAAACAACAAAAACACTTCCAAAAAAATAATAATATATATATATATATATATATAAAAAACAGGCACACAGCCACGACATCTGCCAGTGAGTTTAAGTGAGTTTAAGCATGAATTAAAAAGTGAAATTTAAGGAGTTTTGTAACTTCAAAATCGCCTAAGCGAGAAAAAAAATGGCGGCCGGAAAAAATGAAAACGAGGCTACACGACCCAAAACCTGCAAATAACAGCCAGGCACATACAACTTTTTCCAGGGACATACGAGGTACAAAAATGCTAAATTACGAGGTCGCAAAAATACGACAAAATACAAAAATTACAAATAAAAAACACACATACAGCATGGGGGGACAGCTACGACATCTGCCAGTAAGGTTGCACGAGAATTCAAATCTAAAAAAAAAAAAAAAACAAGCTTACACGACCCCGAAGATTTACTATTTACTATTGCATTTACATATCTGAAGTACTGATCATTGATTAATTCTTAATTCTTAATAATTCAACAATTTTTTTATAAAGTTAAAAAAAATTACGTACATTTTCAGATGCACTTACATATCTCTATTCCTGCTCATTGAGTGACAGGGATAGGAGCCTGTAAGCAGTTAAATATTTTAATAAGTTTATATTATGACATGTGCTGCATTTTATATTTTTTAATGCATTTAACTATGAATATATTGATGATTAGGCCTTTACATTTTGTATGTATGCCAATGAAACAGTATAGTTTCAATCAAAAAGTTTTTCTCAGTTTACAGAATCCTTATCTCTGCACCTGCGTCAAGACAGACAGTGACATCTACAGGATTTCATCAGCTATAAGATCAACTTGACAGGTATATTCATTCATTAATTATTAATTAGTCATTATTATATAATACAAAAAATATATAGTCTATTTCACGATGCATAGATTTAATATTGATTTGACATATCTGAAGTACTGATTATTAATGTGCATTCATTTTTATTTTGCATTGATGACACTTTTTGATTAATTAACGTATATTATTTAATTAATTAATTATTAATCAATAATTAAAAAAACAAACAAACAAAAATACATCTATGCTTAGCCATTTATGTTTTAATGAATGACAATTACAGCTCATAACTTCATTTATTTATTAATTAATTTAATCAAAACATTCTAAATCCTTTTCACACAAATCTATACTTTGCTCATACCTATTTGTGTTTGCCCTTCTTTACGAACACATGATTATCTGTTTATGTTTTGCATTGATGGCAGTTTTTGGTAATTTCACTAATGTATATTCTTTTATTAATTACTTTATAATTCTTTATAAAAAAATAACATTAAATTAGTGATCAATAAATATATATCCTTAGCTCTTTAGCTTTTAATCTATGCAAATTCAAAATAATGCATTGATTGATTAATTAATTAATTTAATGAAAACACTATAAATGAATTTCAAGTACATTTCAAAATGCATTACTGAGATTTAGGTTTTGCAGTGATGACAGCTCACAAAAATCTGTACAATAAAAAAAATTAAAATATCTTACACCTACGTTTACAATTACAGATTACAATGGTGGACAATGCAGAAGACAAGAATGAACATAAAAGAAGAGCGGCAAGGGAATGGAAGCAGAGATGGAGAGATTCACAGTCCCCTGAGACTTCACAATGCTTAAGGGAAGAAGATCAATAGAGACTTCTAAATAAAAGAAAAAATCCCTAAGAAAGCACAAACTGAGTATGCTGGAGCTTCAAGGAAAAGAAAAAGTAAACAAAAAAAATGCCTAATGACCCAATATTGCCTCATGAAACCAATGTTCATACACATGACACCAATGTAGATATACACAGTTGTAGCTCATGATAGTGTTTTATTTACAGCACTAACAGTAGACACTCATTATTGTGGTTTAATGAATGTGGTTTGTCAGTTTTGTGGGGCATATCATTTCCTGAAAGAAAGACCAACTGATGGAGAGTTTATTAGTTGCTGTCAGAAAGGAAAGGTAAGATTTCCACAAACACACACATTTCCAGATTACTTACAAAGTTTAATGAGCGATCCAACATTTCCAAATTATACACATTTTTAAAAAAAAAATCAGATCTTATAACAGTGCAATTTAATTTGCTTCTATGGGTGCTACATTAGCAGGACATGTCCCAGGACATGGTCCATATTGTTTTAAAGTACAAGGACAAATTTACCACTGGACTTCTCATTTACACCCATAAGCAGGAGAGCAAAGGAAATTTGCACATTTAAATGTCCTTGATAAAATAGAAGCTGTTGAACAACGAATGATGCTTCCTGAAAATTAACAATGCTTACCCATAGTGTTTGAACAGCTTGATAACATTATAGCGAACAAGCGATATAGTCAAGCATACAAAATAATTGGCAGAGGTTGAAAAAGAACAACAGGCACATGCGCAAATAAATCAATTACCAATGCCAAGAGTAACTGTGGTTCTTGAAAGAGATCGCCATACTGATCAAAGCTGGTATAATTTACCAACAGCAAATGAGGTTGCCGTGGTCTTTAAAAATGAAGATGGTGAACCACCATTTGAGCGGGATATTAGAATACATCCACGCAATGAAGACCAACCTTTTATAAACATAAATATTTTAAGTAGTAATTTAGATCCAATATCCAATTTTCATCCCAAATGGTGAGCCAGGATGGCAACCAGAATTACAATTGCAAAGTTATCCCAATAGTAAAGTTCGTGTTAGAAGCAATATTTCTATGCTGGAATATTAAGTCGCACAAACTGCTATTCAGGATCATTTTAATCCTATTTTATGGGAGGAGCAACTCACACAACCATGGATTATTGATTCCTAAATTCACAGAGTAAAAGGAAAACGGTCTATAGACATTGTAAAAAAGAGAAAGCAGACTTGATATTTCTCCAAGAAACACATTGGGGAAAGATAAAATGCGGAAGGTGGTTTTGAATTTAGATACCACTCAACAGGTGCAAAAAAAAAGAGAGGAGTATCAATTTTTTTTTCTAACGATTTAGAAATAGTGGAAGTTATTTCAATTATAGATCCAGATGGACGTTACATTTTATGGAACGGCCAGATCAATAATCAGAAAATCACATTGATTAATATTTACGCCCCCAATGAGAAGCAAGGGAAATTTTTAAAACAAATAGGTAATTTAATCAAGAAGTTTGTACAGGGGCCGCTTATTGTGGCAGGGGACTTTAACATGGTCTCAAACATAAATCTGGATAGGTCCACCAAATTGGTGGATAAAAACCTAAAAAGAGTAAGCAAAGAGGCTCAGATATTTACTGAATGGATTATTAAAAACAACTTATTTGATGCCTGGCGAGTTCAACACCAAAATCAAAAAGATTTTTCTTTTTACTCAAACCCACACAATATGTATTCACAAATTAATTTAATATTAGTAAATCCCCAAATATTTGATAAGATTTCTCACACAGAAATAGGCAAGATTGTTATATCTGATCACACTCACACTACACTAACAGTCGAAATAAATAAAGTAAAATTAGATAGACCACAATGGAGATTAGATGACACTATAATAAAAATGGAAAAAAATAAATAAGTTTTAAGTAAATAAATTTCCCAATTTTTTTACATAAATACTCACACTGTCCCCTGTTATTGCACGATTTGGAATACACAAAAAGCTTTCACAAGAGGTTTGATTATTAAACTTAAATCTCAATTGATAAAACAGAGAGGAGCCCCACTAAAAAAACTATATATAGATTTAAATATAATCTAAATTTTTTGTGGACCCGCAACAGCAAACTATGGCGGAGATTAAACTAATACGAAATAGAATAAATAAGATCAACCAACAAAGGTCAGATAGCGAAATATGGCGTTATCAACAGATATACCATCATCAAAACAGTAAATTACTGGCCACGCAAGCTAAAAAGAAAAAAGAAAGGAAAAGAATAGTAGTTCTAAAAGATAAAGGAAGATTTATTTCCTCCCCCCAAGAAATTGGTCAAGCCTTTTTTAACTATTACCAGGACCTATACAATCTGGAAAATGATCATTCTTTCTGTAAACCATTAGTTGAAGAAATACAATCATTTTTGGATGGTATTCAACTGCCTAATTTATCAGAAGATGACCAAGCAGAACTGAATAACCCAATCACATTGCAGGAAGTTCTTCAAGTAATAAAACCACTGAAACCCTATACTACGCCAGGGCCTGATGGATACACCAATCTCTTTTATAAAACATTTTGTCAAATTTTGAGCACCCACTTAACAGAAATGTTTAATGGAATTAAGACAACAGGAATCATGCCAAGGGAAATGACAAAAGTAGCACTGATAATGATCCCTAAGGCTAACCTAGATCCTCAGTCTTGTGCCAACTACAGACCCATTTCATTCCAAAATGCAGATACTAAACTGTACGAGAAGATTCTGGCTCTTAGAATTCAGAAGTTTATAGACAAATGAATTGCAATAGAACAAATGGGATTTGTAACCGGTAGACAAGGATCAGAGAACATTAGGAAGCTCATGAATCTGAGTGAAGTCGCAAGGGTCAAAGGTGCTCCTACCCTATTTCTGTCTTTAGACGCTGAGAAAGCTTTTGAAAGAGTAGGGTGGGAGTACATGCGATTAACGCTGTCTAAATTTGGCTTTGGGGAATTTGGGGCCGTGGCGGTGGGGGCCCTGTACAAATTTTCCTCAGCAGAGGTAACAGGTCTGGGAGGTAGGGTAAACCCCTTTGGAATATCAAATGGCACTAGACAGGGTTGCCCCCTCTCCCCCACCCTGTTCGCGCTGATGATGGAACCATTGGCGGAAGCTATTAGATCAAGACCACAAATTTATGGGATCAGGGTGGGAGAGAGGGAGCATAAAATTCGTCTATATGCAGATGATGTTGTTTTGTCACTCACCCGCCCTGGAGAATCACTCTATCAATTGTTGAATCTAATTCAAGTCTCTTATTATAAATTGAATTATAAGAAATCAGAAACACTTTTTTTTTACTTTTCAGCAAGTCTGTTGTCCCAAATGAATGCTACTTACTCCTTTGATTGGAACTCGAAATCATTTAAACACCTCGGAATTACCTTTTTGGGAAATTTACAGGATAGGTGGATAGGAATTATAAGGATTTATATTTCAAGTTCCAAAATATCATAGGAAACTGGAGAAAAGATAGATTTTCTTTTTCCGGCAAAATTGCTGTTGTAAAAATGATGCTTCTCCCAAGAGTCAATTATATGCTAAGATGTATCCCTTTTAAGATTCCCAGCCACTGGTTAAAGAAACTGCAACATGCAATTGATTGATTTATACACCATTCTAAATATATAAGGCTGAAAAAAACAACTATGGGAAGGAGCTTCTTAAAGGGAGGAATTTCCCACCCTTTATTGCAACCTTATCAGGAAGCCAACTGTATAGTACAGGCTTTAAAATGGTTGGAAACAGCAGATAAACTCCCATGGATGCATATAGAAAAAGCATTAATCTTAAACTGTCAGCTACCAGCTTTAGTTTTTGGGGAAAACCCCTCTCACAAGGATCTTGCGGTAGGATCATTTGTGGTGAAAGAAATATTAAAAAATTGGAGACAGATCAACAGAAAAAATAAGCTGATCCCTAGTGGCAGCTTAATTACCCCAGTGAAATCACTGTTACATCCAAACATGGAAGGTAGTATTAAAGACTGGAATAGTAAGGGTCTAGTATGCATTAGAGATTGATGGCGCAATAGCATCCTTTGACCAAATTAAAAATACATTTAACATCGCAGGAGAAGGATGGCTAACGTACGAAGCTTACAGAGCCGCCTGTGGTGAACTTAATATATACTCACAAAATGGTAAAGATTTAAACCATATGGAAAAAATTCTGCTGAATTTGGGAAAAAAACATTTAATATCCAAATGTTTTAATATCAAAAGATCCTTTGGAGAGCAGCCTAAAACTAAGGTTATGAAACAATGGGAGCTGAACTTAAATTTAGAAATAGAAGCAAAAGACTGGGACACAGCTTTAAAATTGACAAATAGATTTATTAAACAAATTTCATATAGAGAAACGTTTTTTAAAATAATTAACAATTGGTATATCACACTTGTCAAAATTGTGCAGATTTCCCACTCCCCTTCGGACAGAATGTGCTGGAGGGAGTGTGGTAACTCTGCCAATTTACTGCATATTTTATGGGAATGCCCTAAACTAAATTCCTTTTGGAAAAGTTGTTATGAATTTTTGTTTAAAATGGTAGAAAATCAATTTCCTTTTAAGGGAGAATGCAGCTTGTTACACATCTTCCCGAGCGATGTCACTACTGAGAAAAAAGCTTTTGCTATTTTAATTTTTTCAATAGCAAAAAATATATTAATTACTAACTCGAAAGAGAAGATTGCCCCACTCTTTGCGGACATCGTTTGGAAAGTAAAATATATCCGGGAATTGGAGAAAAATTGTGAACAAAGAGGTCTAATTACTGTTGACCCATTAAAATGGAAATCATGGGACCAAAAACAGGGATTAATTAATTAAATCTCAAATGCTGTAAGATTTGAATGAGGAATGAATGAGAAAGAATGGTGATTTATTTAATGTAATGTACTGTTGATGTAATGGATTTGTTCAAAACAATTTAGCATGTAATTTTTTGTATTAACTTATTTGCGAGAAAGATACAATGATGCCATGGCTATTGTCACAAAATTTGGTAAACCAGATTAATTCATTACATTAACATGTAATCCACAATGGCCAGAGATCAAAGAAGATTTCAAACTTGGACAAAATTTGGTGGCTAGAGTATTCAAAACAAAACTAAATTCATTAATTCATGATATAACTAAAGCACACTTATTTGGGAAATGTGTGGCTTTTGTTTATACCATTGAATTTCAAAACAGAGGCCTGCCACATGCACACATACTTATAATCCTGCAGGAAAAAGATACATTGAATACTGCAGAGAGAGTGGATTCAGTAATTACTGTTGAACTGCCACATTCAGAAAAACATTCCAAACTTTATGAGATTGTAACTCATAGAATGATTCATGGGCCATGTGGAGATATCAATCCAAAAATGACTATGTATGGAAAATAAAAAATGTACAAATGAGTTCCCAAAACAATTTCAAATGCAGACTTATGCTAATTGTGATGGATACCCTTTGTATAAAAGAAGACAAGGACAAGCAGCTATTATCCATGGACAAAAGGTTGATAAGAGATATGTCGTTCCATACAACCCACATTTGCTCATGTAGTACAAAGCACACAAAAATGTGGAAGCTTGCACTTCTATTAAATCCATAAAAATATGTATAAATTCATAAAAATGTGCATAAAAAAATATACAAAGGATATGATGCAGCAACTGTTGTCGCGCAAGGTGCAGCAAACGAAAAGGAAAGTCTTATTTTACATGATGAACTTTCATCTTATTTAGATGCTCGCTATGTCAGTGCTCCGGAAGCAATGTGGTAGCTTCTGAAATTTGAGATGCATGATCATCACATGCTGTGTATCGATTCGCTGTCCATTTTCCACACAGTCAGTTTATTTGCTTTACTGCAGGCAATGAAAGAACTGCCTTAGCCCAAAGTGAAGACAGAGAAACAACACTTACTGCATGGTTTAAATTAAACTGCGAGGGTACTCAGGCCAGACAATTTTTATACATTGAGATTCCATATCGCTATGTATTTGTAAATGATCTATGGCGACAACGAAAAAGAGATATGCATAAAATTATACCACAAATTTATACCGTCAGTCCAAGAGACATTGAACGTTTCAGTTTAAAATTACTTCTTTTACATGTTCCCGGTGCACAAAGTTTTGAACATTTACGCACAGTGAATGACATAGTTTATGATACTTTCCTATTAGCTGCAAGACATCAAAACTTCATAGCAGATGATACAGAATGTGAGAGGTGTCTGGAAGAAGCAGCACTATGTCAAATGCCGAAGCAAATTAGAGAAGAATTTGCATTCATTTGCATATTTTACAATGTACCTGGTGCATTTACTTTGTGAGAAACATTTAAATTAAATATGTCGGAAGACTTCTTGAAACGTTACAATGAGCCAATTGCACTGTTAAAAACTTGAATGGAAATTCAATAAATATTTCTTGCTCATGGATTAAATTGTGCTAGTTTTAATTTGCTTCATCCAGGACTTATAGATGAAATCAACTTTGATGATTATGACACTGAGCTTCAAAAACAAAAAAATAGAAGAAAAACTGGTAACTTTAAATACTTTAGAAATTGCAAGCATTTAATGTTAGCACAAATGCTACAGATGATGAAATGGTCCTGGTGGATCAGGAAAAACTTATCTGTACAATTGTTTAATGAGTTACATTCGAGCACAGGGTCAAATAGCAATGCAATTTGCAACAACTGGAATTGCCAAACTTTTGTTAGAAGGTGGCAGAACTGTGCATAGTGGATTTAAACTGCCAGTTCCCATTTTAGAAACATCAGTGTCAGATATTAGACTCAATTTTTTACAAGCAAAACAATTAAAAAAAGTAAATTAATTATCATAGACGAGGTAACAATGATGTCATGTCATGCCTTGCAATGTATTGATAGATTATTAAAAGAATTGATGAATAATAATTTGCCATTTGGTGGAAAGGTGATGTTGTTAGGAGGAAATTTTAGGCAAACATTACCTGTTGTGCCACATGGAAATAGGACTGACATAATTGAAACATGTATCAAGACAAGTAAACTGGGGAAATATTTAAACATCTCAAATTAGAATTAAATATGAGATCTGAAGGCCAAAACAAATTCAATGATCGGCTCATTCAAATTGGAGAAGGTAAACATCCACAAATACATGATTTACCCAATGATACTATTGAAATTCCAGCACAAATGGTTTGCAAGGAATCACTCATATTGGCAATCTTTCTAAACACTCTGAATAACGAAGATTACTCAGACATTGCAAACAAAGTGATATTAACATCCAAAAATATAGATGCCTTGAATCTAAATAAAGAAATTTAAAAATTAATCAACACAACCCAAAATAATTATCACAGTGCAGATTCAGTTCTGGCTGACGATAAAGACAATGAATCTAATTTTAGTATATAATTTATAAATTCTTTAACCCAATCTGGAATGCCACCACATGTTTTGCATTTGAAAAAAGGGGCAATTGTCATGCTATTGAGAAATATGAATCCAAAAAGGACTTTGTAATGGGACCAGATTAATTGTGCACGATTTAAAAGATCATTTTATACATGCATAAATTATAAATGGGACCCTTAAAGGTGAAAGAGTTTTTATACCAAGAATTGGTTTGGCTCCCAGTGAGAGTGCTTTGCCTTTTGTCCTTCAAAGGAGACAATTTCCAGTTATCGTGGCATTTGCCATGACCATCAATAAATCCCAAGGAAAAACTTTTAAGTTTGTGGGTATTTTTTTACAGGAACCAGTTTTTGCACATGGACAACTTTTTCTGCACAAATCCAGATGAGATTAAAGTCTGAAAAATTGAAGACAACCCAAGTCAGGGTGATCTACTACACGATGGATGTATTTTTACAAAAAACGTTGTGTACTATGAGGTTTTGTAATCAAAGAGAATAGTGGTTTCATTTCCAGTAAGAAATTTAAGGTCACTTGGCCTCTTCTTAGAGGACCACTATTTCACTTACAAAACTATATCTTCAATTTGAAAAAAACACAGTAATAACAAAGAAAAAATGAAAAAAAAACAGTGGTTACATCACATAGACACAAATAAAGGTCTGCTGGGCTCTTTCAAAGGGAACCACTTTCATAGACAAAACAAACAAAAAAATGGAATGTCTTGGAAGTCACTTTCGTCAGGATTGGCCCCACAAAACAGTTAGCGTGCATTTTATTACCTTTACTGTTTTAATTTTAAGTTTATTTCATGTTTGTAATGTTAAAATTCTGTTTGCAAAGTATTGAAAAGTGGATGCATTCTATGTAATTAAAGTTTAATGTTAGTAGCGGCATCATTATTTGGGGAAACATGTACATGTTTCATGATATATAGATTATTGATCCAGGGAGCAATCCAATTGCCAGTTAATAGAATAAGAAAGGAATTCATTTTGGGCGCAACTTCTTTTTAAATTTACAAAGTTTCAATGTGCTTTTTTTGGCCTTTGCCTTCCTTTGGATTCAATATTCAAGATCACTATAGTTTTAAATAAATTCACATTAAATGTTATGATCTTACGTTTGCATTGTTAACATTATATTTCACAAGGTTTGAAATGTTCATTTATTGAATGTTAGTAAACATTTATGTCAATTGCAGCATAAATATTTGCTAAAAAATTTAAATGTATAATTAAATAGACATGATTCATCCAGGGAGTAATCCCATCGCCATTTAATGGGGTGAGGAAGGAGTTAATTTTTTCCCTTTTAAGACAATTAGCTAAGTTGCAATGGGGGTTTTTACTGTTTGCCTTCCTCTGGATTCAATACCTATGTGCTTTACCAGGAGTTTAAATAGAAGTTGTATGTTCTGTAATGGTTTAAGAGACTCATTTAGACAAAGTTCAGCAATGTTATGTTAGTATTGTTAAAAAAAATGAATTCAACAATATTTACAATATAAGTTGCATATTACAAAACTTTATGTAATGGTTCAAAATACATATTTATACAAATTTCATGTATTATTATTGCATACATGATAATTAAAAAGTTTAATATGGTTCATTGTTAAAAAAATTAAAACTTTATTATCAATTTTTTGTACTTTTTTGTAGATAACAAAAAGGTTAAGAGTCTCAGAGAATCACATTGGGTCACAAACAGCATTTCCAGGTTTAAAATGCTGTTGACAGTCATTTTTTGACGGTCAAGTCGCTAGTATTGTATATAGTTATGGAATTATGTTAGTATCAGGATAACCATTTGTTAATACATTTAAATGTATAATTAAATACATAGTATTGATTCGGGGAGTAATCCAATTGCCAGTTAATGGGGTCAGGAAGGAATTCATTTTTTTCCCTCTTTGATACAATTGGCTAAGTTTCAATGGGGGGTTTTACTGTTTGCCTTCCTCTGGATTCAATACCTATGTGCTTTACCAGTATTTTAAAGAAAAGTTGAATGTTACAAACCATTATGAAATTGTTGCAATACTTATTCACAGAGAGTTTACCTATGCTTATGTTACTCATGCATACCTATGAATAAAAGATGTTAGTATTGATAAAAAAAATACTTCAAGTTTGTTTAAAATATAAGTTGTATGTTACAAAGTTTGATGTCATGGTTTACAAGATGTATTCATCAAAACGTCAGCAATTCTTATTTTGTTCTTCCATATATGACAATTAAAATACTTAATATTAAACAGAAAAGTATGGTTTACATGTTGGTGAAATACAAGTTGAAAGTTAAAAAAAAAAAAATGTTTTATTCAAAATGTTGTACTTCTTTGTACATAACAAAAAGGTTAAGAGTGTCAGAGTCTCAACAGCTTTAACAGCATTAACATTTTATTGCCCCATCATTTTTAACGGGTAAGTCGCTAGTATATATATTATATGGCCAGATGTGTTTTGTACAGTAAAATTCGTAGTGGATGTAACTTATTTGTACATAGGAATTATAAATGTTTTTCCAATTCCTCTCTGACTTCTCACTTAATTGAATATAGCCGATTACATTAATATTTTATGTTTTTATGCATTCGATATATGGACCACTTTATGGGGTTTCCTTTTTACATGTAAGTGTCTCCTACCTAATTATGTATTGTCCTCTGACTTTTAGGTTATTTTTTTTTGCAGTATGTTTGTATTAATAATTATTACTTATGTCTCAGCTGCAAAAATGATATAAAATATTTATTAAAGTGCAATTAAAAAATACCACTAATTCAGAAAGGCTACATGGAAAAAGGGTGACTGAAAGGATGGTGTCCTATATACTCATTATGTGCCTAACTATTATATATAATCAAGTATATAATAACATATATTGCTTGTAGGGAAAAACAATCCCACATTGTATGGTGATCACAGTCTTAAAACTGTCCTGAATATCATATCCTTACAGAATAAAATGCATTTGTTGTACAATGAACTGATGCAAAGTGCTGACAAATGTGTATCCAGCATTTAGACTAACAATTCATAAAGGGCACAGATAGAAAAACTAAGATTGATTTAACAATGGGAATGAATCGCAACTTCATGTAATTATTACCTGGGACAAGCGTATCATTACGACAATCATAGAGCATCCCAAGGAAGAATGGACGCCCCAAAGCTGGCATTTCTATGCTCCTCTTGTCCACAGCCCCTACTTGCTCCATGGTAGGCCATACAATGAGATCACATCCTTTTGCCTAAATTTACATAAAGGAAATGAGCTAGAGAAACAGATTTGTAACAGTAATGAGCAGACATTTCAAGGAATAGCAGGGTTTGTCAATGAAACTCACACATAGAGTTACATAGTAATTAAGGTTACAAAAAAACTTTAGTTCATCAAGTTCAACTTTTTTTTTTTTTTTTTTTAGCAAGTTTAATTAAACCAAACTCACTTGTTACTTAATACATACAGTATATGCATTGAAACGATTCATTTTTGAGAGAGTGATAATACTGCAATTTGTTACAATTAAATCCTTACAATTTAGCTGTTTAGCTTTAAAACATTATGGACCTTAAGGGGATATGTAAGTGAACTGTGTTTCAGCAGCCATTTTGGAATCATAACTAACTTGCAGTCTTACTAAGAGGAGGCTGAGTGTAGGTGATCCTGCATCTATAGGGAATTCCATAGCTAGGCTACTGTACACAGTGTGCAATACAGTCCTGAAGGACTCTTTTGATCTCTGCTGCAAGGACACCCCTGTGTCTCTTCCCCCCCTTATCATCATCTTCCCCTCACCTAAGCAGCCAACCCTAACACCCCTCACACTTATCCATAACACCCATCAACCTAACACCTAACCCTAACACCCCTCACACTTATCCCTAAGACCTAACACCCCTCACACTTATTCCTAACATGCCTCATTCTAACACCCCTTACACTTATCCTTAACACCCCTCACCCTAACCCCCCTCACACTTATCCCTAACACCCCTCACCCTAACACCTAACCCTAACACCCCTCACCCTAACCCTAACACCCCTCACACTTATCCCTAACACACCTTACCCTAACACCCCTCACACTTATCCCTAACACCCCTCACCCTAACCCCCCTCACACTTATCCCTAACACCCCTTACCCTAACACCCCTCACACTTATCCCTAACACCCCTTACCCTAACATTCTCACACTTATCCCTAAGACCTAACACCCCTCACACTTATCCCTAACACCCCTCACCCTAACACCCCTCACACGTATCCCTAACACCCCTTACCCTAATTCTAACACCCCTCACACTTATCCCTAACACCCCTCACCCTAACCCTAACACCCCTCACACTTATCCCTAACACCCCTCACCCTAACCCTAACACCCCTCACACTTATCAATAACACCCCTTACCCTAACCCTAACACCCCTCACACTTATCCATAACACCCATCAACCTAACACCTAACCCTAACATTCTCACACTTATCCCTAAGACCTAACACCCCTCACACTTATCCCTAACACCCCTCACCCTAACCCTAACACCCCTCACACTTATCCCTAACACCCCTTACCCTAACCCTAACACCCCTCACACTTATCCATAACACCCATCAACCTAACACCTAACCCTAACATTCTCACACTTATCCCTAAGACCTAACACCCCTCACACTTATCCCTAACACCCCTCACCCTAACCCTAACACTCCTCACACTTATCCCTAACACCCCTCACCCTTACCCTAACACCCCTCACACGTATCCCTAACACCCCTCACCCTAACACCTAACCCTAACACCCCTCACACTTATCCCTAACACCCCTCACCCTAACCCTAACACCCCTCACACTTATCCCTAACACCCCTCACCCTAACACCCCTCACCCTTAGCCCTAACACCCACCTATCCCTGTGTCTCTTCCCCCCCTAATCATCAAGGGAGGGGGGAGGATGATGACGGAGGGGGAAAGAGACATAGGGGAGGATGATGAGGGAGGGGGGAAGAGACACAGGGGAAGATGATGAGGGAGGGGGAAGAGACACAGGGGAGGATGATGAGGGAGGGGGTAAAGAGATACAGGGGAGGATGATGAGGGAGGTGAGAGGGTGATGAGGAAGGGGGAAAGAAACACAGGGGAGGATGGTGAGGGGGGGGTAAAGAGATACAGGGGAGGATGATGATGGAGGGGGATGTTAGGTTATTTATGCCCTTTATGGATTAAAACCAGACTCTACATCAACTATGTAATTTTCCGTGGGAGTTTTGACATGGATCCCCCTCCGGCATGCCACAGTCCAGGTGTTAGTCCCCTTAAAACAAATTTTCCAGAAAGAGTCCCTGTGGGTTTTAAAATCCGCCTGCCCATTGAAGTCTATGGCGGTTCGCCGATTCGCGAACATTTGCGGCGGTTCGCGTTTTCGCGAACCGAAAATTTTATTTGCGACATCACTATCCAGGATAACTCTGAATGCCCTTTTTATTTAAAAATATATCCAACCCATTTTTAAAGTTATCTATCACCACCTCCTTTGGTAGAGAATTTGACAGGTTAACGACATGATCCCTGTCATGAACCACCCTTTGGGCTCAGTAGTTGTTTTATAATTATTTAATATGTTTTTATGTTATTTTGATTACCCTATGTATGTTAATTACTGTATGTTATGTTGCTTCTCTGTGTGTGTGTGTGACTTATGATGTGGGATTCTGTGTGTTGCATGTTCAGTTCATAAAGAGTTTACTGATTTAGAATGTTTTGATGTCATCTGTAACTGACTCCCCAACATGACAGTTATTAAAGTTTGCTCTGATGGTTGAGAGATAAAAAAAAGTGTGTCTGTCAGTTTATTATTTTGCCAAGCCTGCTTTTTGCCTCTCTGTATTCCTGCTGCTCCTATATTAGAAGGGACCTGCTGTATTCCTAATTCCCTGAGCTGGTGTCCTGACCTGCTAAAGCCATAAGTGCTGATATTACCCAAACCAAGACCATCCAGTGGTGGTGCTCCTGTAACAGTAAGCAGGAGGGTTAGGGGATGAACCTAGTTTCCCTCTCCCCTGGATAGTGACAATTGGTGGCACACAGTGGGATCTCAGCAGCAGCAACCAGGGCTAGCCTGGAAGGGGAACCTCTATCCCAAAGGAGACAAGAAATAATCTGCAGGCCAGGCAGAAGTAAGGGAGTACACAAGACACTGTAGCAAAGCCGACCTTTAAGCTCAATTGGAGGTGTTCCTAGGACTGTGGTCAGGACATGAGCTAAATGACTGTTGGATCTGGTGTAGCAGCAGGGCAGTTGACCTGGAGAGCAGTATGCAGCCTGGCTGGGATCAGTTGGGTTTCTCAGTGTGGAGCCCTATTTTCCCTTGGAGCAGGAGGAGGCGCTATGGAAAGATTGTGTACGGCAATCCAGACTGTGGCCTGGGCATTTCCCAGTGACAACTTGAGTGCTGTGATTTCCTGGGACTGCGTCAATGGTCTGATGAGGCTTTTGTGCGATTGCCCTTGATCCAGCAGGAGTTACAGCTGGAAGTGGAATTTATAGACTTGCTGAATGAGGCATCTGTGGAAGAACTTTGACTGCCCAGTTGGAAAGGTCCCTAGCAGTCGGGTAGTGAGAAAGATTATGTGCCAGAGACCAAGGGGGCCTAGATAAATTTTGCCATGGCTGGGTCGGATGGGGACTTTATGAACTTTACAGAGGACTTGCCCTCAGAATGCCCTAAAAGTTTTTAAGGGGTACAAAAAGGTAATATCAAGGACTGGTGGAAGAACTCTGCCCCTGGGGTTTTAAAAGTTAGCAAGACCACTATAATGCAGTGGTTTGACCCAGAGGAAGATGAGCCTATTCCTGTAGTCAGAGGATTAAGTTTGGAACAGCTAAGCAACTTCATGGACCATGAAGCTCAGGTTCTAGAGCTTGCCCTGGGTCCATCCATAACAGCCCCAACCACAGAAGCAAAGCTGAAAGAATTGGTCAAGTTGAAGGCTTCGGTGGGAACCACTGTGCCCCTGGGTTCTTGAATGAACCAACTATAAACTGTGAATCTGACAGAGGGTTCCAAATGATAACTACTGTCCAGAGACCAACCACAGATTATGGGATGGACACAGAAAGTAGCCCTGGGACCTTACTAGCCCAGGGGACAAGCCATGTCCAGATTGCTGTGGTACCATCGCTAGCATCAAGGCTTTGGGGAGGACAGAGGATATCTGTCAGCCTGATGACCCAAGATAGAGTCTGGATGGGAGCAGCCACACCCACCAGCCCTTGGAGGAGAAAATGGACTGTGCACTTGGTATGGATTTTGACCCTAGCCTTGGGCGCCCATTGATAATAACTGTCTAGGAGCTCGTCATAGACCATGGGGCAGATCAGGAAAGCAGTGATGGGGCCTTGGCAGACCATGGGGCATAGTCATATCCAGTCATTGAAGATCCCATTTCTAATGGCAAGGCAGTGGGGTAAGAAGAAATTGACTTTCAGGTTGATGAAACAAAGGATAGTCTAGAAGGGGGTGGCCAGGGACACCAGCTATTGGCTGAGATAATGGATTGTACCATGAATTGTGAACTTAGCATAGGTTTCCCAGAGGTGACTAAAATTCAGGAGTCAGCAATGGACCACTGGGCAGACCCAGAGAGAAGCCCAGGGATCGCATCAGGCCAAGTAAATCAGCTCTGCCCAGATGGCCCAGGGCAACACTGCTAATGACAAGAGGATTATTTACAGAAATCAGTTCAAGTGGAGGGCCTGAGATGAGAGTCACCATGTACCCAGGTTATTGATAGAACCAAACATGGAGTGTGAACAAGAAGTGGCCTCCAGTTGATAGTCAGGGAGCTAGCCACAGATCCAAGGGCAGTCCTGAGGTCCTGCTAGACCAACAACAGAAGGACCAGCTGTTCTCAGTTAGCTAGAGCACCACCGCTAATAGCAGGATGGTAGAGGAGAAATGGGACTATTTACAGGCCACGAGGAGAACTTGGAATTGGTAGAGCTGGGGAATTACTCAATCGCACTCTGTAAACCCTAAATCCCATCACAACCAGGGGAAGGCTCAGGCCTAGAAAGGGGAAAATTATTAATAAAAAAAAACAACATTACCTTACTACATTTTGCAATACCTGTAGTTTAGCAAGATATTAATCATTAACCATTTCAAATATGTTTATTAATTCATTAATTGATTTTTAATGGACATTTAGTTTTTAATTTATTGATTATTAATTATTTATAAAAATTGTATACAATTGTCACTACTTTTACTTTATGATTACATTATTGATTAACTCTTTATAACATATTTAGTCATTAATTAATTACTAATGTTCATTCATTAATTAATAATTAATTAGTCATAATAAGAAAGTTAATAAAGAATTGATAAGAAAATATGTATATTTCACACTGGAATTACATTTTGGGTTTGATGCTCAACTATTAATGTTCATTAATTAATTAATTATTAATTAGTCATAATAACAAATTTAGTAAAAAAGGGATAAAAAAAGATGTATATTTCACAGTGGACTTACATTTCGTGGTTGCTGCTCAACTATTAATGTTCATTAATTACTTCATTGGTCATTCATAGAACACATTTTTTATGGGAAAATGCCTGAAAACATTTGTACATTTTACACTGCACTTACATTTCAGTGTTGCTGCTTAATTATTACATTGCAGTTATATTTATGTTTTCAGGTTTCATTATTAATGCACTTATTTTCGTGTGTTGATGCTTAATTATTAATGTTCATGAATAATTATTTAATTAGGTATTTATTTTGAAGATGTCAAAATTTAATGCATCACAAAATAGGTAGATTTTACAGTGTAATCATTTATCTGTTGCTGCTCATTGTCTCAAAGGAATAGGATCTTCAAACCGCTTACATATTTAGATCACTTTATTACCTTTTATAGTGCATTTACTTATATTTTGCATGTATGGTAAACATCATACAAACATTAACAATGCTTTTTATTTTATTTCACACTTTGATCATCTGGGCACCTGACTACACAGAGGGGCGTTTGCAGCATTTGATTTGCAATCAGATCACCTTCACAGGTATATCATTTTTCAAGATTTAAATTTGTTTTAGTAGATGCATGTATAACAAGGACAACAAGTACTTTCAATGATTCATACATTCATAATAAAAACTAAAAAAAAATATATGATTTTTACATCTTTTGACAGATTTCTCACGTCTCCACCTGCCTGAACACAGGAGTCGCCTCTGCAGGATTTCACAATATAGAACATCTACTTCACAGGTCTATGATTTCGTGATGACATTCTTTACAAATATAGGATTAAGTATGTTTGTAAGCTCATTGATGACAGATATGCTTACTTAATTAAAGTCATTCATTTTCAAAGTGAATCAATAATTACAACCAAAAAAATACATATATAGTTAGCTATTGATGTTTTAACTAATTACACTTTAACATCATATCTTGATTTATTGATTAATTATGCATCATATCTTCATTTATTCATTAATTTATGTACTACCAAAAAAAAAAGCCTTTCACGCCAATCTATACTTTGCTCAGAGCTATTTCCATTTGCCCTTCTTTACGAAAACATGTTTACAGGTTTAGATTTTGCAGTGATAACACTTTTACATTCTTTTATTCATGTGTATTCTTTCATTCATGAATTCATTATTATGTTACTGCTCATTGTCTAACAGGGATAGGACCTTAGAAGCAGTTAAATATTGAATTTCATTTATTATATTAGGTCACTTTTTAACATTTTAAAATGCTTTTACCATATATTTATGATTAGGATTTACGTTTGCTATGTATGCCAATTAAAATGCATATTTTCAATGATTCAGAATTTAATTTAAAATTTATATTTTAAACCCTTTATATGTCATTTTACAGATCCATCATCTCTGCACCTCCCTGAAGACACAGAGTGACGTCTGCAGTATTTCAGTTGATATCACATCTAATTGACAGGTATCATTACTTATGACATTATTTATAAAAACAGGATTAACAGCCTTATTAAATTGCAAGTTGCCCTATTAAATAGAGCTTGATATAAGCACATAGCATATTTTGAAACACAAATACTTACTTACTGAAGACCTTGCTTTTGGATAGAAGATAACCAACTACAAACTTACATAACCAAAATATGTTCTGTGGTTGTATAGAGCACTATTCAATTCGTTAAATCGCAATTTAATAAGTCTCTACGTGTTTTTTTTCAGCAACATTATTCACAGGTTGTCATTCATTAAAAAATACACACACAGAGAGAGACAGAAAGAGAGAGACAGAGAGAAAGAGACAGACAGACATAGAGTGAGACACACAAACACAGAGACACACACACAGAGACACACACACAGAGAGACACACACAGAGACACACAGACACACAAACACATAGACACGCACACACACAGACACAAACACAGACAGAGATACAAACACATATAGAGATACACAAATATACATGGAGATAACACAGACACACGCACACATAGAGATACACACACATACAGACACACACAGAGATACACACATACAGACACACCCAGACACCCAGAGACAAAGACACCCAGAGACACACACAGAGACACACACACAGACAGAGATGCACACACACACATTGAGACACACACACACATAGAGACACACATACAGATACACACACACAGATACACACACACACACACACACACACACAGAGATATACACAGACACACACACACATAGAGATACACACACATAGAGATACACACACATAGAGATACACACACATAGAGATACACACACACGCACACAGAGATACACACACACACACACACACATAGAGATACACACACACAGATATACACACATACAGACACACACAGACACACAGACACACAGACACCCAGAGACACAGACACCCAGAGACACAGACACCCAAAGACACAGACAGAGACAGATTACCATTACATTTTTTAGAAATATATGACAGGTTAAAAAAAATGTATAATAAAACAAATGCAATTCTTACACCTCTATTTCCAATAACAGTTTACAATGGCGGACAATGCAGAAGATAAGAAAGAATATAAAAGAAGAATGGCAAGGGAAAGGAAGCTGAGGTGGAGAGATGCACAGACCCCTGAGACTTCACAACGTTTAAGAGAAGAAGATTGACAGAGACTTCTAAATAAAAGAAAAATGGCTAAAAAGCACAAAATGAGTCTGCTGGAGATTCAAAGAAAATAAAAAGTAAACAAAAAAATGTCTCTAAAACATTCTCTAATGACCATATTTTGCCTCCTGACACCAATGTTGATAGAGATGACACCAATGTAGATATAGAAAGTTGTACTGAGATCTATATTGAGGAAGCTCATGATAGTCCTTTATTTACAGCACTAAAAGTAGACACTCATTATTGTGGATTAATGAATGTGGTTTGTCAGTTTTGTGGGGCCTATCATTTTCTGAAAGAAAGACCAACTGATGGAGAGTTTGTTAGTTGCTGTCAGAAAGGAAAGGTAAGACTTCCAGAAAGACACACATTTCCAGAATATTTAAAAAGTATATTAAGTTATCCTACATTTCCAAATTACACACATTTTAAAAAAAACATTTGGTCTTATAACAGTGAAATTTAATTTGCTTCAACGGGTGCAACATAAGCCGAAAAATGTCTCAGGACATGGTCCTTACTGTTTTAAAGTCCAAAGACAAATATACCACCGGACTTCACATTTACACCCAGAATCAGGAGAACAAAGGAAATTTGCACAGTTCTATGTCCTTGATACAATGGAAGCTGTTGAACAATGAATGATGCTTCCTGAAAATAAACAATGCTTAACCATAGTCTTTGAACAGCTTGATAACATTATGGCCAACAACCCATATAGTAAAGCATAAAAAAATTAGCTGAGGTTGAAAAAGAACAACTGGCAAATGCGCAAAGACATCAATTGCCAATGCCAAGAATAAATATGGTTCTCAAAAGAGATCGCCATACTGATCAAAGACAGTATAATTTACCAACAGCAAATGAGGTTGCCATGGTATTTAAAAATGCAGTAATTTGGATCCTATGACATATCCAATTTTCTTTCCAAATGGAGACCCAGGATGGCAACCAAAATTACACTTGCAAAGTTATCCCAATGGTAAAGTTTGTGTTAGAAACAATATTTCCATGCTGGAATATAAAGTGGCACAAACTGCTGTTCGGGATAATTTTAATCCTATTTTATGTGGAGGCAAACTCACACAACAATGGATTATTGATTCCGATCTACAAGTCAAAGCAAATAATCTAAATTTTGTAAAATTTCAACAAAACAAGCTTTGAGTAGAACAATATTGTGGATTGATGGATTATGTCGCTGAATTGGCTGCAAACAGAGACATTCCTGCTGGACGATCAATAATTTTGCCATCCTCTTTCCAAGGATCTCCACGCAATATGCAAGAAAGATACAATGATGCCATGGCTATTGTCACTAAATTTGGTAAACCAGATTTATTTATTCATTACATTTACATGTAATCCACAATGGCCAGAGATCAAAGAAAATGGAAATCGTTACCTCAAAGGGATTTAACGCATTTTGAACAAAGATTGAGGAGAGACTGTTTTAAATTTAATATCTCTAAATCTAGAGGGTTCTTGCAATCTGCAATTCCTCCTGGAAAGACTCTGCCAATGATGTTGTGGGAGGAGGAATTAGGCTTTAAATGCCCAAAAGAGGTATGGTTTATGGCACTACAAGTTGTTTATACTAACTTATTCTGTGTGCCATTTAGGGAAGTAAACTTAAAAATTTATCAAAGATGGTATTAAGACCCAGAAAGAATTCATAAGATTGCCCAAGAATACAATACACAATGTTGGAGGGATTGTGGCCATATAGGTACGCAATCTCACATGTGGTGGTTTTGCCCAAATATTTTTGCTCTTCGGACAACCTGTATTTCGAATCTTTCTATTATTTGCAAAGAGGTCATCAAACTTTCTCCAGAAGTTGTGTTGTTTAATATACTTCCATGCCACTTTGGAACTAGTATAAAAGCAGTTATTATTAATATATTAATAGTAGCTGAATGGCTAATAGCCTGGAAATGGAAAGAGGGAATTATCCCTACTTGGAATGAGATTGTAATCATAATTGAAAGAAACAAGGCAGATTGAGAGTGATTATGCCAGAATTTCTTTGGATAGGAGTAATAAGGACAAAATTAAGTGGGATGACTACTCTCGCAACTTATAATAGGTTGGGACGTAGGGGCTGCAAGTGGATCCTGTGCACTAATGTGAATACCAAGGATTATGTGATATGGTACCTGTAATCATGTTTGTAATTATGTTGGTCTGTGGTTGTATTTTATGTTTTACTTTTGTAAGTATGTAGATATGACTGTACTTTTATTTTTGTTATCTCAATAACAAACAAAAAATGATATTACATATTTATTCCAAATTAATTTGTATGACTGTTGTAAACATTTATATTTAATATTTTTGTTAAAATAAATGTCATTTCACTTCTCAGATTCATGCTCCTCTTATAAAGCTTCATTAGCATCTACAGTGCCTTGCAAAAGTATTCACCCCCCTTGGCATTTTTCATGTTTTGTTGCCTCACAACCTGGAATTAACATGGATTGTTTGAGGATTTGCATCATTTAATTTACAGAACATGCCACAACTTTGAAGATGTTTTGTTTTTGTTTTATTTTGAAGCAAACAACAAATAGGACAAAATAACAGAAAAAGTCAATGTGCATAACTATTCACCACAATAAAGTCAATACTTTGTAGAGCCACCTTTTGCACCAATCATAGCTCCAAGTCGCTTTGGATAAGTCTCTATGAGCTTGCCACATCTTACCACTGGGATTTTTGCTCCTTCAAGTTGGATGGTTTGCACTTGTGAACAGCAATCTTTAAGTCTGACCACAAATTTCCTATTGGATTGAGGTATGGGCTTTGAATACGCCATTCCAACACATTTACATGTTTCCCCTTAAACCACTCAAGTGTTGCTTTAGCAGTGTGTTTGGTGTCGTTGTCCTGCTGGAGGATGAACATCTGTCCTAGCCTCAAATCAAGCACAGAGTGGTACAGGTTTTGCTCAAGTATATCCCTGTATTTAGCACCATCCATCTCTGACCAGTTTCCCAGACCCGGCTGCTGAAAAATGGTGATGTGATGTGTTGGGTTTGCGCCAGACATAGCATTTTCTTTGTAGGCCGAAAAGTTCAATTTTAGTCTCATCAGACCATAGCACCTTCCTCCATAAATGCTTTTTTCGCAAACCCAAAACATGCCATTTTGTTTTTTGCTGAAAGTAATGGCTTTCTTCTGGCCACTCTGCCATGAAGCGCAACTCTATGAAGTGTATAACTTATGGTCGTCCTATGTACAGATACTGCAGTCTCTGCAGCTCCTCCACGATTACCTCCGGTCTCTGTGCTGCCTCTCCGATTAATGCCCTCCTTACCCGTGAGTTTTGGTGGGCGGCCGTCTCTTGGCAGGTTTGCTGTTGTGCCATGTTCTTTCCATTTGGTTATGATAGATTTGATGGTGCTCCTGGGGATCATCAAAGATTTGGATATTTTTTTATAACCTAACCCTGACTTGTACTTCTCAACAACATTGTCCCTTACTTGTTTGGAGAGTTTCTTGGTCTTCATGGCAGTGTTTGGTTAGTGGTGCATCTTGCTTAGGTGTTGCAGCCTCTGGAACCTTTCAAAAAAGGTGTGTACATGAAATTACAGATCATGTGACACTTAGATTGCACACAGGTGGACATCATTTCACTTATTATGTGACTTCTGAAGGTAATTGATTGCACCAGGCTTTTTATGGGCTTCTTAACAAAGGGGTGAATACATACCCACATCCCAATTTCCAGTTTTCTATTTCTAAAAAATAGTTTTATGTATATGTTTTTCTCATTTCACCTCACCAACTTAGACTATTGTGTTCTGATCCACCACATAAAATTCAGTTTAACAAAACATAGAACTTAAGGCTGTAATGTAACAAAATAGGTAAAAAGTCAAGGGGGGTGAATACTTTTGCAAGGCACTGTGTGAAAATATGTACTTTCTCGTGTGCATTATTTCTGTTGCACCTGTGTGATCCCTTTAAGTGTTTTTATTGTCCTCTTTTCTTTAAACCTTTTCCACTCTGATCATATGCAATGTTTCTCCGTTCTGTGAGTCTCAAGGTGACAATGGAGACCTGCACTTTGCCTAAAGCGTTTCCCACACTCTGTACATTTAAAAGGTTTCTCTCCAGTATGAAGCATATGGTGTTTGTGTAAGGTGCCCTTGCCTCTAAAACTTTTCCCACACTCTGTACATGTAAAACGTTTCTCTCCTGTGTGAATTCTGTGGTGGGTGACAATGGCAGCCCTTTGTGTAAATCTTTTCCCACACTCTGTACATATGTAAGGTTTCTCTCCTGTGTGAACTCTGTGGTGGCGGAGAAGGCAGACCATTTGTGGAAATCTCCTCCCACACTCTGTACATCTAAAAGGTTTCTCTCCTGTGTGAAACCTATGGTGTGTGCGTAAGCCATGCTTGTCTCTAAATTTTTTCCCACACTCCGTACATGTAAAAGGTTTCTCTCCTGTATGAACTGTGTGGTGGTGGCGGAGAAGGCTGGCTCTTTGTGTAAATCTTTTCCCACACTCTGTACATGTGTAAGGTTTCTCTCCCGTGTGAATCGTATGATGTGTGTGTAAGGTGTCCTTGTCTCTAAAGCTTTTCCCTCTTTCTGTACATGTGTAAGATTTTTCATCTCTAGGAGTCTTTTGGTGGTGTAGACAATCACCTTCTGCAGATTCGTGTGGTTTTTCCCCTTTATGCGTCTTGCGATGAACTTGAAAATTCCATTTGAGTTTATAGCTTTTCCCACACTCCGTACATGTGTAAGGTTTCTCTCTAGGGTTCAGTACATTTATACTGGAGAGGTTTTCTTTAGTCCTTGCTGCTTTTCTAGCTTTGAACTGCTCAAGGTCTGGAAATTCAAATTCAAAATCCTCTTCAGAGACCTCCTGAGACACACCCAATGAGCGGCTACAGTCTTCAGTCTTTACTAGTATCAGGTTTTGGGGAGAGGATCTGTCTGGGATCCAGTCTGGGTGTGAAGCATTAAAGCAACTCTCTAGAAGTAGAAAAGTTTTTTTTTAAATAGTGAGTAAAAATACATTTAGAACAAACAGCTTGTAGAATCATCGTCCCACTTCCACTCAATACGATTTATATAATGAGACACATTTGACATTTTAATCACTTTCATTGGCTGCAAATAATGAACTGAAAGTGCTCTATTATTTACCCGTTACTGGTCCTGACTATCATTTACAAGGCCATAAGGTAGAAAACAAATCATATAAGGACAGCTTCCCACCCCCTGGACACATGATCTGACTGAACACACAATACTAAACATCACATGAACATTTCCAAATGTTTTTCTTCAAATGCTGATTTTATTGCTAGTCAGTAATCAAATAAACAAATGAAGCTCCTTTTTATGATGATTGTAATGGTCCATTAACTTTTGGCTTTAGTATCACCCGGAGTCCAGTAGTTATTGTCCCCTGTGGAGTAAGCTCTTATAACACTTCTACCCTCATATTACATTTATGACTCTGGAATAATTCTCATAGTCTGAGGTTTTGGGTACACAACATTATCACAGTATACTCACCTCCAACTCTGCTATTTGGACACTGGGTGCAAATGTCAGGGGCTATTACAACGGGCCTGAAACTTGTTGTGAGGACAGTTACGTGATTGTTTTTGTGTGTGGTGTGGGCTACAGTAATTAATTTTGGGGTTACTACATCATCTTAAAAGCACTGTCTTAATGTCATCTTACCTGTAACATAGGTTAGTGACTATAAGAACAAAAACATATATATTTTACCGATTCACTATTTTATGTTCACACATTTGGGTGATGTTAGAAAGCAGGGGGCTTGCACTATGTTGTTAAACTTGATTTATGAGTAAACAATAGAATAGCGCTACCTGATGAGATCAGCGCAGCATCAATATGTCATGTGGTTAAACATTACAATGTACTCTCTTGGTGTGATTAGACTATTCTAACTACTTGTCTGTCCTGGGGGTTTGCAACACAGCTTCATTCGCTTAGTTGATTGATTGGTCACAATGAAAAAAAAATCTTTATGGACTACTTTATCGTATTCAAGACACTGGGGAACCGTATGGGTAAGAGTAATTAAGATGCCTCCATAAGAAACCCAGACAAACCCATATTACTCCCAAGGTGGAGGATGATACTATAGAAAGGATACACCTGGGAAGACCTTTTCCTTTAGGGACAGGGTATGAAGGTAGAAGACTTTGATGATTTGTCGACACCTCTTGATGATGAAGGGGGGATTATGTAGAGAATAATTATGTTCTGTTAAGTTAAGTAGTAAGAAATTATCCATTTTGTAACTCTGTTATATAGCCAGGGCTACTGCAAAATAGTGAGGCTGCTTCTGCACCCAGGGAGTGACAATATCTTGCCCTTGATATGATAACATTTTCAAGCCTGGCAATGCCATGCAGGACTTCTCTCTCTCTCTCCTTCCCTTGTTCTGTGAAGCTCTCTCTCCCTCCTCTCTGCGAGCCTGGCAGTGAGCGCCTTCAGCACCCATTGCAGGCATCGTCATGATGCCCATTGAGGGCCTCCAGTCACAAATTACAGGATAATATTTAATTTTCTCTCATCCCCCATGTCTTTTCCACCACTCCCTCCCGTGTCTCTCTTCTCCCCCCCCATCTCCCTTCTCTGTCTCTCTCCCCATCTCCCTCCCCTGTCTCTCTCATACCCATCTCCCTCCCCTGTCTCTCTCCCCCCGATCTCCTTCTCGTCTCTCTAACCCAATCTCCCTCCAATAACTCTCTTCCCCCCCCAACGTTTCCCTCCCCTCTCTCTCCCGCCCCAACATCTCCCTCCCCTCTCTCTCCCCCCCACCCGACATCTTCCTCCCCTCTCTCTTCCCTCCAACGTCTCCTTCCCCTCTCTCTCTTCCCCAACGTCTCCTTCCCCTCTCTCTCTTCCCCAACGTCTCCCTCCCCTCTCTCCCCCAACGTCTCCCTCCCCTCTCTCCCCCAACGTCTCCCTCCCCTCTCTCTCTTCCTCCCCCAAAACATCTCCCTCCCCCACAACGTTCCCCCCTCCCCTCTCTCTCTTCCTCCCCCCAATGTCGACCTCCCGTCTCTCTCTTCCTCCCCCCACAACGTCTCCCTCCCCCATCTCCCTCTCGCTCCCCCCCAACGTCTCCCTCTCCCTTCTCTTCCTCCCCCGCAACGTCTCCCTCCCCCAACGTCTCCCTCCCCTCTCTCTCTTCCTCCCCCAACGTCTCCCTCCCCTCTCTTCCTCCCCCCCCCCCCACATCTCGCTCCCCCCAATGTCTCCCTCCCCTCTCTCTCTTCCCCTCCGTGTCTCCCTCCCCTCTCTTCATCCGTCTCCCTCTCTTTCTCTCCACCCCGTCTCCCTCCTCTCTCTCTCTTCCCCCCAACATCTCCCTCCCCTCTCTCTCCCCCCACAACATCTCCCTCCACTCTCTCTCATCCCCTCCCCCTACGTCTCCCTCCCCTCTCTCTCTTCCTCCCCCCAACATCTCCCTCCCCCCGTCTCCCTCCCCCCAATGTCTCCCTCCCCTCTCTCTCTTCCCCCCCTCTCCCACCTCTCTCTCTCTTCCCCGTCTCCCTACTCTCTCGCTCTCCCCCACCCAATGTCTCCCTCCCCTCTCTTTCCCCCCCAACGTCTCCCCCCCAATGTCTCCCTCCCCTCTCTCTCTCTCCCCCACCGTCTCCATCCCCTCTCTCTCTCTCCCCTCCCCCCTCCCCTCTCTCTTCCCCCCAACGTCTCCCTCCCCTCTCTCTCTCTTCCCTCTCTCTCTTCTCCCCCCAATGTCTCCCTCCATGCTCTCTTCCCCCCCACCGTCACCCTCCACTCTCTCTCTCCCCCCCCCACCGTCTCCCTCCACTCTCTCTCTTCCCCCCCACCGTCTCCCTCCACTCTCTCTCTTCCCCCCACCATCTCCCACCACTCTCTCTCTTCCCCCCACCATCTCCCACCACTCTCTCCCCCCCCCCCACCGTCTCCCTCCACTCTCTCTCCCTCTCCTGTCTCTCTCCCCCATCTCTCTACCCACTTCTCTCTTCCCCCCCATTTTTCTACCCACTTCTCTTCCCCATCTCTCTACCCACTTCTCTTCCCCATCTCTCTACCCACTTCTCTTCCATCTCCCCCCCCCCCCCCATCGCCCTCCCCTGTATCTCTTTCCCCTCCATCTCCTTCCTACTTCTCAGGAAGCCATACACCATCACAGTCATAATTATCCAGAAGACAGGACGGTTGTCATCTTGAATATGGAAGCTCCTTTATGTCCAATAGCGCTTCCTTGCAATTCCTGTCCAAATATCCCCCATGAGGGGAATGTCTGTACTGTTACCTCTGAGTCTGTTAAGGATCTTTTCTTTGAGATGATCATAATTTGTTGCCTTTTTTTTCATCCAAAACCACCAATGTAGTCTGTTCTTCACGACATAAGTAAGGGGCAAGGACAGTGGCCCAGTTCTATTAAGGCCAAGCTTCACTAGTGGCAATTCTTTCCAAGTTCAGGAGGTTTGTTTCTATATAATCCTTACTTGTTATTTCCCATAGGAAGAGGTTGGGTTTCATGCTTCCACTTGTCTCTGCAGTCACAGTAGTATTTTCAGACCTCAGGTGCTACAGCTGGGCCTGTTGTGCTGCCATCTGTTGTGTATTCTCTTGTTGGCACGCAGGAACTTGTACCATTGGCTTCTACAAGTTGGGCCTGCTGTGCTGCCAATGCCTGTGCCATATGGGCTCTGTCCTCTGTGGCTTGTCCCAACACTTGCTGTATATCCTGTTGCTGGCATGCAGTGGTTTGTACCAGGGCTTTCACAAGTTCCTCCATCTTAAATCCACACCACAAACACCACATGAGACAAACTATCTATTTAGGGTAGTGACGCCCAACTTCTTTAGGGTGGGAGGCCAGATTTTTATTGACACGAGAGCTGGTGCGCCGCATTTATATCTGTTAATGAGCTGGCAGGTCAGATATAAAATATAATGGTATAAATGTATTATATAAATGAATATATCACGTTTGTGAGAAGGTTTACCCTGGCAGCCACAGAAATCAGCTGGAGGCTGCATCCAACCCGCAGGGCATTAGTTAGACAGCAATGATTTAGGGCATTACCCAAACCTATAAAAACATAGTATTGTTACAAGAAACGCTCTTCAGGTTTATATGGGGCTGAAACAAAACAAGTATAGCAAGAAGAGTAATATAAGATTAGAAAGTGGATCATCTGTCTTAAATGTAGTTAAAGATTACAAGGCATATGTGACGATGGCCCTGATGGGGGAGAAGCCGGAGGTGAAGTGCTGCCGTGTTACCAGTTACAGTAGCTTTCTGTATGAGACTAAATGCTGGTAACTGTATTTTCTTTAGTCTTTTCACCATTTGATCTCGGGGCAGCTGCTTCGGCAGGGGCCTCATCCAGTGGTAGTAGGTCCATATCATTTAGCTAGACAGACAGCTCTATTAAATTCCTTCAGCGTATAAAACCGTAGCCGGTAACATAGCCCGCAAGACTTAGGGTTATTAAATTGGCCCCATAAAGCGACCCCCTAACTATCAACGGGTTACAGGCGGAAAAACCCTACAGGAATTTTGAACTCTGCAGCCGCAAATCCTTTGATCTCTCCAGTCCGTAACTTTTAAGTTTGAAAATCGCTATTAAATTGCTAGAAATACACTGGCGTTCAAGCAAATGAAGCCAAAAAGCCAACGGGTACTAGAGAGGACCAGCAAGGGGGTTAAAGTCCTATCCGTAGCACTGTAAATGCAAATATACACACACTACTTTCTTTTAATAAATTAGAGAGAAAGTGATGTTAGGTATTAAAAGTAATAGCACAACATTCTCTAGCTCGCAAATCTGCAATAAAAAAAAAAAGTCACGTTTAATTCCTGTGTTATATCGATCCCAGCAATCGATGTGTTAATAAATGGACTAGAATATCATATTTACCGATTTATTAATATTGCATTGTTTCTGAAATGCGGGTCTGATCGAAACTCGGAATTGAAACCCATAAGGCTTTGAAATCTAACCTCCATTTTTCAGTGAAATAATGATGACGATCTCATTTGCCACTGGCTTCGTCTTAACCCATAACTACGGGTTTGACTAATTGATCACGTTCACAGCCGCACATCCAACATGCGTAAAAATGGTTTACGGGTTTGCGTCTCCGGCCCGGTTGTCGCTGCATGGCTGAATGTAATAGTTCTGTAACTTCAACTAATTTCAAGCCATTGCGCTACGGGCTTGGAATTTAATGTGGCTGAGAGGCACTTACTATCTACAAATTTTTCCATATCTGAAGCAAGCCTCTTTCCAGGGGAATCCCTAGCACCGATAGGCCGAAACAGAAAAAGGGGCGGACCTAACTAATGGGATCCATTCATTGGCCAGTCCAGCTGGTCCCTCCTCTTGACAGTATACCAAAGAGGACCGACCACACGGGCTGGGGATTTCTGGCGTATCCAAGTTATACTATGGGTACGCAGGATAACTCCTTCACAGTGTCTCAGTCTATATACAAAGAATTATTTAAAAATATGGAATAAATGTAAGTTCTGACCCATTCTGACCAGAGTGAACTAAGACATGGCACTAATCCTAGATGATAATAATTTTCCTTCTGGGCTCAAGAGAGATAAGTTTGTCTGGTGGAAATCACATAAACTAAACTAAAGAGATGCTTAGATTTATATAGAGAGAGAAATGTGTAATAACTGATGATTTGTGGGCAGATTATAAATGTAGCGGAACCCATCACTGTTTTACCCTGTTTTCTGATTATTATGGTTAAAATATGATCCTACTATATGTATGTTGGTTGATGCTCTGCAGAATATTGTCCCAGACATTTACAGCTACTTGGCATGGGAGATAATCCTGTTACAGCGACTCCGCATAAGATAAAGGAAGTCTATTGTATACAGTGTTTTCATTCTCAGATAAGAACAAAGAAGTGTAATTGAATCAATGTCTGATTGTATCAAAGTTGCCAGGGAGGTGTGACCCACCTATTGTTATCTTTATGTGTATTGTGCGGCCAAATATGGGCATGTGTATTGCCTGTGGGAAGAGATGGGTATAAATATTTCTGCAATAACAAAATAAAGTCAGTATTCATTTGACTCCCAAATTGTGTGTCGTCCAATATGGGAGGTCGGGAATGGTGAAACTGTAGTGCCTCTTGGGTATTTTACCGTATACCAGCGGAGATTTTGGACTGCGTGTTCCAGCTCCGTTACAATAAATATCCCTGTTACTGAATACCAATCAAATTCAGCATTTTGTGTAAAAATTTAAAACAAAAGTACAAGTTCCAACTCTAGTACAAGTAGTACGAAAGCCTGTGCCTTAGAGCCCCACACTGTAAGATGTAAGAAAATCAGTACAAGACGGCATCCCAAGCAAAGACGTGTAAATCTACCATCACTACACACCCCTCCAACCTCTTCTCCACACTTACATATTTACATTAAAGGTTAAAAAATACATGTTACTCATTTGTTTATATACAAACAAACAACTTGAGGAAGGACAGAATGTAACTAAGAGTATAAAATCTCACACAGTAATGTGACGAGGACTTGATACTAAAGTAAATAGAAACAATAGCTACAAGTATTACATGATGAAGATGATCGCCATCTTTCTATTCATCTCTCCTTAGTCACATGTGGCTCATGACTCGGGACTAATTACAGGATACTCACCTTCAACATCAGATGTAACAATCTCAGTCTTTATTGTGGTCAGATGACCCTCAGTGTCCGGCTCTTCTCTCTCTGACTTCACCTCCAGACTCTCAGGTACAACCACTGGAAAATCTAAAATGGAAAACCCATCATGTATATATATCTGTCTTGCTGGCCTACACTGGCCTTCCCACCATACCGCATTGTTGGTCTTTGGAACCTGGGGCTGAGTTTTGTCTTTGAGCCATTACAATCCCCCTCGGCTTTGTGTTCTCCAGGACATTGCTGTATTTTACTGATTAACTATGTAAAGTTTGCTATGTTGGGTATTTTTTGGGAGATGGGGGGCTTACTAGATTTTGTCAAACTGGTAGAAGCTGTTGGGGCCATTGGATTGTTTTAGTGAATAAACAAAATAACCGCAATATAAGTAGTAACATCCAGCTGAGTTTAGCACCTGAAATCAGGCTTTATGATGTTAAAGATCCCTACATGCTCTTTTTGAGGTGTAGGATCGGTTATATTGATGGGGGATGTCTAATCTACCTTTACCACTTGTAGCTGATGATAGACTTGAGGAGAGCATGAATTGCTGGGCTTTGCCACTGCTCGGGGCTGACAACACGGCTCCAATCACTTGTCTTAGTGGCCACAATAAACATCTTATCCATGCCATGGCCCATCTATCACATTGTTCAAACAAGTTTTGAGGAGTTCCATATCCCTTTAATGCCATTTATGCACGGGATATAGAGGTTGATATTTTTATTGATGATTCTAGAAATAAGATCTGGTAGAGAGTGGGAGTGGAAAGTGACCAATACAGATAATTTTGTCACCAATATTGGAAATCAGAACAACAAGAAAGTAAAGTACTTACCATACATAGGACAAGGATCGGTCTCGCTCTTTATGGTGGTCAGATGGTCTTCAGAGCCTGATTCTTCTTTATATAAACTTTCAGGTCCAACTTCTGGGAAGTACATACATAAATATTTAGTCTCTTCTAAACTCTTAAAGAAGGTCATAATTCTGTAGTATTTAGTGTTCAAGACCACATGAAGGTTTGTACTTATTACAGCCATAAGGAAAGGTAACCGAGAAGGACTTCAGGTTCTTCTGGGTGAGCTATTTGATGGACTTTGTGGTCCTGTAGCTCCTGAAATAATGTTTGGGTTCTAGAATTTCTACCCAGGGACTCTCGGAATATAAGCGATTATGACAAGTTAAGAACATACTCCTCTCTGACTGTAATATTACTCTTTATTGTGATGTTCCTCAGTGTCTGACTCTTCTCTATCTAACTTCCAATGAATGGAAAACCCATCATGTAAAGGTGGCAGTGGAGACTCATCTTGTGATGACCCTCCTATTATGTGTTGTGTCAGAAATATTGTACAAATAAGATTCAGTCTTATATGACCACTAGCGAATTTCCCATAAAAAAATGACAGCAATGAAATTGTAAGTTAGCTAATGCTGTTTGGTGTGTAATAATGAAATATATAACACATTAATAAATTAATATACTTTACCTATTTTGAAGCATTGTGTTGAAGAGCTGGCAATGTGTTTTGATGTTGCTGCAGCATTAGTGGTGTGGAGCTGCTGTGATGAACGTGTGCAGTGTAATACTGTGCGTGAGCGAGACGAAACCGTTAGCGTAGTGGTGTACTTCCGCATTAGCGTAAAATGGCGGGTAATGTGTGGTATGCGTCTTAGCGGAGTATCCGTAGGTCTTTTGTGGTGTTTTGCGAGTTTCTTGTGGTGTTTTGTGTGTTTAGACTGCTGTAGCCTCATTTTTGTTTTGTTCGGCGGCCATTTTTTCTTTCCCTTAGAGAATTTTTTAGTGTCTAAACTCTTTTATTTTGGGTTAAATTAAGGTGTAAGTTACTTTTTTGAGGTCCTGGATGCTCCCTCTTGCTGTAGGTAAGCTTTTTATGTATGTGCTGTGTGTATTTATTGTGTTTTTAATTTTTTAATGTTCGCGAGTTGTCTTCGTGTATGCATAAATGACACTCCTTACTAACCATGTCTGGTTTATAGCTTTTATGTCAAGGAGTCATTAGTTTATTTTATTTTCATTGTTAGTGGTAATTTGAAGGTTCAAGAGCACCATCTTGTGGTCCAATGTCTCTATAAAAAGAATAAATACTATTAAGAGTTAAATATTTTGTGACATCATGAGGATTCCTGATTGGTTGCCAAATACATAGCCTGATTGGAATCTCTAAGCAAATGAAGTTGTGGGTATAAATTAATTTTATTTAGTTAACTCACCAATTATATATCATAAAATAAATTACCATAATTGTGTTTTATTCATAGATACATTTTAATATATTCATACCATACATAGGACACCATTAGTATATTTTAAAATGTAATTTTGGTGATTTTTTTATAAATAAATACTTTTATATAAATAAATTATTGTAAACTTTTATATTGTGATTTAAGGATTGAATATAAAATGCTATACAATAATGATTTGTAAAATATGATGGTGTAAATTGTTTATTATCTGGCTGGTTTTATTTGCGATTAAATTGATACATTTGTGTATATATATATATATATATATATATATATATATATATAATCAGATTAGATTGTACTTTGTCATCAATAAATGTTATTTTATAAAGAGGAATATTTGTCTATAAATTGATTCTGAACTCATAAAATGTATTCTAATTATTTAGAAAAACTATGTCACTTTAATAATTCTGACAGTCGCAAAGGGATTCCTACTTATGGGAAACATGTTTCTAAATTTGCAAGAATTGCTATTGAGAGACAAGATAATATATAGTGTATTTTATTCCTTATATTCAAAGTTCTCCAAACTTCTAGCTAACATAGGATATTCTTGAGCATTACATGATGTCCTAATATCTAATCTAAGACCTATATAATCAATCATACCGGACTCAATGATATTATTATTATAATTATTCCATTATTATGTGGCTTTTATCTATACACATCAGGTTCCTCTATTTATCTATCTCTGTATCTAAGCCACAAATTACCTACATTATTAGTGGGTCATATTTATAATCTTATTGTGTTAAGCATTACACAATTATTCAGCAACAAATCACATTATCTCCTGACAACAAGATTAATTGGTATTAAGACTAGATCTCACATTACAGCAATCACTAAAAGACCCTATTACACACCATCCCATAGCACCCACCTTAGCTTATTTATACACCTCACTATATCATCTTCACAACATTTTTGTTCAAAAGGCCATTTTTTCTTGGACACACAACCATGCCTATACAGATGTTCTCTACCTGGCATGGCACCCTATTATCTAGAGGTTCTAAATAACGACTTGTCCCCTCCAAGAGCTCCAAACTACAAATACATTCCTTAAATCCTCCAATACACCAGGGCCTAATGACTTTAAAAATCATTATTATAAAAAGAAATCTTCCATATTCTAGGCCCTAAACTGCTGGGAATTGGTAACCTAATTCTCAATAGTAAAGAGTTTCCACCCTAACTTTTATCCCTAATTCCTACAGAAGAACCTCCCAATGTGAAAGTTATTGTCCAATTGCATCATTAACAGTGATATAAAAATATGTAGCAAATTGTTATCCAACAGAATTGGTCCCTTATTTCCAAGACTGATCGCTGGATCAAGCAGGTTTTATACAGGGAATACCAGGCCGGAGACAACACTAGACAGTTAAAGGCATATCCAAGTTTCCGGAGTTATTACATTTTTGCACTATTAATGCAAAAAGCAGGCTTTATGTATGCAGCACATTTCATAAAACATTTTATTTTTATTAATATCTAAAAATCCCTCTAATGATTATGTTGACACCCCCAGGGGTGTCTACACAGGCCGCTGATCCCCACCCAATCAGCATGCAGCAATTTTAACCCACAATTCAACTGCTGTGTCTTCCTCAGCCAAAAGGAGAGCACTGATGTCAACCCTCAAGTCACGGTTATATAACCCTCCCTGCTGCTTCATATCTGTGCTGTGCTGCTGCCCTCGCTTCTTCTAACATGGACCACACTACATATCCCAGGCTGCCTTGCAGCACAAACAAGAACCCCAGAGTTGTATTCAAATGTTTCAACTAACTGCTTTCTCCTGATTGGCCAAAACAAATTATGAATTTTATGGTAATTTGGCTTGGGTTTGGAGGGGGTGGTAACCCTGATTTTCAATTGTCAGAAATTATAAGACATTTTGCTAACTTCAAGTTAAGTGTTTAAAAGCTTGTTTCGGTATTTTTTTCATTCAAAAAAAATATAAAATGTTTTGCATGAAAAAAATACTAAAACAAACATTTAAAACACTTATCTTTTATTTGTAACGCGCCAACATATTCTGTTGCGCTATACATAAGTTGTGATCAAGGCAAGACAATATTAACACATGACAAAGATGGAGGGCCCGGTCTCTGAGCTTAGAATCCGTTGTTCATAAAGCTTTCCCAAAGCACCGTGCGGGTGTGGTACAGGAGGGCGAGAAATGCAGTGTGCATGTTGAGGAGGCAGGTTTTAGTCTTCTTTAAACAGGTGTGTTTTCAGTGAGGTTTTGAAGGATTTGAAGCACTTATCGTGAAGTTAGCAATAGGTCTTGTAATTTCTTGAAAATCTGGTTGACACCCTCTCCAAACCTAGGCTAAATTAGTGTTAAATTCAAAAATTGTTTTGGCCTATCAGGAGGAAGCATAGGCTGAAACATTTAAGGTTGCCGTCTGTGCTGCAAAGTAGCCTGGGATATGTAGTCAGACTCATATGAAAATAAATAGTACTTTCTAACATGCGCCAATCTGTGCAGGACATGTAGTTGTATGCGCCCTGCATCCCTGCTGCTGGTGTTTAAATTTCCCCCAAGGAGACAGGCAGAGAGAAATAAGATGTGACCCCAGCAACCATGTGACTGGCAGTACTTCTTCTGAAAGTCACAAACTGTATCCACTGTAATGTAAGTGTCCAATAGTTGTGCAATTCCAGATAGCAGTACCCAGCATATAAATATGGAAGTACATTCAACTTTTCAATAGGATACATGTTTCTACTAATCAATGGCTATTTTTTTATGAAACATTTGAATCCCAGGAAACTTCTGTATATCTTTAAGTCTCCCCTATCAGATGCATTCATAATGCAGGAAACTTCGATATCGCTTTAATTTAACTCATTCACCAGAGTCACTGTGGCCTTGATGGGACCAGATTCTTAAGCCTTGATGCTGTGAAAGAGTTTGATCAGGTCCACTGTGCTTATATGGAAGCCGTTCTCTGTTAGTTTGGTTTCCATGGTCCTACCCTCCATGGCATCTTGTCACTTTCCTTCCAAATTGCCTGCTTTACCTTTAGATGTTTTTGTTCCCTCTAAATTATTAGACATATTATTTGCAGACCATACATGGATTCTAATTCTCTACCTGACGTGGCAAACTTTGTCTTGTGATATAATATTCGGGTATAGTATATCTGTACTAGATCTTAACACATTGGTATAATAACCTTAACCCCTTATTAAGATCTATCTAGACATTCATCCCTGGTGTTGGAGACATTGCGGCAGGTTGGGAGCCTGTGTCACATTTCCTGGTCTTGCCCAAACATACAACTGTTCTGTGAGATGGATCATTCTTAACCAAAACTGGTCACGACAAAATCTATACCAAACTACACAATGATGTCTTCCCCACCACTAGATTATCTACCTAGACACAAATTAGAGCTGATCAAACACATGCCAAGAGATGTAAGGTGCAACATTCAGAAGCCTCCATCCAAACCTCACGTCACTGAAAGACTTCCACTGGAGGTGGATATTATAGGTCAGGTAGTGGAAATAAGATCTGGAAAATACCGTAATAATATTTATATAATCATTAAAACAAGAATCTGTCTGTGTCTTAAGGTGGTCAGATGATCTTCAGAGACTTTATTCATCTATCTTTACTTTCAGGTCTAACTTCTGGGAAATACAGAGATAAATATTTAGTCACTTCTAATCTCTTAAAGAAGGTCATTATTCTGTAGTGTTTAGTGATCAATAACACAGGTTTGTCCATATAATATTCATAAGTAAAGATGACCAGTGACCAAGAAACATATCTTTACTTCAGGACTTCAGGTTCTCCTGGGTGTCACATTTGGAGGTATGGACTTTGTGGTCCTGTGGATTCCTGAGATAAGTTTACGGTCCCAGAATTCCACCTAATGATCGACTTGTTGGCCACACTTATTATAACATATAATAGGACTATAACATACTCACCAGTGGCAGAGATTTCATTCTTCATCGTGGTCAGATGGTCCTCAGTGTCCGACTCTTCTTTCACCTCCAACATCTCTGGTACAGCCACAGGAAGTCCTGCCAAAAAGGAATGGAAAACCCATCAGGTAAAGCTGCCAGTTGGGCCCATTCTGTGATATTGGTATAAGAAACATGCATTACAAGTAAAGATAATAATAATAATAATAATAATAATATTTTGTGTAAAGGGATTCCAACGTTTCTGGAATTAAATATCTACCTTGCCCAAATGTGTTATTGAGGGGTGAGATAATATATTGCTGACATTGTTTTCAGGCTACCGGGTAAAAATAATAATAATAATAATAATAATAATAATGAGGTAAATTCTGAAGCATCACATGACGTCCTGATATCTAAAACCTACACAATTAGTCATACAGGACTTGATAATATTATTGCACTTATTGAAGGACGGAGGGTGGAGGGTGTCCACCAACAGTGGAAGATCAAGGACAAAATGCTAATTGGAAGCACAAGAGTGAGGTGACATGACTGGTGTCACACTGCGCCACCGTACATTAAATGTCTCATCACCTCACACATGTTTGCTTCTGAGGATGTTTATATTTAGGAGCAAATTAGAGGGAAAGTATTCAGGGTAATGTGCTTAATTACCATTTTAGTGATATTGTAGTAGAGGAACCTCCCATATGATTTCCCTGCATTGCCTGTAATGTCCCTGAAGAAGTCCTCTCTAGAGGAAACAGGCAGGAGCCCATTGTGAAGATCTGTTTTCCCTAACCAATAGACTTTCAGATTTTAAAGCCATTTTGTGTCAGAAGAACTATTCATTCAGTTTAACACTATGTAGCCAAATCACTGTTGAAATAGGGACAGTTCCATATGTTATCCTGCAGTGACATCTTGTGGTTGTTTAAGTGTATGGTTTTTCTTTGGTTTAAATGTTCCCACCAAAATGTCCTGGATGTTGCCTCCCATTGATCCACCACCAAGGCGGGCAAGCCAAGCCCATGGTTTTCCCTGCCTTCTGATTGGCTCTTCTATTTCTGTTATTGGCTAGTTCTAATCTGGGTGGAGAGTTTGCTTATGTTCATTCCACTATGATGTAAATCCTTTGTTCTGTAACTGCATAAATACACTGCTGTAACAAAATAAAAAAAAATAAAAAAAAGATGCTCTTCTTGGGACAGACAATAGCGTTTCATTTAGAGGGAAGGCTACGGAGCTAAAATCACTTTGCTGCCTGAGCCTCTGCTGCTCCTCTAGAGAAACTGGATTGAAATCTGCTAGGGTACGACTGTTCTCCTTGGCCTTTTCAAGCCCCCTGGAAGCAGATGATACAGGTTAGCTGATCCAGTGACCCGGGGCTCCTGAGGGGATGCAGATGATCCTGATTTGACCGCCGGGCACCGAGAGGCCCATTCCTTTTAGCAAAATAGCCTGGGAAGGGGATTCCTGAAGCCAAAGGTAGGAATTTCTGGAGGTGAATAGCACCTCCTCCTGGAATCTTCATAAACTGGTGGCAGCAGTGGGACCTTGGTGAAGGAACTCATGTGGATCTAATGTGGAAGATTAGGCATGCCTGTGAAAGCTGGTTGAAGGGCGAGGCTGTCCACAACCTGGAGGATGCTAAGCACCTCACGTTGGTAGAGAAATTACATTATGGGATCTCAAACCCAATGCAGGAGTGGATCATGGACAAGAAACCAGCTAGCAGACCAGTACCAGGAAACACGGGTAGCTTCCCAGTCTGCATATCACAACAGTTCAACCAACATAGGGGGCCTCTCTTTCCCATCCCGCCACACCAGTAAGCGCACCAAGTCGGATTCTGACTCCAGCCCCTGGAGGGTAAGGGGGGGGGGGGCGCACTTGCATCCGTTGACTCAGGCGGGCATGTTTGAGCTCCGTTGTTTTGGAAGTAACAAGATGGGTCATCTGAAGAGAGATTGCCCCCATTTACCTCGCCTGTGCTGGTCCAGGCCCCAGACGTCCAGTTTATTACTTGGTAAACTGGGATGACCTATTGTATGAGAATGAGGATCCTGAACAGTAAGTACTATGACTGTTCCAATGGAATTACAAATTTTTTGTTTATTAATACCGTGCAACACCCACAGGCGGACAACCGTAGGCAGCATCTACAACCGGTTGTCATGGATGGACAGACAGTACAAGGTTCCAGAGACACTGGGGCTGCAATAACAGTCATCCATCCAGACTTTGTTAGCTCTTCAGCATTGCCATCTAAAACCCTGGATGTAGTTGTGGGCGGTGGGCATTGACTTTCCATCCCTGTTGCCCGAGTACAGATTAGATTGGTGTACCTGTAAGTAGTGAGGCTGGGCTTGTCTGTGGATGTATTACTGGGCAATGATCTTGGACTAATGGAATGTCACTACGTGAATATTGTGACCCGTGTCGAAGTAGCCCCCCAAGTGTGTGGAAGGCCCGGAACCTGTGCCAACCAGTCAGCCTCGGGTAAGTCCATTACCTGCTTGGGGAACTGGGTTACTTGGGCCAATGTAGATGAGCTTCAAAAAGGGAGTTACGGGGTGATAGTACTTTAGAGGGGTGTAACGGCTACCCCGGTAGTGAGAGGGTACCAGCCGTTGGAGACGTCCTTTTCTTAAGCAAGGTGCTGTGCAGTAATGAAATGCTTATTCCCCTCCACGATATCCCATTGTATAATCCAGGAGTGCTGTAAAATGCGGCAGAGTAATGGTACCATAAATCCCCCCCAAAGAACGAGACAATGCTACGTTTTTTGAAGGGTCAAGTAGAACTATCTTTTAATGACAGGGAATCTCCTTTTATGCAATGTTGCCCTCTGAAGGGCTACACCCACATAATTATCACAACAGCCAATTATCTGCATGGTTCAACCCCCACGTCTCCTCCCCTCAGATAACAGGTAACACAATTAAAACAGACACAATTTTAACCACATTCTGGATGTACCCCAAATACAGGGGGTACACCTTTAAGTCCAGCACCGTTCAATATCTCTCACCCAGGGGAACAACATATACAAAAATGGCATGAATCAGACCAGGGGTTCAAAAGTTAGTAAAAGTATGTTTTTACACATAACACACAGACATTGCACATATCCCCCACACAATACACATATATAGGACAATAGGTGAGTCACACCTCCCTGGCAACTTGGATACAATCAGACATTAATTAGATCATTCTTTGTTCTTATCAGAGAATGAAAACACTTTGGAAAATGCAAGGATCCTTTACAACTTTCTTATCTCTTGAATCTCTGTAACAGGATTATCTATTAGCCTAGGTCTGCAAAAGTCTGGCTAATATTCTGAGCCAATATATTCTGTAGAACATCAACCAACATATATATTGTAGGATCATATTTTAACCATAGTAATCATAAAACAGGGTAAAACAGTGATGGGTTCCGTTACACACCTCCCCCGTGACCATAAGCCGGCATACACGGTCTGATCCCAACGGATCGGCCTGGGGATGTCCGGACAAAACGATTTGTTGGTCACTTCTACAGTTTGACAACCCATCAGCATTACTGGGTCTCCCGACCTGTTGTAGGATCGTCCTCGGTACGGGTCTGTGAGCGGGTGGTCACGGGACAAGCAGCAGCAGTCGTGGGTAAAAAGGCTGAGGCTAGAGGGCCAATATCATTGCCCAGCACAACCTCAGCAGGTAAATTGTCCATGATGCCTACTGTGGTCTTTCCCGACCCGACTCCCCAATCCAAGTGTACCCCGGCGGTGGGTAAGAGAAAAACAGCCCCCCCTGCGACACGGACAGCAACAGTACGGGTAGATACATGCTCCGGTTTCACAAGATGTTTCAGCACCAACGTGATGGTAGCGCCAGTGTCCCTTAGGCCTTGTGCTACCTGTCCATTTACACGCACCTCCTGGCGGTGATGCTGGCGGTTGTCTGGGGATGCAGCTTGTACGGGGTTTGCCTCGTACAGGATGCCCAAACACTCCTCAGGGCTCCCTTTGGTTTCCAGGCAGTGAGCAGCAGAGGTACGTGATAAAGGGATCTCTGGGTTATTGGTCGGGCGCCTCCAGTTGTTATTGGCTGATCCCAAGGGGCAATAACGAGCAATGTGCCCCGGGTTGCCGCAGCGATGGCACGTCATTTTGTAAGAATCCTGGGGTTGGTCGTTAGACCCCTGAGGTTGTGGCGGTCCTGGGGGTACTGGGGCCCGAAATTCTGTGCTTGCAGCGGGCATTGAGGTGCGTGGCTCTGCTCTAGAGGTTGGTCGTGTGGACCCTTGGCTCACCTTTCTGGACTCTGCGTATTCGTCCGCTAGCCGTGCTGCCTCGATTAAGTTAGCAGGGCGACGATCTCTCACCCAATCCTGTATGTCTGCCGCCAGATCTTGGAAGAAATGTTCCATCAGGAATAGCTGTAGTACTTCCTCTCCTGTGTTGGCATTGCACCCTCGCACCCAATGTGATGCCACCCTTTGTATATTGCTGGCCCATTCCATGTGGGAGTCTGCAGACTTCTTTTTAGACTCCCTGAAGCGGCGGCGATAAGTTTCTGGGGTGACGGCATATCTGGTGAGCAGTGCAGCCTTCACCCGGCGATACTGCGCAATATCTTCCTCAGTAAGCGCCCGAAAAGCCTCATTTGCTTTTCCTGATAGCTTTCCAGCCAAAATAGTGACCCATTGGTCTGGTGGTACCTGGTGTAGTGAGCACTGCCTCTCGAAAGCCTTTGAAATTGCTGCTCCATATCCTCTTTGCTTTTAGGGAAGTCCCTCTGGAGACCACTGGGTTCTCACCCTTTGAACTCCTGTATGAACGAGAAGTGAGAGGTCCCTTGGATGACATCCAAGAGGCATGGGAAGGGGAGTATGAACACAGTGAGGTACCAGTAGCCCCCATATGTGTTGACTTTCACTTACAAGTAGCCCAAGGGAAGCAGAAACAGGGGTATGACCAAGGTACCCACCATAGGGAGTTTGTGGATGGGCAGTCCATCCTTCTTCTAGTCCCCAATCCCCAGGACAAGTTGAAAGCCTCCTGGGAAGAGCTCTATAAAAAGGTATTACGAAAGATTGGGGAAGCCACCTATAGAATAGAGTTAGACACTGATCGTCACATCCACAGAAGCGCCCATATCAACAGGTTAAAAGTTTACCAGGAACGAGGCGCTATGGTCATGGCTCTCTGTGCTGCTACCGGTAGCAATCCCAAAGAAGGGCTACTGCCTAACTTACTAGAAGATATATTATCTCAATGCCCATTACTGGATTTGTTCGGGCTTCGTGAAATTTAACAGACAGGGACAGCTAACAAATGTAATCACCAGCTACCCAAGATTATTTACAAATTCCCCAGGATGCTCCCATCTAGCAAAACTTGATGTGCTTACTACTGACTGCCCACCTCTAAGACAGAACCCCTATAGAGTCTCTGAGGCAGTCCGAGAGACCATTTGTAAAGAATTAGAAGAGATGCTCCCTATGAAAAAGTTACTGAACCCTCTAGTAGCCCCTGGGCCTCCCCTGTAGTACTGGTTCCTAAGAAAGACGGTACAACACACAAGTTAAATGAGAAAACTAAAAATCTATGCCTTTCCAATCCCTAGGATGGATGAGCTCTTGGAACGGTTGGGGCAAGCTAAAAACCGCACTACCCTTGACCTATACAAAGGGCTATTGGCAGATTCCTCTTGCAGATTTGGCAAGAGAAAAGTCGGCCTTTATCACGCCATTCAGGCTCTACCAGTTTACAGTAATGTCCTTCAGGATAAAAAAATGACCCTTCTACCTTCAAGAGGTTGGTTGATCAGCTATTACAGGGGTGTCGTACCTATGCCCAGGCATATCTAGACGAAATAGCAATTTTTATTTCTAACTTGGACGAACATGTTGTCGACATCCAGCAGGTGCTAGACAGGATTAGGGATGCAGCGCTTACCATTAGGCTGGATAAGTGTCAGTGGGCTAGGGCTGAGGTGCAATACCTGGGACACCGGGTAGGGGGTCGCAAGATACAGCCTGAGCCAGCTAAGATTCAAGGGATAGCTACATGGCCATCACCCCAAACTAAGAAGCAGGTAATGGCTTTCCTGGGCACCTCAGGGTATTATCGTAAATTTGTCCCTTCTGACCGCACAATCGCAAAGCCTCTGACCGACCTAACAAAGATGATGCCACGCCTGGTGGGCAGGACCCCATGGCTTTTTATATTTACAGATTTATTTTTGCTATTTATAGTTTTTTTTTTTTTTTTATTTAGTTGTCTTATCCTGGAACAATAAAAAAAAAAAAAAAAAAGATTTATTTTTTTAAATTTTTTAGTTATATGCACAAAATATAAGTTGGAAGTACATGGTCACTTTCTGTGTATCATGCATAGAAAGTGAGATTTTTAAATATTTCTTGAAAACTGAATATAAAAGGATTAATATACTGTATATACTTGAGTATAAGCCCCCTCGGCTTATACTCGAGTCACCCTGTGTCTCTCATCTCCCCCCCCCCCCCCAGTGTCTCTCCACCCCCTGGGTCTCTCCCCCCTCCCCCGGGTCTCTTCCCCCTCCCGCTCTCCCGGGTCTCTTCCCCCTCTCCCGGGTCTCTGAGGATGAGGAGGGAGGTAAAGAGACACATGGGGAGGGAGAGAAAGAGACACAGGGGAGGGAGAGGAAGAGACACAGGGGAGGGAGAGGAAGAGACACAGGGGAGGGAGAGACACAGGGGAGGGAGGGAGAGGAAGAGACACAGGGGAGGGAGGGAGAGGAAGAGACACAGGAGAGGGAGGGGGGGGGGGAGAAGAGACACAGGGGAGAGAGAGGGGGGACACAAGAAAGGGGCACAGAGGGTATACAAGAGGGGGACACAGGGCACAAGAGGGACACGGGGCAGCACATTTCCCACCCTAGGCTTATACTCGAGTCACTACGTTTTCCCAGTATTTGTGGGTAAAATATGTGCCTCGGCATATACTCGGGTCGTCTTATACGGTACATTAATAATTTATGGATGTATATATAGTTAAATAAATAAATAAAATATAACCAGGATATCTTGTCATTGTATCACAGCACGAGATGGACCAAGCAATCTCTCATAATCACACATTGTACATTTTCTAATCTACAGATCATCTCATAGAAATTAAATGAATAAAATCTGCTCATTAAATGCAAACAATAACAGCTAGGGGGTTAATAAAAAAAGAAGAAAAAAGGACAGCGGCGCAATTAAAACAACTTTAAATACCTAAGATCAGAATAAAAGATTCCTGGCTGCAGTACGATGCCCCGCCCAGGAAGCACCAACTTGGCGCACTAACCTGGGAACGCTGGATCTCCCCTCTAGCAGCAACGAGCATGTACTGAGTAGCTGGATCTGTGGAGCCTTCGCCTGCACTCCTCAGAAGAAAAGAAAGCAGCTCCAGAGCTAAAACTATACCAAGGTGATTTACATTAGCAATGCTATATGCTGAAAGATCTAATCATGGTTTAACTAATCACCGAAGCCAGTAAAGCAAGAGAATAAAAATCAAATAACACAGGATGCCTAAATACTAAAGTTCAAAAGAGGTCTAATTATAATCCGGCCTCAGACAAGAAGCATTTCTGCAGCACTATTTTACCTTATGTCTATTCTTTGATTGGTCTGAATAAAATTAATTGAACATTTATTCAGTATAAGATTCGGAAGTCGTGCAAGGACTGAGCTATATTATAAGGTCTTCTAGAAGGGAATTCAATAATCACAAAGTGGGACACTGGAGGATTGGGTAAAACCCTTTCATATGTCATTACTAAATAGACTGTTAGTAATTAGTCCTCTCATTAAGAGTCTAGAGAGACATATTAGCAGAAAAATATTTCAGCATACAATTCAAATTGTATATTTGCACAGTATAAAAGTATAAGATACTTAAAGAGGATTAAAATGCTTTGCTTAGCCTCCACAGCTATAATGCAAGCCTGCTGGAAATTAAAGATCTGAAAAGTCATAAGGCATTGGGAAAATTGCACAAAAAGGTGAGAACAGGAAGATATTTTTCTACTGCTTACATTTAATCAAAACGGACTGTATACTTATAAAGCATAATATAGCCTTAAACAACAACATTACTGTTTACATGAATATGTAAAGGAGGATTATGGTTGGAAAAGCTATAAGCCAATACTACTTTTCCTAAAAAAGCGTTTCCCAATATCCACAAAGTGGAGAAAGTGGACAACCATCCATATTCTTAAAAAAAAAAAAAGTCATACAAAGGTTGATGGAAAGTATAAAGCACATAGCACTCGGATATTTTTTTCTTGAGGATTGAAAATTAAGCTCATCGAGCGATTAAAGGAACATACTCAACTATTCAAGCTAATAAATGGCTGAATGCATGATAGAAAGATCTGCATTATATTTTTGCTAACCTAGCTAATTTTTTAGATAATAAAACAACTCAGCATTTTTAAAGCCAAATTGGACTCTACTACTCACTATCTTGCCAAGGAGAGACTAAGAGCAAGATAAAGAGCTCTCATCATTGTTATAATAAGGTGACAAATAAGAATAATCCCAGTGGTTTGTAAAACCTTAAACATTCTCTTTACATTTCTTATTGTAAAGTGCAGTTACTTTATAGTTAGAGTAAGTGAATTACAATTTACAACTTGGTAAAAAGAGGTGATAATTATTCACAGTACGATAGGGAAGAGAGAAACAAATACATTGAACGGGAAACCAAAAGAGAAAAAGAACTCTAAAATCGGTCCCTTCATCCCCAATTACATTCTTCTCCCCTAAAATAACAATGAATTTGGATAACAATCAATACCCAAACCCTTCTTCATTTTTGGAATCTTCCCCAGTGTTTAACCAAATGGAGGAAAGTGAAAGGAGCTCAACTCCAGAAAACGGTCCACTGGGAAATGACGAAACCTTAACAGTTTCAAACATGAAAATATTAATTAGCCGAATTTCAAAAGAATCTTAAAGAAAAATGGACTCAGGAAATTTCTCAAAATAAAAAAGTGATTAATTCTCTACTGGATTGTACTGAGGAAAAAGAAAACAATCAAGAAATTATTACACAGAAAAACTGGAATTAAAGATTCATGCATTAAAATCGAAATTAGCTCAACAAGAAGATTCATTTAGACGTAAAAAATTACGAATTAGAGGAATTCCTGACTACCTACAAGAGACTTGACATCATTTATAGAATCATTTATTAACTACTTGTTAAAATCAGAATTAGAAAATGAAAAAATGTTGGAAAATGTGTATAGATTACCGCCTCCATGGAACGTAAAAAATACATTACCTAGAGATGTGATAAGTGTATTTACTCAGAAAGGAATTAAGAGATAAAAGTATTAAATTCAGCTAGACAGGCGATTAATTGTGATGCCCCATTTGAAGATCTAAAAATCTTTATTGATCTATCGGCTACTACCCTAGCAAAAAGAAAGACCTTTGCACATATAACTAGAGCTCTGAGAACAGCTAAAATAGAGTATAAATGGGGATTCCCAGTTAGACTATTTAGTATTTGCGGTATTGGGGGTAGGCACTAATGTGTGTGTTAAAGATATCCATTTTAGGATTGTTTATTTACACTGTCTACACACCTTATGTGCGGCATTTATGTGTATTATTTATGTGTGTTATTTATTCATTTACTGATTCTGTATTTAGTCGTTAGTATTAGACATATTACACCAATAATGTACCATCCCATGGAGGTTTAGGATTAGGGGAAACATAGGCTTAGCCCATATACTATTTAAAACTGATAGTGCTCTATTATGCACACAGGACATTAATAGTCTATAGGTCTAAGTGCAATGGTATATATCTCTACCTAAGGGAGGGTCTTTATTTATAGACCCTACACGTATCATAAAAATCTTCTGCCTTTAGTCTCCATTTTGGTATCTGATATATACAGACTGCTATTTAGTATATATACATACTGCTAATTAGCATAGTTCTCTATATTCCGCCACTACACGCACCTATACACTCTTCAGTACTTCACAGTCCCCATACTGCAACATGCAGGTTGCATAAAGGTATCACTTAGGACCCTCCTCTCCGAGTTTTATAAGCATTGCTTTTTTGATTCTTATATGTTTTATATTATCGTAATAAACGTTATGTTTTATTATAGTATCTGACTCTTGCTTTCATTTCATGTGTGGCAAGACTGTATGGCTTTCAGTCACTAAATACTGGATACCTACTTCCTTTATTGCATTAAAAAGGATATAGATTTATTTTTAGCTAAGATCAATTTACCAAGACGAAGTGAAAGTAATTTCGAACAAGAGATCACAGTTGAAGAGATAGAAAAAGCCATCCCTAACATTAAGATAGATTCAGCACCAGGCCCAGATGGGTTCCCTAAAAAAACTTAGGACAAGCACCTCCTGAAATGCTACAAGCAAAATAATTAGTATTCCTAAACCGAATAAAGAGCATAAGTTATGCAAAAATTACCGACCAATTTACTTGATAAATGTAGATTCCAAGTTATATGCTAAAATTCTGGCATCAAGACTGAGCTTGTTTATGCCTAGTTTAATTAATATTGATCAATCCCGATTCATATCAGTCAGACAAATGTCTGACAACACAAGAAGACTAATCAATCGTATTGCATATTGTAAATATAAAAATAAATCATGTACAATAATGAGTTTAGATGCAGAAAAACCCTTTGACAGGCTCAATTGGGAATATATGAGCTCAGTCTTGTCTCAAAAGCAATAGGAGCTCTTTATATTTCCCCCTCAGCAATAGTAACAGGTTCTAATTTTACATCTGAGAGACTGTTCTTGTTCAATGGAACACGTCAAGGTTGCCCTCTATCTTCCTTGATACTCACCTTAAAAATGGAACCTTTTGCAGAATCAGAGCCTCAAGAGAGGCATAAAGATCCAAGGTAAATCGTTCAAGGTTATGCTTTTTGCTGATGACATAATCTTGACAATAATGAATATTAAAAATTCATTGAAGTATCTTCAAGAATTGATAAATACGTTTGGTTAGCTATCATCACATATATAGTTGTGAGCGTACGAGTCGTTGCTCACGCTTGCGGGCTCGCGTAGCGAGCCCGCAAGAACTGCGTCCCTCGCGAAGCGAGGGACGCAGTTCGCCGCAAATGCGGGTCCTCGCGAAGCGAGGGCCCGCATTTGCGGTTGTGGAGGCTCAACGTCGGCTGTGTTAACACACACATACACACACACGACTTTTTTAACAGAATAAACCCAACTGCCCAGCCAACAAAAACCCAAGTCGTTGCTCACGCTTGCGGGCTCGCATAGCGAGCCCGCAAGAAACTGCGTCCCTCGCGAAGCGAGGGACGCAGTTCGCCGCAAATGCGGGTCCTCGCGAAGCGAGGGCCCGCATTTGCGGTTGTGGAGGCTCAACGTCGGCTGTGTTAACACACACATACACACACACGACTTTTTTAACAGAATAAACCCAACCGCCCAGCCAACAAAAACCAAACAACGTCCCCGCAAATGCAGATCCTCGCGAAGCGAGGGTCCGCATTTGCGGTGGTGGGAGCATCCCAACATCGGCTGTGTTAACACACACATACACACACACACAACTTCATAACAAAAAAAAACTCAAAGTCGCCTCACACCCGCTTACACCCAGACACACAGACGCAAGACTTAACAAAAAAACAGTAAAAAAGGCCCTTCACACGCTTTTAACACACATACGCACGACTTAGAAACAAATACACTGCGTCGTACACGTAAAAGCTAACTGCGTATATCGCAAAAAAATACGGCAACATCGCAACAAAATACGGCCGCATCGGAAAAAAATACGGCCGCGAAAGACCCATTCCAACCGCCGCGCATCAAAACGTCACAAACACAAGAAATAAACACAACAAACACATAAAAAGCTTACTTACAGCACGGGGGGGCATCCGGCACCTCCAAAAGTTCATTTACACGTCCATTTAAGTGAAAACAAAGAGTTTAAACGACCGAAAATCGGCTAAGCGAGAGAAAAAATGGCCGCCGAACAAAACGAAAACGAGGCTCCAGACGTAACTACACTACACTTACTCGCAATAATGAAACACATACTATGCGGAACGGATCACACTCATATTAAACACCATTTTAACCACTACTACGCACAAAATGTCGGATGGAACGCAAATTGTAAGCTGGAACGCAAATAGCGCATGCGTATTACGTTCTAACGGTCTAACTTTCCAGAATGTTCTACAAGTTTATAAATACTGTCTATTTGACAGAGAAAAATACATTTCTCCTCAGGTGATGAACAGAGTGACTTCGAAGATAACTGCTGCTAAAACTTGAGAAGATAATTCTTTCCTAATTTACTACTTTACATTGTGCAAATTACAACTGAGAGGTAAGCTATAATATATTACTTATTTTCAAGACAGGACATCAAAAAAAAAAATTAAAGAAGACAAAGAGGTTTATGTATACTGACAAGTGACACGCACATTTATGTGTATAATGTATACTGACAAGTGACACGCACATATATGCGTATAATGTATACTGACATGTGACACGCACATTTATGCGTATAATGTATACTGACAAGTGACACGCACATATATGCGTATAATGTATACTGACATGTGACACGCACATATATGCGTATAATGTATACTGACAAGTGACACGCACATTTATGCGTATAATGTATACTGACAAGTGACACGCACATATATGCGTATAATGTATACTGACATGTGACACGCACATTTATGCGTATAATGTATACTGACATGTGACACGCACATATATGCGTATAATGTATACTGACATGTGACACGCACATTTATGTGTATTGCCCCTGCAACAAACTAATTAAACAACTACATTTAAATTACATTACAAAAAAATAAGTTGGGACTATTAAAATACTATTAAAATATGAGTCATGTATACTGATATGTGACACGCACATATATGTGTATCATCTATAGTCACATGTCACACACACATTTATGTATGTTGGCCAAAAATAAAAATAAGGTTAATTTAACAATTAAAATATGATTCATGTATAGTGATATGTCACACGCACACAAAAAAATTACTTTCAACTATGGAAATGTGCTTCATGTATGTGACATATATGTGTGTAGACCCCACCAAAAAATAATGTTAATTCAAATTAATTACAGAAGTATATTTCAATGAAATTAATTTACTGAAATTTAATAGATCACCTAAAACTCAATCTTTCTACTTTTTTTAATATTCAAACAGACTCTGCATCAACAGCGTCTCTCAACAATTTGCACCGTGCATTGTGAAGCACAATCCCTTTTAAAGAACACCAACAAAGAACAAGAGGTAAGATACAAAAATACTTTAAATGCTGAAAAGGCCATGGTTTGTTAAATACAAATAAAAAATTCTATAATTCACTATTTCACTTTATTTTTCAAACAGACACTACAAGAAGACCGGCGGATTAAGATTGGCAGGAGGGGACCCTCTGTCATTCCACACTTCAATCAAGGTAAAGTATTAAGTATAAAAAAGAACCGAACCATGAGCCTTATTCAATTCTGAGTTGGCTAATTGAATAGGGCTTTATATAAGCACATAATAGGTCTTCACTAACTAAAAACTTCTGTCCAAAAAAATTTTATGTGCTTATATAGAGCCCTATTCAATTGGTCAAAACGCAATTGATTCAGGACCTAAATATGTTTAATGGCCGAGGGCCTCATTCAAATGTGATTTGACCATTTCAATAGGGCTGTATATAAGCACATTTGGCTCAATTTAACTAAAAACTTCTGTTCAAAAATATGCTCTGTGCTTATATAGAGCCCTATTGAAAAACAAAATTCAATGAGGCCCTCACAATATAACAAATCCAGCAAACAAAGGCCCTCATTCAATTGATATTTTGGACAATTCAATAGAGCTCCAAATAAGCACATTTAGAACCCTATTGAATTGGCCAAACTGCAATTGAATGAGGGCCAAAGTATGCAACATATGGTACACACAAACTGGTACACACAAAACAGGATTGTAACAAACACATAGCAAACTAAATTTATATTCTTTTTGTTTAACAACCTATAACCATTAGAAAAAACACTACATAAGTATAACAAAAGTGGTGCCCATCAAACAGGATTGTACGAAAACTCACAGAAACACATAGCAAACTACATTTAAATTCTTAGTTTAATGTTTAACAACCTATAAGCCTTAGAAAGAAGCCTAAATAAGCATACCAACATTGGTGCCCACCAAACAGGATTGTATGAAAACTCACACAAACACATAGCAAACTACATTTAGATTCTTATTTTATGTTTAACAACCTATTAGCATTACAAAACTACATTAATAAGCATACCAACAGTGGTGCGCATCAAACAGGATTGTATGAAAACTCAGACAAACACATAGCAAACTACATTTAAATTCTTAGTTTAATGTTTAACAACCTATAAGCCTTAGAAAGAAGCCTAAATAAGCATACCAACATTGGTGCCCACCAAACAGGATTGTATGAAAACTCACACAAACACATAGCAAACTACATTTTGATTCTTATTTTATGTTTAACAACCTATTAGCATTACAAAACAACATTAATAAGCATACCATCAGCGGTGCGCATCAAACAGGATTGTATGAAAACTCACACAAACACATAGCAAACTACTTTTACATTCTTATTTAATGTTTAACAACCTATAAGCCTTAGAAAGAAGCCTAAATAAGCATACCAACATTGGTGCCCACCAAACAGGATTGTATGAAAACTCACACAAACACATAGCAAACTACATTTTGATTCTTATTTTATGTTTAACAACCTATTAGCATTACAAAACAACATTAATAAGCATACCATCAGCGGTGCGCATCAAACAGGATTGTATGAAAACTCACACAAACACATAGCAAACTACTTTTACATTCTTATTTTATGTTTAACAACCTATAAGCCTTAGAAAGAAGCCTAAATAAGCATACCAACAGTGGTGCGCACCAAACAGGATTGTATGAAAACTCACACAAACACATACCAAAGTACATTTAGATACTTATTTTATGTTTAACAATCTATAAGCCTTAGAAAAAGGCCTAAATAAGCATACCAAAAGTGGTGGACACCAAACGGGATTGTAGAAAACCAAAGAAATAATGTCATTTTTTACTTCATACAAATACATTAAAATAATATTACATTTTCATTTTTATTTTATATCAGATACTGCGTCAAGAACATCGGACCAGGAGTTTCAACTGAGGACCACACCAGCGGACGAGGACTTTCAACAGAGGACTACACCATCGGACGAGGACTTTCAACAGAGGACCAGACGATTGGACGAGGACTTTCAACACAGGACCAGACCATCAGACGAAGGCTTTCAACACAGGACCAACAAAGATTCTGCTTCAAATCAAACTTCAACCAAGGTACAGTATAACAAGTAAAAAAAGAGAAAAATTAATTAATATTCTTCTTTAATGTTTAACCCCCTATAAGCCTTAGAAAATAGCCTACAGAAGCATACCAAAATTGTGGCGCACCAAAAAGGATTGTAGAAAAACACAGAAATAATGCCATTTTTTCATTCATACAAAGACATTCAAATAACATAACATTTTCATTTTTATTTTATAACAGATACTGCGTCAAGAACATCGGAACAGGAGTTGGAACTGAGGACCACACCAGAGGACGAGGACTTTCAACAGAGGACTACACCATCGGACGAGGACTTTCAACACAGGACCAGACCATCGGACGAAGGCTTTCAACACAGGACCAACAAAGAATTTTGCTTCAAATCAAACTTCAACCAAGGTACAGTATAAAAAGTAATATCTATCATCTATCTCTTATTTGTCTTTTAGGGCCAATAATCTTTAACAATAAATACAAACTTCAATGTAAACTTAAAAAATAAATTGGCATAGTCCAAAAAAGTCTAAAAACACAGAATCTATACAATTTGTCATTGTAACATTCCAGTCCTAAACCCTAATTTAATTGCCATTTGACAAATTGAATAGTGCTGTAAATAAGGACATAACATCTTTTTGAAAATACCTTTTTAGTTACTGAAACACTTGCTTTTGGATACATGTTTAATAAATAAAAATTTCTTTAAATAATTATCTGATGGCCTTATTTAGACTTTTATTCAATTGACCGCATTGAAATTGATTAAGTATAAAATGTTAACACACTATTGATAACTATTTGTCATGAAAAACAACTTAACATCTCAAAATAAACTAATGGTACATTATTTTATTTTTACAGATTAACATGGCTGATAACGAGAGTAAACAAGAAAAGAAAAGACGCCAAGCTAGAGAACGACGACAGAGAGCAGACAGCCAGCAGACACCGGAGAAGAAGGAAATTCGACGAGAAAAAGAACGCAAAAGAATTGCAAGCAAAAGACTGTCACTTGCAGAAATTAAAGATATGTCAAAAAAAACTACAAAGAAAATAAAGCATTTACAACCTGTTGCTCAAACATCAGATGACATTTTACCAGAAAAAATACAAGAGATACCAAAAAAAGCAACAAAGAAAACAAAGCATTTAGAACCGTTTCATGAAACATTACATGACATTTTACCTCAAACAATACAACATATACCAAGACAAGCAACGAAAAAAACAAAACATTTAGAACCTGTTGTTGAAACATTATATGACATTTCACCTGATGAATATGAAAGTCAAAATACTATATGCTTTGCAAATTGTCCTCTACTCAAGTCTTTAGCAGTAGAGGTTCATAGTTGTGGAGACATGGCTACTCAATGTCAGTTTTGTGAGGCTTATTATTTTAAACAGGAGAGACCCAGAGATGGACAATTTATTAGTTGTTGTCAAAAAGGCAAGTTCAAACTTCCAGAAAGGAAAGAATTTCCAATTTATTTACAAAATATTATGACTGAACCTACTTTTCCAAACTACAAAAATTTTAAGACAAACATAAGATCCTACAATAGTGCCATATCCTTTGCATCCATGGGGGCAACATTAGCTGCTAATGTACCAGGACATGGTCCTTACTGTTTTAAAGTCCAAGGAAAAATTTATCATCGCACTTCCCATTTACATCCAGAGGAAGGAAATAAAAGAAAATTCGCTCAACTATATGTCCTAGATACAATGGAAGCTGTTGACCAACGTATGCAGATGGAAGAAAATAAAAAATGCTTACCCACTGTTTTCATAGAGCTAAATAACATTATGGACAACAATCCCTACAGTAAAGCGTATAAAAAATTGGCAGAAGTAGAAAATGAACAACTACTTCATTCACAAACACATCAATTACCAATGCCGAAGGTTAATATGGTGCTTAAAAGAGACAGACATACTGATAAACGTCGTTATAACTTGCCAACAACAAATGAGGTTGCAATGGTGTTTCACAATGATGAAGGAGAACCACCATTTCAAAGAGACATTCGAATATATCCTAGAAATGAGGACCAACCGTTTATTAATATGAGTATCTTAAGTCCAAATTTAGATCCAATGACATATCCCATCTTTTTCCCACACGGAGAAGCAGGTTGGCAACCAAAATTAACTCTTCCCAGTTACCCAAATGCTAAAGCCAGAATCCGAAATAATGTTTCTATGCTTGAATTTAAAGTAGCTCAAATTGCCATTCGCAATGTATTTAATCCAATTTTATGTGGTGGGAAACTAACACAACAATGGATTATTGATTCATATTTGCAAGTTGAGGCAAATAATTTAAACTTTATCAAATATCAACAAGATAAACTCCGTGTAGAACAATATTCTGGACTCATGGACTATGTTGCTGACGTGGCTACAAGCAGAGACATGACAGCTGGCAAAGCCATCATTTTACCATCTTCCTTTCAAGGATCTCCTCGGAATATGAGAGAAAGATACAATGATGCTATGGCTATTGTGACAAAATTTGGCAAACCCGATCTATTTGTGACATTTACATGTAATCCACAATGGCCAGAAATTACACTAAATCTACTTCTTGGACAAACTGCTTCAGATCGACCAGATTTAGTAGCCAGAGTTTTTAAGATTAAATTAAATGAATTAATACGTGACTTCACTATAAATCAGTTATTTGGCAAATGTCTTGCTTATGTATATACCATTGAATTTCAAAAAAGAGGCCTTCCACATGCACATCTTCTAATAATACTTCAAGAAAAAGATAAATTAGATACTTCAGACAAAGTGGATGCAGTCATTGTTGCTGAACTACCAGATCCAGAACTATATGGTAGACTATATGAGATTGTTACTCATCGCATGATTCATGGACCCTGTGGTGACCTTAATCCACAATCACCATGTATGGAAAATAATAAATGTTCCAAAGAATTTCCAAAAGATTATAGAGACAAAACCTATGCCAATTGTGATGGATATCCACTTTATAAAAGAAGAGAAGGAGATAGTGCCATTATTCGTGGAAAAAAAGTGGACAATAGATATGTAGTACCGTACAATCCACATTTACTCATGAAGTACAACGCCCACATCAACGTAGAAGCCTGCACTTCCATCAAATCCATTAAATATGTCTACAAATATATTTACAAAGGTTACGATGCAGCTACTGTAGTCGTCAAAAGTGCAGACAACCCTGAAAGTAGTGAGTTAGTACATGATGAACTTGCATCTCATGTAGATGCTCGCTATGTCAGTGCGCCAGAAGCTATGTGGCGGCTTTTAAAATTTGAAATGCATGATAGATCACATGCAGTATATAGGTTAGCAGTACATTTGCCACAACGACATTTAGTCTATTTCCATGCTGGAAATGAAATGAATGCATTGGCCCAAAGTGAAGATCGTCACACTACACTAACTGCATGGTTTGCATTAAATTCCACTGATGCTGAAGCAACACAATACTTATATATTGAAATTCCATATCACTATGTTTTTGTGAATGGATTATGGAGACCAAGAAAAACCAGAGGCAATAAAATTATTCCAAGAATTTACACAGTCAGTCCAAGAGATGTGGAACGTTTTTGCTTACGGATATTACTTTTAAATGTTCCTGGAGCACAAAGTTTTGAACACTTAAGAACTGTTAATGACATTGTATATGAATCCTTCCATTTAGCTGCAAGACATAGAAACTTACTCGCTGATGATACAGAGTGGGAAAGATGTTTAGAAGAAGCAGCACAATGTCAAATGCCACGACAGATGAGAGAACAATTTGCTTTTATTTGTATCTTCTCAAATGCTCCAAATGCATTAGCTTTGTGGGAGACTTTTAAAAGTAATATGGCTGAAGACTTTATGCGACGATACAATGAACCCATTGCACACTTAAAAGCGTTAATGGAAATCCAAGAAGTCTTTTTAACTCATGGATTAAGTTGTGCAAGTTTTAATTTGCCTGATCCAGGTCTTATAGATGACATTAACTTTGAAGACTATGACATTCAACTACAAGCAGAAAGAACAGAAGAAAGACTTGCAACTTTAAATACACTACAATTGCAAGCATTTCATGCCATTAAAAATGCTATAGATGATGACATGGTGACAGAGCGTTATTTCTATCTTGATGGACCTGGCGGATCAGGAAAAACATATTTGTACAATTTATTAATGAGTTCAGTACGAGCCCAAGGAAAAATAGCAATGGCGTTTGCCACTACTGGAATTGCTGCACTTTTATTAGAAGGTGGAAGAACTGTTCATAGTGGATTTAAACTGCCAGTGCCTATTTTAGAAAATTCTGTGTCAGATATTCGCATGACATCTTTACAAGCAAAGAAATTGAAGAAATGTAAATTAATTATAATAGATGAGGCCACAATGATGTCATGCTATGCTCTCCAATGTATTGACCGTTTGCTTCGTGAAGTCATGGAGAATACTTTTCCATTTGGTGGAAAGGTAATGTTGTTGGGTGGCGATTTCAGACAAACATTACCTGTCGTTGTACATGGAAATCGAACTGACATTATCGAAACATGTATAAAGTCAAGTATAGTATGGAAACATTTTACCCATCTTCAACTGCAACAAAATATGAGATCAGAAGGCCAAACTGATTTCAATGATTGGCTTATTAAAATTGGAGAAGGGAGAACAGAAAAAATACTACATTTACCTGATGACACTGTAGAGATCCCACCTGATATGATTTGTCAACAAGATATTATATCGGCTATATTTGAAGGGAGCATAAATAACGAAGAATATTCCGAGCTTGCCAACCAAGTCATACTGACGTGTAAAAATAAAGATGCATTAATCCTCAATAATAAAATCTTAAAAAAAATTTATGCACCACAAAGAAATTATCACAGTGCTGATTCTGTACTTGCTGATGACAATGAAAGTCAGGCTAACTTTTCAACTGAATTCATAAACTCTTTAACTCCTTCTGGAATGCCACCACATATTTTGCAGCTAAAGAAAGGTGCAATTATCATGTTACTGCGAAATATGAACCCCAAAAAAGGCCTATGCAATGGCACAAGATTAATTGTTCAACAATTAAAGGACCATTTTATAGATGCTGAAATTTTAACTGGGACCCATAAAGGAGAGAGAGTTTTCATACCAAGAATAGATTTAGCACCAAGTGAAAGTAGTCTCCCTTTTATACTTCAAAGAAGACAATTTCCCATTATTATGGCATTTGCCATGACCATTAATAAATCACAAGGTCAAACTTTCAAATCTGTGGGTATTTTCTTGGAAGAACCAGTTTTTGCACATGGTCAATTGTACGTTGCGTTGTCACGGTGCAAAAATCCACAGGCTATTAAAGTTTACATTGAAAACAATGAAAGTCAAGGTGATTTATTAGAAGATGGACGTATTTTTACTAAAAACATTGTCTACTATGAAGTACTATAACTTTGAAGGATACAAATTAACGATGCCAAGATTTTTTTAAAGCATTGCAAAATACATAAAAATTGGTTGTTTAATTCAGTCATAATTAATGGAAGTCATGTTTATGAATGATTTGCCTCACAAAATACTTGCCTTGCATTGTTAGTAAAAATTATGTTAAAATGTTAAGTCACTATGTTAATGTTTCTAATGTTACAAGTTTAAAAAATATATTTTCAAGTTATTTCATTCAACAGATTACAAAGTGGATGTTAACAGGTCAAGCACCTTTTAAGTCACAATGTAAATATTGTCTGTTATCTTAAGATTACTACCTACATTAATGTTTATCGCCAGTTTATGTGCTCAGTAATAAATTTCTTTAATTACGTACGTTTTAAGAAGAGTTTTACTGTATGCCTTCCTCTACATTCAATGTATATTCAAGTTAACAATTATTGTGATAGAAATTGAATTTTAATACTGATTAATTTAAATGTCAATTGTTTTTACATTCAAATGTTAATAATTTTAATAAAAAATTAGGTTACAAAATGTATTCACTATGTTCCTGTTTATAATGTTCAAAATTATACAAATGTTTTGTTAACTTCTAAACTTACATAAAAAATAAAGTTCAAGTTTAAAAATATATACTTTGATGGTTATTGCTTACATATAGTTTAAAATTCATGTTAAAATTCGCAACGTTTAAAGAAGGGTTTTTACTTTTTGCTTTCCTATTCATTCAATGTATATTAAAGTTAACAATTCTTCAGATACTAATTACATTTTAAAAAACCATTACATCAACATTTTACAAAAATACACGTTCATATTAAAATACTTACAAGTGTCAAAAATATATGTTAATAACTAAACAACTTGACAAACATATACATCACATTGCCGTCATTTTTTGACGGGCAAGTCGCTAGTACTATAAGATTAACTTGGAGAAAACCGAAATATTAAATATCAATCTTAATACTGTTGATCTTCAGTATTTGGAAGTATTTGATCCTAAAGATTGGTTCTTAGAATTGATTAACTAGCAATTATATTTTCAAAAGATTTAAATAAAATGGTATGGTCATATTTTACAAATTGTTTGAGCAACTAGTAGACTTAGTAAGCCGATGGAAAACTCTTCCAATAAAATGGATGGGGAGTGAAACAACGATTAAGATGACAATACTCCCAAAAATGTACCACTTATTTAGATCGATTCCCTTAAGGATTCCAACGGTAATTAACTAAATCCCAAAAGTTATTATATGAGTATATAAATAAAGGAAAAAGGGCGAGAATAAATAAAAACATTATAAAAAGAAGTTTTGTAAACACTTGCCCATATGATTAGAGGGTCTTTGACAAATACGGAAGGTAGATGTGGTTATAGAGAAAATATTTGCTCCAAATAATGATATTTTGAACAGGATATGGGAAGATAATCCAAAATGACATACAAAAACAACCCTATACCTATTATTAAATATGGACATGAACTTGGAATCAATGTAATAAAAGACAACCTAGTCTCACCTCCCATCTTCAATGATCCCTCTGAAATAAAAAGGCATTGAAATTAAAGTTTCCTTCTCTACTGGAATTTGCATAAATTAGGAGACCTATATATAAATGATGGGTTTAAATATTTTGATGATTTATGTCGAGAATTCAATGTACCAAGGAATAGATGGATGTAATATGAAATAATGAAACAGATTCAAATATTACATCTGAACTACTTAAAATGATGTCTTGTAAAATATTATAAAACATCTTATTTCTAAATATACAATTTTGAAAAGAAAACATCTACTACAGAAATCAGATAATATGATAAAATGGGAAAGAGATCTAGCAGTTATATTATCCACCGAAAAAAGGTTCAAAAAAGTTTTCGAACGAATAAAGTAACAATTAATCAGTCGTATAGAGAAGTATTCTTTAAGTGTATTCAAAGGCGATTCCTTGTACCGGTAAAATTGCAATGATATCTAAGAATACTTCTGATATGAATTGTTGGAAAAAATGCACCGAACCAGGAACACAAAAACATATTTGGTGGAATTGTTTAGTAGTTAAAAAACGTTGAAATTAATGTTTTGAATATATCGCAAGGCAGTTGAACAAATCCATTAATCCATCATCTGAAATGGCCTCGTTTCACAATATGCCGGACAATTTAAATTTTTCAGAAAAAGCATTTATGATCCAATTTTGTATTGCAATCAAATGGCTATTGGCTAAAAGATGGAAACCATCTGATATTCCTTCGATGCAAGAAGTACTTTTAATAATAGAAAAAAATAGGCAATTGGAACACAATTTACAGATGATAGGTCTGGGATAAACGTACAATGTAAAGTTAATCTAGATAATGCAATAATATATACAAAGTTTTCCCGTTATTATTAATGCTATGTCAAATATTACGCAATTGACTCTTAAAGATCTTATATTGCCCTTGTATGATGTGCAATATGTATGAATGATTTTATTTTGTGTTAGAATGTGTATTATATCGATAATGTTAAATTATGTATGTATTTTATACTCGTTGGAAAAAAAAAGAATGAAAAATTCCTTTGGCATGGACATATTGGTCTATCTGACGCGTGATATTTCACTTTAATTAATTAGAGGACAGACTCCTTTCCCCATTACTCTATCATGGGATAGAAACGCTCAGATTACGCACCAACAGAGCGCAATAGTTGCGAGATGGCTAAAGCAGTGTTGCGTCGGAAATTCTGCACACACCGTGGGTGTTCATATTTTGGTATTTAGGATCATACTTACTGGCTTAGGTGACTTCGACATATAGGTGATGTAATACAATTAATAAGACTGGACTCCAGCAAAGAATGCAGAGAGATCTCTGAACAAGAGACCCTGCAACTTCATTACCAATACATGCAAAGTATATATATGATATGTGGAATAAATAGTAGGGTGGATCGGTGGACCTCTAGTTACAATATCAGTCACTGGGCAATACAATAGGAGACTTTTGAAATATTGAAAGGAAAATACATCAGTATCAGAGTGTGAATAATGGTATTAAAGAGACATACAATCGAGTGTTAGCATACAGCAGTATATAGTGGTGAAATTGCCATTTTGGTTAACATCAAAAGAGAGGTGCTAGAATAAGAGACTATGTAAAAACAAGCTACCAACATCAAAAGTGAGGCCCTAAGACAGGAGACTGTGTATAAACAAGCTATTTTGGAATAGATAGCAATATCTTACGGCATAATAGTCTTTTTTGGCCAATATCAAAGGAAGGTCTTAGAATAAGAGACTCTGTATTCCCTCAAAGATTGGCACCAAAGTGATATGTACGCTATGAGCTCTAGGAGTTATACAGTTCTTAGTCTGTTTGCAGAATAGTTTAATACTCCGTCTAATCCATGTCTTTTTGACCTGATGTTTATATTGGGATAGATCTATACAACAGACCAAATAGTGCCATTGCAATTAAAGTGAAATATCACGTTTCAGACCAATATATCCACGACAAAGGGATGTTTTATTCTGATTTTAGGTATTTTAAGTTGTTTTAATTGCGCTGTTGTCCTTATATATTAATACAACGTTTTTTTTCTTTTTCTATTAACCCCCTAACTTTTATTGTAACCACTGATGGGACTTGGTGTCCTAGATTTATCTTCATTTAATTGCATGAAACAAATCTATAGTTCTTATAGAGCAGAATTTTCTGTTATTTTCTAATTTTAATAAAAGTGAAGGAAATGTTCCCATCACTGGGGTGGGCCCCTGCTCTATTGAGGCTACCCTAGCCGGCGCTGGCCGGACCCTCCCCTGTGCTCTAGGTACTGCGCCTCCTCCCTAGCAAACTGGCACATGTCAGGGTGTACGATCAACCCCACGTAATGCATCTGACCCAGGACCGTGGCAGGTGGTCCAAATGTTCCTGACAAGTAGAACTGAATATGTCGAGCACCGGCTCCTTGGCTAGCCCAGTCAGTGGATGAAGTCCTTCTCTGAACCACAGCACATATGGCGCTACAGGGAGTTTCTCATCCTGGTGGCCCACCTCCCAAAACTCCACAAAGACTCTAATCATAGACTTAAATGGCAACCTGAAGGTTATGATTAGAGCCATTATGGAGACCAATGGTTGCTGTGAGAGGTTCTATAGCACCCTGGTCTCCATAATGGCTCTAATCATAACCTTCAGGGTGCCAGAGAACCTCTCACACCAACCATTGGTCTCCTCAATGGCTCTAATCATAACCTTCAGGGTGCCAGAGAACCTCTCACACCAACCATTGGTCTGGAGAGGATAGGGGTAAATCTTAGCTGGGTCACCACACACTTTTAGCGCACACACACATATATATGTATCACATATATAGTTGTCGTAATTGCGAGTTTGTCGGTCGCACTCGCATTTACAACAAACATGCGCATGCGCTGCGTGAGTTGCATGCACAATGTGTGGTTCATGTTGCGCATTGCGCATAGTTGTCGTAAATGCAAGCGCAACTGACAATCTCGCTATTACGTCAACTATATATGTGATATATATGTGTGTGTGATTATATCTGTGTGTATGTATATAGATGTATGACTGATAGTGCAACATAATTGTCTTTTACTGAAGGAGAGTGATCATATGAAGCCATTTATTATCACATATTTGTGAGCAAGCGGGTTGTTGCGCAAAACGAGGGCCGCAGTTGCTGGCAACTGCAGACTTTAGGCCTGAAGGGGTTAACGAATGAAGGGGTTAACATATTTTGCTGACATATTCACAAGAGATATAGGCTAACCGCAATAACATGTTTTTGTCCTTGGGACATCTTGCGACCTTACTCAGGTACTAACCACAGACATTTCCCTTTTTGTTATTCTAAGAAACAGAAAACACCTGATTATCTGTCCTTGTGCGACTAACGTCTATAGTGTAACTCGCCTCTAATATCCGCCTTCTTTAGCAAGTATAGAACCTATGTTATGACGTACCAATAAACGAGCCCTGTACTGAGAACCTTTGTGTGTGTGTGTTACTTCCAGGACTGCTCACAGAATTCTGTCTGGGGTCAGTGGTCCAAGCTGCCAACTAAGTACCGGAAGCCCCAACAAGGCCCACAAATGCGGACCCTCACAAAGCGAGGGGCCGCATTTGCGGAGGTGGAGGCTCCCACCTCGACTGCAAAATGTACAGACTTAGCATCTACAAATACGAGCCGCAAGACTTTATGACCTTAGAGCCAGAAGCCCGCGCACATGAAAACATTAAAAACACAATAAATACACAGAATAAGCACAGAAACTTACCCACAGCAAGGGGGGGCATCCAGTTTAGACACACCAAAATCCCCTAAGGGAGAGAAAAAAATGTATGCCAAAAAAAAGGAAACAAGGCTACAGGACCCTAAACACGCGAAACACCACGAAACACATACATTTTTTCCCAAAAAGCCGTACAAGGTCCAAAGTACACTATTAACAAGGACGCAAAAACACAACCTTAACAGCCGACCCGTGCGCACATGAAAATAATAGAAACACAATAAATATACACACAAAATACATAAAAACCTTACCCAAACCAAGGGGGGCACACAGGACCTCTCCAACTGAAGTTACACATCCATTCAAGTCCAAATTGAAGAGTTCAGACACGAAAATCCCCTAAGCGAGAGAAAAAATGGCTGCCGAAAAAAACTAAAGATAGGCTACAGGACCCTAAACACGCAAAACACCACCAAGCACAAACGGATTTTCCGAAAAAGCTGTACGGGGTCCAAGATATACTATTAATAATCCACACCCGCGTACCACATACACAATCGCCGCCATTTTACACCACTAACTTATACAATGCGTAAGTACCGAGCTACACTAACGACTTCCCCTCGCACGCAGCCTATTTACACTACACACTGGCCACTTTGCTGACACTTACACCTCAGCTCCACACAACTGAAAACACACATTGTATGCTGCAGCAACATCAAAACAGATTGTCAGCTCTTCAGCACAATGCTTCCTGCATATATTACTTCCAAATAGGTCAAGTATATTCATTTTTCTTATTTTATTAATTATTTCATTAGCATACAAAAAACGACCGACAACGCTGCTCATAGCACACAAACAACCAACAGGCTTGCAATGAGCGCCGAAGGATCTCCGAACCTCAACCAAACACCATTACCTGCCTTACAATCTTATTGCCGCCATTTTTTGACGGGCGAGTCGCTAGTTATCACATAGTCGTTTGGCCCCTTTTTTAATCATAATAACAGAAATGACCCAAATGGCCCTGATCAGTAGTTTACATGCCCTTGAATGTTTGGCCTGGTTACAGACACGCAAGGTGACACAGGTTAAACTGGCAATTAAGGGGTCATTTCCTACACCTGTGGATTTTTTAATTGCAATTAGTGTCTGTGTATAAATAGTTAATGAGTTTGTTAGGGCTCACGTGGAGATCCCGTTGTCTGGGGGTAACGCGTAGAACCACAAGCTCCCCAGATATTACCTGACAAGTGTGGATCCATGCTGGCACTGGCGGGCTCCTCTGGTGCAGATAGAAGCTTCCTTGCTCCACACTAACTGGATCAGTTGTACCTGAGACCCATCAGACGTCTTGTCCTTGAGTAGGAGAGGGAGAATAAATTATACAGGTCCTGGAAGGACCAAAAATATACACTGAAGAAAAATGTTCATACAAATAACATTTTACTTCCTTGGAATAATTCTAAGATAAACAAATACATTTTCTTCTGTGTACATTGTGGTCCTTCCAGGACCTGCTGGTTTATGGCACCGATACACAACCTATTCCCTTCCAGGACCTGCTGGTTTAGGACACTGATACACAACCTATTCCCCTTCCAGGACCTGCTGGTTTAGGACACTGATACACAACATATTCCCCTTCCAGGACCTGCTGGTTTAGGACACTGATACACAACCTATTCCCCTTCCAGGACCTGCTGGTTTAGGACACTGATACACAACCTATTCCCCTTCCAGGACCTGCTGGTTTAGGACACTGATACACAACCTATTCCCCTTCCAGGACCTGCTGGTTTAGGACACTGATACACAACCTATTCCCCTTCCAGGACCTGCTGGTTTAGGACACTGATACACAACCTATTCCCCTTCCAGGACCTGCTGGTTTAGGACACTGATACACAACCTATTCCCCTTTCAGGACCTGCTGGTTTATGGCACCGATACACAACCTATTCCCCTTCCAGGACCTGCTGGTTTAGGACACCGATACACAACCTATTACCCTTCCAGGACCTGCTGGTTTAGGGCACTGATACACAACCTATTCCCCTTCTAGGACCTGCTGGTTCAGGGCACTGATACACAACATATTCCTCTTCAAGGACCTGCTGGTTTAGGAAACTGACACACAACCTATTCCCCTTCAAGGACCTGCTGGTTTAGGAAACTGACACACAACCTATTCCCCTTCCAGGACCTGTAGGAGAGGAAATGTATAGATGGTCCTAGATACTGGGGAGTATTTAGCAGTACTCAGTGGTATTATTGGGTACTGTATCACGTGACCAGGAATATATAATAATATAATAACTGAGGCCCAGCCGGACTCCCCGTGTGTGACCCGCTCACTGCTGGGGATTTACACTGAGCTGCTCTTATCTGCTGTTATTGTGTCAGACTCACCGTGCCAAGCTGTGTTTATCCTCCGCTGTGTTTCCAGGAGAAGGGAGGAGTCACAGTCCGACTCAGCCAATGACAGCACAGTAGCGTCACCATGTGACCAGGACAGGGGAGGATGCTTAGACAAGTTTATCCAATGACCATAGAGAATCGTTGTCATGTGATCGTCTATTAACCGTGGCGCAGCTCGGGATGTCACCATGTGACCAGGAGATGGGTGGGGACACAAAGCAGCTCAGCCAATGAAATCACAGCAGGAGTGGGGAAAGGTTATTGTGCAGATCATGTGACCAGGACAGGGGCGGATCCATAGCGCAGCTCAGCCAATAACAGTACAGTATAGTCACCACGTGACCAGTAGAGGGGAGGGGTTACAAACTCGCTCCCAATCACAGCCTAAATCTAATAGATACTCCCAGCATGCCCTGCAGAGCTCAGGATAATCTGTATAGATATAAACCCCCAGATATACAGTTCTAGCCCCCAGTGTTACTGGTCATTATCATGTACTACTAGTGAGTGACAAGCCATGTATTGTCATGTAGTGTATACACAGGCAGAGGGTCTGAGGGGAATGTCCCTTTATCACAGATAATCATTTCCATCTGGCCTGTTACTATGGTAACCACCAACTGCCTGGGGCCTACTGTACAGTGTGTAATATAAGGGTTACAAACGACTTGCCTGTCAAAAATGACGGCAATAAAAAGTGAAGCCATGGCGATGCTGTTAGCCACACAATGTAAGGGTTTTGCTCCTCTGAGGACCTTCGGCGCTCATTCCGAGCCTCTCCCCTCATGTACTTCAATTGTCCGGCTTTGCCACGATCACATTCGGCGCTCATCGCAAAGACAGATATATAAGTACAGTGTAAAATATCAATTTTTCAGAGGTCTCAGAGCACAATAAAGTGATTTACAAATGTAACTGCTTGGAGAGTCCTATCCCTGCCAGCCAATGGGCAGTAATACATTTATATAAGTGCAATAAGTGCAGTGTAAAATGTAAATGTTTGTTAGTGCCGTGGGAAGGATTTTTTTTTTAATTACTAATTATTAAATTTATGTACGTTAATAATTATTGAATGAATAAATGTATTAGAAAGTGTGAAGCATTTATGTATTCATAATCTAAGGGCAGTGTAAAATATGATATTTAGCCTATCTTTATTTTTTATAATTTTTTTTATTTTTTAACAATAATTAATGAATATATTTTACCTATTTATATTTCATATGCAGCAACCAATATCCTGAAGAGCTAACAATCTATTTGGATTTTCCCGCATCTGAAAATGTACAGTTGGACTGTGGATCACCTGAGGAGAAAGTGTCAGCAACGTGGCAAATGTGCAGTGTAAATAGCCTGCGTGCGCAAAGGCCAAACCGTTGGTTTAGACGGGTAAAGCTGCATTTTAGAATCATAGGGTCCGCATTTGCCGCCTGAACTGCGTCCCTTGCTTCATAAGGGACGGAGTTCTTGCGAGCTCGCAAAGCGTGACGACGTTTCGTAGTTTGACAACTATTATATGTGATATGTATATGGGTCACTGCGCTCATATGTAGTGTGCGCACCTTGTACAGAGTAACATCACTTAACAGCCAATGGAGGAGATAGACAAGTCTACAGGATCAGTCATACTAATATATATGTATATGGAGCACTTGCACGTGTAACGGAGCTGGAACACGCAGTCCCAAAATCTCCGCTGGTATACGGTAAAATATCCAAGAAGCACTACAGTCTCACCATTCCCAACCTCCCATATTGGACGACACACAATTTGGGAGTCAAATGAATACTGACTTTATTTACCTTTAAAGAAATATATATACATCTCTTTGGCCACAGGTAATACACATGCCCATATTTGGCCACACACAATACACATAAAGAGAACAATAGGGGGGTCACACCTCCCTGGCAACTTTGATACAATCAGACATTGATTCAATTACACTTCTTTGTTCTTATCTGAGAATGAAAACACTGTATACAATAGACTTCCTTTATCTTATGCGTAGTCGCTGTAACAGGATTATCTCCCATGCCAAGTAGCTGTAAATGTCTGGGACAATATTCTGCAGAGCATCAACCAACATACATATAGTAGGATCATATTTTAACCATAATAATCATAAAACAGGGTAAAACAGTGATGGGTTCCGCTACACACGGTAAGGAGAGGAGGAGGGGAAGAGAGACACAGGGTAAGGAGAGGACTAAGTGCTGCAAATGAGGCGTCGTAGAGCCTCCACCTCTGCAAATGCGGGCACTTGCTTTGCGAGGTCCATATTTTCGGCCTGCAATGAGCCTTTGGCCTTTGGCTCATTGCAGTTCATGCCCCGCTACGCAAATGCGGCCCCTCGAGGAGATAGACAGAAGTCTATAGAGTCAGTCCTACTAATATATATGTATATGGGTCACTCGCACGTATGGAGTGTGAGCACTTTGTACAGAGTAAGGTCACCTAACAACCAATGGAGGAGATAGAAGTCTACATATCATTACATTATATAATTACATCCAGGGTCAGAATAAAGATTTGTCAGGGGTATTCTTTGTGCCAAGAGGTTTTGAACTGACAAGGGGACATCCTTTGAGGCTATAAGGAAAAAGATTCCTCCTTCCAAGATTCCACAGTAAGAAGGGGTTAATCTGTGGCATTCTCTCCCAAAGGAGGTGGTGAAGATTCGATAGATAACTTTATAATTGGATTGGATATATTTTTTAATAAAAAGAGCATTCAGGGTGATCCTGGCTAATTAGAGAAAGAGTATTGATCCAGGGAGGGGTCCGATTGTCAGTATCTGGGTCAGGAAAGAATTTATAATGATTTAAAAAGAAGCCAAATAACTATGTGATATTAAATGGCTTCATATGATCACTGTCCTTCAATAAAATACACTTTTTTTCATATTTTCAAAATAAATGCCGACATTTCACAATTTCTGCCAGGGTATGCAAAGTTTGAGCACAACTGTATATATATATAATGTGGATAATGTGAGTGTATATCTCTATATTACTCTGAGTACCTTTCTGTGATTGTATTGTATGTGTACGTTGGTTTACACGCCTACATGTGACTATTTGTGTGTATACTGTATGTAGGCACACGTCACTGTATCCTTTTTATCTCCAACCTCCTCTTTCATTTGTCCCATTCTCCATCACCAGTGAGCATGTAGTAGAAGTAGAAACTTTTCGTAAATGCGACAAATTCATAGATTTGGAAAATAAATTCAAAATCTGTAACGGAGCTGGAACACGCAGTCCAATATCTCCGCTGGTATACGGTCAAATACCCAAGAGGCACTACAGTCTCACCATTCCCCACCTCCCATATTGGACGACACACAATTTGGGAGTCAAATGAATACTGACTTTATTTTGTTATTGCAGAAATATTTATACCCATCTCTTCCCACAGGCAATACACATGCCCATATTTGGCTGCACAATACACATAAAGAGAACAATAGGTGGGTCACACCTCCCCGAGGCTCCCTGGCAACTTTGATACAATCAGACATTGATTCAATTACACTTCTTTGTTCTTATCTGAGAATGAAAACACTGTATACAATAGACTTCCTTTATCTTATGCGGAGTCTCTGTAACTGGATTATCTCCCATGCCAAGTAGCTGCAAATGTCTGGGACAATATTCTGCAGAGCATAAACCAACATACATATAGTAGGATCATATTTTAACCATAATAATCATCAAACAGGGTAAAACTGTGATGGGTTCCGTTACACACCTCCCCCGTGACCATAAGCCGGCATACACGGTCTGATCCCAACGGATCGGCCTGGGGATGTCCGGACAAAAGTATTTGTTGGTCAATTCTCTAGTTTGACAACCCATCAGCATTACTGCAATTCACATTTACTCACATTTCCCATATTCCCAGGTAGCTGGGATCTGAGCGCACAAAACTACCGAATAGCGCTCAGATCCTATTCACACAGTTCAGTTGCCATGTAGCTAAAGTCTTTCCCATAGTCTTTCATTATATGAATGGGCTTCATGGCATAGCTATCTGTGGTATCACCGCTCCCACAGGGCAAGTACTGAATGCCCCCCCTGTATGTAAAGGGCCAGAATGAGTGACATACACTCTGGTATGGCCGAACACTGGTTCCAAAGGGCGATATGTCCCAGGGCCATAGTCGCAGGGCAGGAGGCTGGCAAACAGTCCTCTCCAAGACAAAGTGGCGAAGGGCACTTCGTCACACATCTCTCCTTTGGGGGGAAGTCTAACCAGGTACCTGGATATTTTGCTGTGGTGATGGGGCAACACGCTGAGGGGACTTGAGGGGCAGAGGCCAGCGGCACTCTGCCCTGATGCCAGCTCTTCTGCTGGTATATCCTACAGGACATCCTGCTCTGTACAAGGGACAAAGGGAGGGCAGAGGCCGACTGCACTCTGCCCCGCTGTCAGCTCTTCTGCTGGGGTACTTGGGACGTATTCCGGCTCAGTAGCCAGGGAAAGGTGGGGGTCAGTGGGGGTTAACATTTCCTCTGTTATCCCTGGAGCTACATTAGGAGTTAGCTGGGGAGGGGAATTTGTACTTACCCCCTCCTCCGGTTGTCCCAGTGAAAGTAGTTGGGGATCTGGACAGGCTGTCCAGCATCCCGGTAGGTCAGGCACAGAGACCCTGGTCCCATCTGCGCCGTCTGGGGGATTGGTGTCTCCCCTTGTTAGGGTAAGCTGTCGCTGGGGGGAGAGGGCGACATCTTCAGCTCCCTGGGGTTCACACTTCCGCTGGGTGGGAAGGACGACACCTTCTGCCCCCTGGGGTTCACACTGCCGCTGGGGAGGAAGGACGACACCTTCTGCCCCCTGGGGTTCACACTGCCGCTGGGGGGGAAGGACGACCCCTTCTGCCCCCTGGGGTTCACCATGCCGCTGGGGGGGAAGGACGACACCTTCTGCCCCCTGGGGTTCACACTGCCGCTGGGGAGGAAGGACGGCCCCTTCTGCTCCCTGGGGTACACACTGCCGCTGTGGGGGAAGGACGACACCTTCGGCCCCCTCGGGTACACACTGCCGCTGGGGAGGAAGGACGGCACCTTCTGCTCCCTGGGGTACACACTGTCGCTGGGGAGGAAGGGCGACACCTTCAGCTCCCTGGGGTACACACTGCCGCTGGGGAGGAAGGACGACACCTTCAGCTCCCTGGGGTACACACTGCCGCTGGGGAGGAAGGACGACACCTTCAGCTCCCTGGGGTACACACTGCCGCTGGGGGGGAAGGACGACACCTTCGGCCCCCTGGGGTACACACTGCTGCTGGGGAGTAAGGACGGCACCTTCTGCTCCCTGGGGTACACACTGCCGCTGGGGAGAAAGGACGGCACCTTCTGCTCCCTGGGGTACACACTGCCGCTGACGAGGAAGGACGACACCTTCAGCTCCCTGGGGTACACACTGCCGCTGGGGGGAAAGGACAACACCTTCGGCCCCCTGGGGTACACACTGCCGCTGGGGAGAAAGGACGGCACCTTCTGCTCCCTGGGGTACACACTGCCGCTGGGGAGGAAGGACGACACCTTCAGCTCCCTGGGGAACACACTGCCGCTGGGGAGGAAGGACGACACCTTCAGCTCCCTGTGGTTCACACTGCCGCTGGGGGGGAAGGACGACACCTTCGGCCCCCTGGGGTACACACTGTCGCTGGGGAGGGGAATTAGTTGGAGTATTCCACGTGGAGCGGTTTCTGTTTCTGGGACAGTCTCTCTGCATGTGGCCCTGCTGGTTACACGTGTGGCACCTGATGTACCGTGGAGGGGTTTGGTAGTTCCCACCACCCGGACGCAGTGCTGGGGGGGGATTAATGGTGGGAGGTGGGTTAGCAGCTCCCAAGATGGACCGCTCCCGTGCCCGCTGCTTTTCCATTATGAATTTGTGGACATCTGTCATTAACCATTCCAAGGTTTTTATTGGAAGCGTACCTGGTAAAAAGGCTAGTCTGCTTTGGAGTTCTCTTTCAAACTCAGTCTGTGGGGTAATAAGAGGTACTGTAACCATGAGTTCCTTTCTGTCTGCATCCCTGTAGTCCGCGGCCGCCTCCTCCTCCTCATGATGGAACGCTGTCTGAAAACTAGCCTGTTCCATCCTGCTGTAGCCAGGGGCGCTGTACGGATACTAGCGTTGCCCTCAATTTGTACTCCACGGAATGGTGTCTCCTGTAGCTGTCCTTCTGACCGTGGGAACAATTCCGCCACTTGCCACCAAATGTAACGGAGCTGGAACACGCAGTCCAATATCTCCGCTGGTATACGGTCAAATACCCAAGAGGCACTACAGTTTCACCATTCCCAACCTCCCATATTGGACGACACACAATTTGGGAGTCAAATGAATACTGACTTTATTTTGTTATTGCAGAAATATTTATACCCATCTCTTCCCACAGGCAATACACATGCCCATATTTGGCCGCACAATACACATAAAGAGAACAATAGGTGGGTCACACCTCTCCGAGGCTCCCTGGCAACTTTGATACAATCAGACATTGATTCAATTACACTTCTTTGTTCTTATCTGAGAATGAAAACACTGTATACAATAGACTTCCTTTATCTTATGCGGAGTCTCTGTAACTGGATTATCTCCCATGCCAAGTAGCTGCAAATGTCTGGGACAATATTCTGCAGAGCATAAACCAACATACATATAGTAGGATCATATTTTAACCATAATAATCATCAAACAGGGTAAAACTGTGATGGGTTCCGTTACAAAATCAACATTGAGAGATTTAAAAAAACTCTCAAGGATAGGAAACCTAGGAAATATAACATAGACCTGAGAGATTATGGGGCTAACACAATATACAAACATACGTTTGGTCAAATAGGTACCTACTCTGATGAGGCGACTTCTTCAGATTACGAAACATCTGACACAGATACAGAAATGTTAAATTCTAGTACAGACCATTTACAACGAAGTCAAGGTAATAAATATCCAAAATCTGACACAAAACGTCACTAATAATCCAGACCCTCCTCTGCGAGAGATGCTCTCTGGCTCCCCTGTCACAGATGCTCCAATCTAGTCTCTGGTCCATGACATTTTGTGCCCCATCAGAACTTGAGCCAACCACAGTAGTTCAAAAGTAGACCTGGAGATGACAGGGATTGGAGGAATATCCTGGTGCTACGATACCCCAGATGTTATGAAGATTGACTGGGAGGATAGGTTCATATATCAGTTACCCTAACCCCCATATATTGCCCAGTTGGTTTGCTTGCTTTTCCTCCAAACAGCCCTGTTTTCATGTGGATACTAGGGCTCCCCAGTATTGCAATTTACCAATCATCATCTAATACTTACGTGGTGGTGACCGTCAAAACAAATATTGTATTTATTTACCATTGTATTTTAGCAGATTTCTGTTGTTTTGGAAAGCAGTGTTTTGTTAAACTTGCTTCTCTGAATAAATTATAGAAAAGCACTACTAATGATCACGACCAGATGCATTACCAAAGCAATTATACTTTTTTTGGTTAAACATTCCTTTATATTTTTTCTATGTGATTAAACTATTATGTTGATAGAAGGAATCTAGTCTAAGCCTCCTTCTATTGTAACTGATGAGATGAGTGCTATGACTGCTGGACTCTGCGGCTGCTTGTCTCTCCTAGGGGTTTGCAACACAGCTTAATTCGCTTGACTGGTCACAATGAAAAAACATATTTACTTTGTGGCCTATTTATCTGATGGTTTTCATGAGTTCCATGTGCCTTTAATAAATAGAGTATAAAGGTGGATATTTTAGCTTATGTATTGGAAATAAGATCGCGAAAAGACCTTAATAATGTTTAGAAAATCTGAAAAACAAGACTCTAGGGCCCCCATTCAATTGAGGTTTCAGGCAATCCAGTAGCCAGTAAGTGAGGTTGCAAGTTAATTTGCTATTTAATTGGAGTCCTTTTGCGGGCACCAAACGGGTTACGAGATACGGCCTTAAAAACATTTCGATAGTTAAACCTGTAACTTACAGACTCCCAAAGCCTTTGATTTTTCACTTTCACGAGAGTTAGGATGGCTAAAATCGCAAATCGATATTCAATTGCTCAATTTCCCCAAGCCCGCAAATGTTTTTACACTTGTAAATGGCAAATGAAGGAGAAAATCCTATGAGTGCTATAGAGGACCCACAAGGGGGTTAAACACCTGTTCGTAGGACTGTTAATGCAAATAAAGAATCACTACTGCGCTGTAAATAACGGGGAAAGTGATGACAGGCATTAGAATTATTGGCACAACAGTCTCAAGCCCGCAAATCGGCAGGAAATTACATTTATTTGTATGTTTCAATTTGGGGTTAAATCGGTCTCAGGTATCAATGAGTTAATAAATATCATTCTCCCACATGGACTAGAACAGTATTGGCAATCATTTTCATTATTCTTTATTTTGCGGTTTTGCGAGTCTGATCGCATATGGGACCCCCGGTAATTGATTGACATGTAACCTCAATGTTTTACTGCTGTAATAATGACGGTCTCATTTTCTATTGGCTGATTCACAATGGGAGGTTACGGGCTTGCTTAATTGATCATGTTACCGCCCTGAACTGCTACAACCCAGGGCATGGTTTCAGCTTTGGGACAGCAAATTGCGGGCTTGAGCAATTGAATAGCATCGTAATCAGAGACCAACAGGAGCCCGCAGCACGCTCGCAGACAAACAGCCTACAGTGATAGAGTTGCGGGCTTGGAATTGAATGTGGCTCTAGGTCTTTATGGTTACATAGTTACATAGTAATTAAGGTTGAAAACAGACTTTCAGTCCATCAAGTTCAACCTTTAAGATCTCCTCTGATCTGCAATATGCGGATTATTAATTAATGAATTAGTTGTTAATTAATTATTAATCAATTATTGAATTATTTATTTTTACATTTATTTTTTTAATTATTAATTAATCCAGAAAAAAAAAAGTGAAACTTAGCCAATCGTCTCAAAGTTATAAGAGGATCTTTAGAGTCTTTCTTTACTTTCAGGTCCAACTTCTGGGAAGTACAAAGGTAAATATGTAGTCACTTCTAAACTCTTAAAGACGGTCATTATTCTGTTCTATTTAGTGTTCTTTTGTATTATATCCATCAATGACCAATGAACCTATCCTTACTACCGGACTTCAGGTTCTCTTGGGTGACATATTTGTGGTTTTGGACTTTGTGTTCCTCTGGATTCTTGAGATATGGTCCCAGAATTCCACCCAGTGATTGACTTGTTGGCCAAACAGAACCAGACAATAGAATGTAATGTGTTTATTTATTATTTGCTTAGCAATAATGTAACAAAAAAAATAAAACATTTCCATGCAGATTTAAAACTTATATTTGACCTTTACTTTTGGTGGTTTTAGCAAATCTACTTTTCTCCACCACCAATAAGATGTGTGGGGGAGGAGATCAGATCCGCCCTTGTGTCCTAAAACATCCATTACCCTGCTCTGTTTTCCTGCATTAATTGAAGCAAGGAATAAGGTAGCAATCGTATAAGGAGAGCCTCGCACGTCCTGGACACATGAACAGGGTAAATACACAATACTAAACTTCTCATGTACATTTCCAAAGATCATTTTTTTCTACAAATACTGATTTTATTGCTAAACAGTTTACAAATAAACAAATGAAACTCATTTTATGATCACTGTAAATACACACACACACAGGGGCCGTGTGAGGGACACATTGTGGGTATAATGTCACCCTCCCAGGTCCTGTAGTATATGTGTCATATTTAGGAGAAATTCCAATAAGCAACGGGTGTGTCAGTCGTGGGGGAGGGACGCCCCACCAAATAGAAACATCATCAGATGCATATGGTTTGATAAAGTTGTTTACTGACATATATTGTGACAGATTAAAGCTATCTGGGGAGTCCAAGCCGGCGGCTGTGTCTATACATGGTGAGCGGCGACATGTGAGTACAGCTAATGATTTATATTTTTATTATTATATACATTGGGTACAAGGCCCGGAGCTCGCTGCAACCACAGCCAGTACTTGCCAGATATTCCTGCAGCTCCTTTATTTTAGTTTCATCAGACCATAACACCTTTTCCCACATGCTTTTGGGAGACTTCAGATGTGTTTTTGCAAAATGTAGCCTGGCTTGGATGTTTTTCTTTGTAAGAAAAGGCTTTCGTCTTGCCACTCTACCCCATAGCCCAGACATATGAAGAATACGGGAGATTGTTGTCACATGTACCACACAGCCAGTACTTGCCAGATATTCCTGCACCTCCTTTAATGTTGCTGTAGGCCTCTTGGTAGCCTCCCAGACCAGTTTTCTTCTTGTCTTTTCATCAATTTCGGAGGGTGCTCCAGTTCTTGGTAATGTCACCATTGTGCCATATTTTCTCCACTTGATGATGACTGTCCTCACTGTGTTCCATGGTATATCTAATGCCTTGGAAATTCTTTTGTACCCTTTTCCTGACTGATACCTTTTAACAATGAGATCCCTCTGATGCTTTGGAAGCTCTCTTTGCTGTGGGATGCGACTAATAAAATTTCAGGAAAGACCAACTAGAGCTTCTGAACTTTATTTGGGGTTAATCAGAAGCACTTTAAATTATGGCAGGTGTAAGCTGACTCCTATTTAGCATGATTTGGAATGTGATTGCTTAATTCTGAACACAGCTACATCCCCAGTTATAAGAGGGTGTGCAGACTTATGCAACCACGTTATCTTTCTTTTTTATTTTTCTTCCCTCCACCTAAAATATTTCAGTTTGTTTTTCAATTGAGTTGTACAGTTTATAGGTCACATTAAAGGTGGAAAAAGTTCCAAAATGATTTATCTTTGTCTCATGTTTTTACAGTACAAATAAATGACATTTTAACAGGGGTGTGTAGACTTTTTATATCAGCTGTACATATATACACCTCCTGTCTCACTCTCATATATACACCTCCTGTCTCACTCTCATATATACACCTCCTGTCTCACTCTCATATATACACCTCCTGTCTCACTCTCATATATACACCTCCTGTCTCACTCTCATATATACACCCCCTGTCTCACCCTCATATATACACCTCCTGTCTCACTCTCATATATACACCTCCTGTCTCACCCTCATATATACACCCCCTGTCTCACCCTCATATATACACCCCCTGTCTCACTCTCATATATACACCTCCTGTCTCACCCTCATATATACACCTCCTGTCTCACCCTCATATATACACCCCCTGTCTCACCCTCATATATACACCCCCTGTCTCACCCTCATATATACACCTCCTGTCTCACCCTCATATATACACCTCCTGTCTCACTCTCATATATACACCTCCTGTCTCACCCTCATATATACACCTCCTGTCTCACTCTCATATATACACCCCCTGTCTCACTCTCATATATACACCTCCTGTCTCACCCTCATATATACACCTCCTGTCTCACCCTCATATATACACCTCCTGTCACTCTCATATATACACCTCCTGTCTCACTCTCATATATACACCTCCTGTCTCACTCTCATATATACACCTCCTGTCTCACCCTCATATATACACCTCCTGTCTCACTCTCATATATACACCTCCTGTCTCACTCTCATATATACACCTCCTGTCTCACTCTCATATATACACCTCCTGTCTCACCCTCATATATACACCTCCTGTCTCACCCTCATATATACACCTCCTGTCTCACTCTCATATATACACCTCCTGTCTCACTCTCATATATACACCCCCTGTCTCACTCTCATATATACACCTCCTGTCTCACCCTCATATATACACCTCCTGTCTCACTCTCATATATACACCTCCTGTCTCACTCTCATATATACACCTCCTGTCTCACCCTCATATATACACCCCCTGTCTCACCCTCATATATACACCCCCTGTCTCACCCTCATATATACACCTCCTGTCTCACCCTCATATATACACCTCCTGTCTCACTCTCATATATACACCCCCTGTCTCACCCTCATATATACACCTCCTGTCTCACTCTCATATATACACCTCCTGTCTCACTCTCATATATACACCTCCTGTCTCACCCTCATATATACACCTCCTGTCTCACTCTCATATATACACCTCCTGTCTCACTCTCATATATACACCTCCTGTCTCACTCTCATATATACACCTCCTGTGTCACTCTCATATATACACCCCCTGTCTCACCCTCATATATACACCCCCTGTCTCACTCTCATATATACACCTCCTGTCTCACTCTCATATATACACCTCCTGTCTCACTCTCATATATACACCTCCTGTCTCACCCTCATATATACACCTCCTGTCTCACTCTCATATATACACCTCCTGTCTCACCCTCATATATACACCTCCTGTCTCACCCTCATATATACACCTCCTGTCTAACTCTCATATATACACCTCCTGTCTCACCCTCATATATACACCCCCTGTCTCACCCTCATATATACACCTCCTGTCTCACTCTCATATATACACCTCCTGTCTCACCCTCATATATACACCCCCTGTCTCACTCTCATATATACACCTCCTGTCTCACCCTCATATATACACCTCCTGTCTCACTCTCATATATACACCTCCTGTCTCACCCTCATATATACACCTCCTGTCTCACTCTCATATATACACCTCCTGTCTCACTCTCATATATACACCTCCTGCCTCACTCTCATATATACACCTCCTGTCTCACTCTCATATATACACCTCCTGTCTCACTCTCATATATACACCTCCTGTCTCACTCTCATATATACACCCCCTGTCTCACCCTCATATATACACCTCCTGTCTCACTCTCATATATACACCCCCTGTCTCACCCTCATATATACACCCCCTGTCTCACTCTCATATATACACCTCCTGTCTCACCCTCATATATACACCTCCTGTCTCACCCTCATATATACACCTCCTGTCTCACCCTCATATATACACCCCCTGTCTCACCCTCATATATACACCTCCTGTCTCACTCTCATATATACACCTCCTGTGTCACTCTCATATATACACCTCCTGTCTCACTCTCATATATACACCTCCTGTCTCACTCTCATATATACACCTCCTGTCTCACCCTCATATATACACCTCCTGTCTCACCCTCATATATACACCCCCTGTCTCACCCTCATATATACACCTCCTGTCTCACTCTCATATATACACCTCCTGTGTCACTCTCATATATACACCTCCTGTCTCACTCTCATATATACACCTCCTGTCTCACTCTCATATATACACCTCCTGTCTCACTCTCATATATACACCTCCTGTCTCACTCTCATATATACACCTCCTGTCTCACTCTCATATATACACCTCCTGTCTCACTCTCATATATACACCCCCTGTCTCACTCTCATATATACACCCCCTGTCTCACTCTCATATATACACCCCCTGTCTCACCCTCATATATACACCTCCTGTCTCACCCTCATATATACACCTCCTGTCTCACTCTCATATATACACCTCCTGTCTCACCCTCATATATACACCCCCTGTCTCACCCTCATATATACACCTCCTGTCTCACTCTCATATATACACCTCCTGTGTCACTCTCATATATACACCTCCTGTCTCACTCTCATATATACACCTCCTGTCTCACTCTCATATATACACCTCCTGTCTCACTCTCATATATACACCTCCTGTCTCACTCTCATATATACACCTCCTGTCTCACTCTCATATATACACCTCCTGTCTCACTCTCATATATACACCTCCTGTCTCACCCTCATATATACATCTCCTGTCTCACCCTCATATATACACCTCCTGTCTCACCCTCATATATACACCTCCTGTCTCACTCTCATATATACACCCCCTGTCTCACCCTCATATATACACCTCCTGTCTCACCCTCATATATACACCTCCTGTCTCACCCTCATATATACACCTCCTGTCTCACCCTCATATATACACCTCCTGTCTCACTCTCATATATACACCTCCTGTCTCACTCTCATATATACACCTCCTGTCTCACTCTCATATATACACCTCCTGTCTCACCCTCATATATACACCTCCTGTCTCACTCTCATATATACACCTCCTGTCTCACCCTCATATATACACCTCCTGTCTCACCCTCATATATACACCTCCTGTCTCACTCTCATATATACACCTCCTGTCTCACTCTCATATATACACCCCCTGTCTCACCCTCATATATACACCTCCTGTCTCACTCTCATATATACACCTCCTGTCTCACTCTCATATATACACCTCCTGTCTCACTCTCATATATACACCCACTGTCTCACTCTCATATATACACCTCCTGTCTCACTCTCATATATACATCTCCTGTCTCACTCTCATATATACACCTCCTGTCTCACCCTCATATATACACCTCCTGTCTCACTCTCATATATACACCCCCTGTCTCACTCTCATATATACACCTCCTGTCTCACCCTCATATATACACCTCCTGTCTCACTCTCATATATACACCTCCTGTCTCACTCTCATATATACACCTCCTGTCTCACCCTCATATATACACCCCCTGTCTCACTCTCATATATACACCTCCTGTCTCACCCTCATATATACACCTCCTGTCTCACCCTCATATATACACCTCCTGTCTCACTCTCATATATACACCTCCTGTCTCACTCTCATATATACACCTCCTGTCTCACTCTCATATATACACCTCCTGTCTCACCCTCATATATACACCCCCTGTCTCACTCTCATATATACACCTCCTGTCTCACCCTCATATATACACCTCCTGTCTCACCCTCATATATACACCTCCTGTGTCACTCTCATATATACACCCCCTGTCTCACTCTCATATATACACCTCCTGTCTCACCCTCATATATACACCTCCTGTCTCACCCTCATATATACACCTCCTGTCTCACTCTCATATATACACCTCCTGTCTCACCCTCATATATACACCTCCTGTCTCACTCTCATATATACACCTCCTGTCTCACCCTCATATATACACCTCCTGTCTCACTCTCATATATACACCTCCTGTCTCACTCTCATATATACACCTCCTGTCTCACTCTCATATATACACCTCCTGTCTCACTCTCATATATACACCTCCTGTCTCACTCTCATATATACACCTCCTGTCTCACCCTCATATATACACCTCCTGTCTCACTCTCATATATACACCTCCTGTCTCACTCTCATATATACACCTCCTGTCTCACCCTCATATATACACCTCCTGTCTCACTCTCATATATACACCTCCTGTCTCACCCTCATATATACACCCCCTGTCTCACTCTCATATATACACCTCCTGTCTCACTCTCATATATACACCTCCTGTCTCACTCTCATATATACACCTCCTGTCTCACCCTCATATATACACCTCCTGTCTCACCCTCATATATACACCTCCTGTCTCACTCTCATATATACACCTCCTGTCTCACTCTCATATATACACCTCCTGTCTCACTCTCATATATACACCTCCTGTCACACCCTCATATATACACCTCCTGTCTCACCCTCATATATACACCTCCTGTCTCACTCTCATATATACACCTCCTGTCTCACTCTCATATATACACCTCCTGTCTCACTCTCATATATACACCTCCTGTCACACCCTCATATATACACCTCCTGTCTCACCCTCATATATACACCTCCTGTCTCACCCTCATATATACACCCCCTGTCTCACCCTCATATATACACCTCCTGTCTCACTCTCATATATACACCTCCTGTCTCACTCTCATATATACACCTCCTGTCTCACCCTCATATATACACCTCCTGTCTCACTCTCATATATACACCTCCTGTCTCACTCTCATATATACACCTCCTGTCTCACCCTCATATATACACCCCCTGTCTCACTCTCATATATACACCCCCTGTCTCACCCTCATATATACACCTCCTGTCTCACTCTCATATATACACCCCCTGTCTCACTCTCATATATACACCTCCTGTCTCACTCTCATATATACACCTCCTGTCTCACTCTCATATATACACCCCCTGTCTCACCCTCATATATACACCTCCTGTCTCACTCTCATATATACACCCCCTGTCTCACTCTCATATATACACCTCCTGTCTCACTCTCATATATACACCTCCTGTCTCACCCTCATATATACACCTCCTGTCTCACTCTCATATATACACCTCCTGTCTCACTCTCATATATACACCTCCTGTCTCACTCTCATATATACACCTCCTGTCTCACTCTCATATATACACCTCCTGTCTCACTCTCATATATACACCTCCTGTCTCACCCTCATATATACACCTCCTGTCTCACTCTCATATATACATCTCCTGTCTCACCCTCATATATACACCCCCTGTCTCACTCTCATATATACACCTCCTGTCTCACTCTCATATATACACCTCCTGTCTCACTCTCATATATACACCTCCTGTCTCACTCTCATATATACACCCCCTGTCTCACTCTCATATATACACCTCCTGTCTCACTCTCATATATACACCTCCTGTCTCACTCTCATATATACACCCCCTGTCTCACTCTCATATATACACCTCCTGTCTCACTCTCATATATACACCTCCTGTCTCACTCTCATATATACACCCCCTGTCTCACTCTCATATATACACCTCCTGTCTCACTCTCATATATACACCCCCTGTCTCACTCTCATATATACACCTCCTGTCTCACTCTCATATATACACCTCCTGTCTCACCCTCATATATACACCTCCTGTCTCACTCTCATATATACACCTCCTGTCTCACTCTCATATATACACCTCCTGTCTCACCCTCATATATACACCTCCTGTCTCACTCTCATATATACACCTCCTGTCTCACTCTCATATATACACCTCCTGTCTCACCCTCATATATACACCTCCTGTCTCACTCTCATATATACACCCCCTGTCTCACTCTCATATATACACCTCCTGTCTCACCCTCATATATACACCTCCTGTCTCACTCTCATATATACACCTCCTGTCTCACTCTCATATATACACCCCCTGTCTCACTCTCATATATACACCCCCTGTCTCACTCTCATATATACACCTCCTGTCTCACTCTCATATATACACCTCCTGTCTCACTCTCATATATACACCTCCTGTCTCACCCTCATATATACACCTCCTGTCTCACTCTCATATATACACCTCCTGTCTCACTCTCATATATACACCTCCTGTCTCACTCTCATATATACACCTCCTGTCTCACCCTCATATATACACCCCCTGTCTCACCCTCATATATACACCTCCTGTCTCACCCTCATATATACACCTCCTGTCTCACCCTCATATATACACCCCCTGTCTCACCCTCATATATACACCCCCTGTCTCACTCTCATATATACACCCCCTGTCTCACTCTCATATATACACCTCCTGTCTCACTCTCATATATACACCCCCTGTCTCACTCTCATATATACACCCCCTGTCTCACTCTCATATATACACCTCCTGTCTCACCCTCATATATACACCTCCTGTCTCACTCTCATATATACACCCCCTGTCTCACCCTCATATATACACCTCCTGTCTCACTCTCATATATACACCTCCTGTCTCACCCTCATATATACACCTCCTGTCTCACCCTCATATATACACCTCCTGTCTCACCCTCATATATACACCCCCTGTCTCACTCTCATATATACACCTCCTGTCTCACTCTCATATATACACCCCCTGTCTCACTCTCATATATACACCTCCTGTCTCACTCTCATATATACACCTCCTGTCTCACCCTCATATATACATCTCCTGTCTCACCCTCATATATACACCTCCTGTCTCACTCTCATATATACACCTCCTGTCTCACTCTCATATATACACCCCCTGTCTCACTCTCATATATACACCTCCTGTCTCACTCTCATATATACACCTCCTGTCTCACTCTCATATATACACCTCCTGTCTCACTCTCATATATACACCTCCTGTCTCACCCTCATATATACATCTCCTGTCTCACCCTCATATATACACCTCCTGTCTCACTCTCATATATACACCCCCTGTCTCACCCTCATATATACACCTCCTGTCTCACTCTCATATATACACCTCCTGTCTCACTCTCATATATACACCTCCTGTCTCACTCTCATATATACACCTCCTGTCTCACCCTCATATATACACCCCCTGTCTCACCCTCATATATACACCTCCTGTCTCACTCTCATATATACACCTCCTGTCTCACTCTCATATATACACCTCCTGTCTCACCCTCATATATACACCCCCTGTCTCACTCTCATATATACACCTCCTGTCTCACCCTCATATATACACCTCCTGTCTCACTCTCATATATACACCTCCTGTCTCACTCTCATATATACACCTCCTGTCTCACTCTCATATATACACCTCCTGTCTCACTCTCATATATACACCCCCTGTCTCACTCTCATATATACACCTCCTGTCTCACTCTCATATATACACCCCCTGTCTCACCCTCATATATACACCTCCTGTCTCACCCTCATATATACACCTCCTGTCTCACACTCATATATACACCTCCTGTCTCACCCTCATATATACACCTCCTGTCTCACTCTCATATATACACCTCCTGTCTCACTCTCATATATACACCTCCTGTCTCACTCTCATATATACACCTCCTGTCTCACTCTCATATATACACCCCCTGTCTCACTCTCATATATACACCTCCTGTCTCACTCTCATATATACACCTCCTGTCTCACTCTCATATATACACCTCCTGTCTCACCCTCATATATACACCCCCTGTCTCACTCTCATATATACACCTCCTGTCTCACTCTCATATATACACCTCCTGTCTCACTCTCATATATACACCTCCTGTCTCACTCTCATATATACACCTCCTGTCTCACTCTCATATATACACCCCCTGTCTCACTCTCATATATACACCTCCTGTCTCACCCTCATATATACACCTCCTGTCTCACTCTCATATATACACCTCCTGTCTCACTCTCATATATACACCTCCTGTCTCACTCTCATATATACACCTCCTGTCTCACCCTCATATATACACCTCCTGTCTCACCCTCATATATACACCTCCTGTCTCACTCTCATATATACACCTCCTGTCTCACTCTCATATATACACCCCCTGTCTCACTCTCATATATACACCTCCTGTCTCACCCTCATATATACACCTCCTGTCTCACTCTCATATATACACCTCCTGTCTCACTCTCATATATACACCTCCTGTCTCACTCTCATATATACACCTCCTGTCTCACTCTCATATATACACCTCCTGTCTCACTCTCATATATACACCTCCTGTCTCACTCTCATATATACACCTCCTGTCTCACTCTCATATATACACCTCCTGTCTCACTCTCATATATACACCTCCTGTCTCACTCTCATATATACACCTCCTGTCTCACTCTCATATATACACCTCCTGTCTCACTCTCATATATACACCTCCTGTCTCACCCTCATATATACACCTCCTGTCTCACTCTCATATATACACCTCCTGTCTCACTCTCATATATACACCTCCTGTCTCACTCTCATATATACACCTCCTGTCTCACCCTCATATATACACCCCCTGTCTCACTCTCATATATACACCTCCTGTCTCACCCTCATATATACACCTCCTGTCTCACTCTCATATATACACCTCCTGTCTCACTCTCATATATACACCTCCTGTCTCACTCTCATATATACACCTCCTGTCTCACTCTCATATATACACCTCCTGTCTCACTCTCATATATACACCTCCTGTCTCACTCTCATATATACACCTCCTGTCTCACTCTCATATATACACCTCCTGTCTCACTCTCATATATACACCTCCTGTCTCACTCTCATATATACACCTCCTGTCTCACTCTCATATATACACCTCCTGTCTCACCCTCATATATACACCTCCTGTCTCACTCTCATATATACACCTCCTGTCTCACTCTCATATATACACCCCCTGTCTCACTCTCATATATACACCTCCTGTCTCACTCTCATATATACACCTCCTGTCTCACTCTCATATATACTCCTCCTGTCTCACTCTCATATATACACCTCCTGTCTCACTCTCATATATACACCTCCTGTCTCACTCTCATATATACACCCCCTGTCTCACTCTCATATATACACCCCCTGTCTCACTCTCATATATACACCTCCTGTCTCACTCTCATATATACACCTCCTGTCTCACCCTCATATATACACCTCCTGTCTCACCCTCATATATACACCTCCTGTCTCACTCTCATATATACACCTCCTGTCTCACTCTCATATATACACCTCCTGTCTCACTCTCATATATACACCTCCTGTCTCACCCTCATATATACACCTCCTGTCTCACCCTCATATATACACCTCCTGTCTCACCCTCATATATACACCTCCTGTCTCACTCTCATATATACACCTCCTGTCTCACCCTCATATATACACCTCCTGTCTCACTCTCATATATACACCTCCTGTGTCACTCTCATATATACACCTCCTGTCTCACTCTCATATATACACCTCCTGTCTCACCCTCATATATACACCCCCTGTCTCACCCTCATATATACACCTCCTGTCTCACCCTCATATATACACCCCCTGTCTCACTCTCATATATACACCTCCTGTCTCACCCTCATATATACACCTCCTGTCTCACCCTCATATATACACCTCCTGTCTCACCCTCATATATACACCTCCTGTCTCACTCTCATATATACACCTCCTGTCTCACCCTCATATATACACCTCCTGTCTCACTCTCATATATACACCTCCTGTGTCACTCTCATATATACACCTCCTGTCTCACTCTCATATATACACCTCCTGTCTCACTCTCATATATACACCTCCTGTCTCACCCTCATATATACACCCCCTGTCTCACCCTCATATATACACCTCCTGTCTCACCCTCATATATACACCCCCTGTCTCACTCTCATATATACACCTCCTGTCTCACCTCATATATACACCTCCTGTCTCACTCTCATATATACACCTCCTGTCTCACCCTCATATATACACCTCCTGTCTCACCCTCATATATACACCTCCTGTCTCACTCTCATATATACACCTCCTGTCTCACCCTCATATATACACCTCCTGTCTCACTCTCATATATACACCTCCTGTGTCACTCTCATATATACACCTCCTGTCTCACTCTCATATATACACCTCCTGTCTCACCCTCATATATACACCCCCTGTCTCACCCTCATATATACACCTCCTGTCTCACCCTCATATATACACCTCCTGTCTCACTCTCATATATACACCTCCTGTCTCACCCTCATATATACACCTCCTGTCTCACCCTCATATATACACCTCCTGTCTCACCCTCATATATACACCTCCTGTCTCACTCTCATATATACACCTCCTGTCTCACCCTCATATATACACCTCCTGTCTCACTCTCATATATACACCTCCTGTGTCACTCTCATATATACACCTCCTGTCTCACTCTCATATATACACCTCCTGTCTCACTCTCATATATACACCTCCTGTCTCACCCTCATATATACACCCCCTGTCTCACCCTCATATATACACCTCCTGTCTCACCCTCATATATACACCCCCTGTCTCACTCTCATATATACACCTCCTGTCTCACTCTCATATATACACCTCCTGTCTCACTCTCATATATACACCCCCTGTCTCACTCTCATATATACACCTCCTGTCTCACTCTCATATATACACCTCCTGTCTCACTCTCATATATACACCCCCTGTCTCACTCTCATATATACACCCCCTGTCTCACTCTCATATATACACCTCCTGTCTCACTCTCATATATACACCTCCTGTCTCACCCTCATATATACACCTCCTGTCTCACTCTCATATATACACCTCCTGTCTCACTCTCATATATACACCTCCTGTCTCACCCTCATATATACACCCCCTGTCTCACTCTCATATATACACCTCCTGTCTCACCCTCATATATACACCTCCTGTCTCACTCTCATATATACACCTCCTGTCTCACCCTCATATATACACCTCCTGTCTCACTCTCATATATACACCCCCTGTCTCACCCTCATATATACACCTCCTGTCTCACCTCATATATACACCTCCTGTCTCACTCTCATATATACACCTCCTGTCTCACTCTCATATATACACCTCCTGTCTCACCCTCATATATACACCTCCTGTCTCACCCTCATATATACACCTCCTGTCTCACTCTCATATATACACCTCCTGTCTCACTCTCATATATACACCCCCTGTCTCACCCTCATATATACACCTCCTGTCTCACTCTCATATATACACCTCCTGTCTCACTCTCATATATACACCTCCTGTCTCACTCTCATATATACACCTCCTGTCTCACTCTCATATATACACCTCCTGTCTCACCCTCATATATACACCTCCTGTCTCACTCTCATATATACACCTCCTGTCTCACTCTCATATATACACCTCCTGTCTCACTCTCATATATACACCTCCTGTCTCACTCTCATATATACACCTCCTGTCTCACCCTCATATATACACCTCCTGTCTCACCCTCATATATACACCTCCTGTCTCACTCTCATATATACACCTCCTGTCTCACTCTCATATATACACCTCCTGTCTCACCCTCATATATACACCTCCTGTCTCACTCTCATATATACACCTCCTGTCTCACTCTCATATATACACCTCCTGTCTCACTCTCATATATACACCTCCTGTCTCACCCTCATATATACACCTCCTGTCTCACTCTCATATATACACCTCCTGTCTCACCCTCATATATACACCTCCTGTCTCACTCTCATATATACACCTCCTGTCTCACCCTCATATATACACCTCCTGTCTCACTCTCATATATACACCTCCTGTCTCACTCTCATATATACACCTCCTGTCTCACCCTCATATATACACCTCCTGTCTCACCCTCATATATACACCTCCTGTCTCACTCTCATATATACACCTCCTGTCTCACTCTCATATATACACCTCCTGTCTCACTCTCATATATACACCTCCTGTCTCACCCTCATATATACACCTCCTGTCTCACTCTCATATATACACCTCCTGTCTCACTCTCATATATACACCTCCTGTCTCACTCTCATATATACACCTCCTGTCTCACTCTCATATATACACCTCCTGTCTCACTCTCATATATACACCTCCTGTCTCACTCTCATATATACACCTCCTGTCTCACTCTCATATATACACCTCCTGTCTCACTCTCATATATACACCTCCTGTCTCACCCTCATATATACACCTCCTGTCTCACCCTCATATATACACCTCCTGTCTCACTCTCATATATACACCTCCTGTCTCACCCTCATATATACACCTCCTGTCTCACCCTCATATATACACCTCCTGTCTCACCCTCATATATACACCTCCTGTCTCACTCTCATATATACACCTCCTGTCTCACTCTCATATATACACCTCCTGTCTCACTCTCATATATACACCCCCTGTCTCACTCTCATATATACACCTCCTGTCTCACTCTCATATATACACCTCCTGTCTCACTCTCATATATACACCCCCTGTCTCACTCTCATATATACACCTCCTGTCTCACTCTCATATATACACCTCCTGTCTCACTCTCATATATACACCCCCTGTCTCACTCTCATATATACACCCCCTGTCTCACTCTCATATATACACCTCCTGTCTCACTCTCATATATACACCTCCTGTCTCACCCTCATATATACACCTCCTGTCTCACTCTCATATATACACCTCCTGTCTCACTCTCATATATACACCTCCTGTCTCACTCTCATATATACACCTCCTGTCTCACCCTCATATATACACCTCCTGTCTCACCCTCATATATACACCTCCTGTCTCACTCTCATATATACACCTCCTGTCTCACTCTCATATATACACCTCCTGTCTCACCCTCATATATACACCTCCTGTCTCACTCTCATATATACACCTCCTGTCTCACCCTCATATATACACCTCCTGTCTCACTCTCATATATACACCTCCTGTCTCACTCTCATATATACACCCCCTGTCTCACTCTCATATATACACCTCCTGTCTCACTCTCATATATACACCTCCTGTCTCACCCTCATATATACACCTCCTGTCTCACTCTCATATATACACCTCCTGTCTCACCCTCATATATACACCTCCTGTCTCACTCTCATATATACACCTCCTGTCTCACTCTCATATATACACCTCCTGTCTCACCCTCATATATACACCTCCTGTCTCACTCTCATATATACACCTCCTGTCTCACCCTCATATATACACCTCCTGTCTCACCCTCATATATACACCTCCTGTCTCACTCTCATATATACACCTCCTGTCTCACTCTCATATATACACCCCCTGTCTCACTCTCATATATACACCTCCTGTCTCACCCTCATATATACACCTCCTGTCTCACTCTCATATATACACCCCCTGTCTCACTCTCATATATACACCCCCTGTCTCACTCTCATATATACACCTCCTGTCTCACCCTCATATATACACCTCCTGTCTCACTCTCATATATACACCCCCTGTCTCACTCTCATATATACACCTCCTGTCTCACCCTCATATATACACCTCCTGTCTCACTCTCATATATACACCTCCTGTCTCACCCTCATATATACACCTCCTGTCTCACTCTCATATATACACCTCCTGTCTCACTCTCATATATACACCTCCTGTCTCACTCTCATATATACACCTCCTGTCTCACTCTCATATATACACCTCCTGTCTCACCCTCATATATACACCTCCTGTCTCACTCTCATATATACACCTCCTGTCTCACCCTCATATATACACCTCCTGTCTCACTCTCATATATACACCTCCTGTCTCACTCTCATATATACACCTCCTGTCTCACCCTCATATATACACCTCCTGTCTCACTCTCATATATACACCTCCTGTCTCACCCTCATATATACACCTCCTGTCTCACCCTCATATATACACCTCCTGTCTCACTCTCATATATACACCTCCTGTCTCACCCTCATATATACACCTCCTGTCTCACCCTCATATATACACCCCCTGTCTCACCCTCATATATACACCTCCTGTCTCACCCTCATATATACACCTCCTGTCTCACTCTCATATATACACCTCCTGTCTCACCCTCATATATACACCTCCTGTCTCACCCTCATATATACACCTCCTGTCTCACCCTCATATATACATCTCCTGTCTCACTCTCATATATACACCTCCTGTCTCACCCTCATATATACACCTCCTGTCTCACTCTCATATATACACCTCCTGTCTCACCCTCATATATACATCTCCTGTCTCACTCTCATATATACACCTCCTGTCTCACCCTCATATATACACCTCCTGTCTCACTCTCATATATACACCTCCTGTCTCACCCTCATATATACACCTCCTGTCTCACTCTCATATATACACCTCCTGTCTCACCCTCATATATACACCCCCTGTCTCACTCTCATATATACACCTCCTGTCTCACCCTCATATATACACCTCCTGTCTCACTCTCATATATACACCTCCTGTCTCACTCTCATATATACACCTCCTGTCTCACTCTCATATATACACCTCCTGTCTCACTCTCATATATACACCTCCTGTCTCACTCTCATATATACACCTCCTGTCTCACTCTCATATATACACCTCCTGTCTCACTCTCATATATACACCTCCTGTCTCACTCTCATATATACACCTCCTGTCTCACTCTCATATATACACCTCCTGTCTCACTCTCATATATACACCTCCTGTCTCACTCTCATATATACACCTCCTGTCTCACTCTCATATATACACCTCCTGTCTCACCTCATATATACACCTCCTGTCTCACCCTCATATATACACCTCCTGTCTCACTCTCATATATACACCTCCTGTCTCACCCTCATATATACACCTCCTGTCTCACTCTCATATATACACCTCCTGTCTCACCCTCATATATACACCTCCTGTCTCACTCTCATATATACACCTCCTGTCTCACTCTCATATATACACCTCCTGTCTCACCCTCATATATACACCTCCTGTCTCACCCTCATATATACACCTCCTGTCTCACTCTCATATATACACCTCCTGTCTCACTCTCATATATACACCTCCTGTCTCACTCTCATATATACACCTCCTGTCTCACTCTCATATATACACCTCCTGTCTCACTCTCATATATACACCTCCTGTCTCACCCTCATATATACACCTCCTGTCTCACTCTCATATATACACCTCCTGTCTCACTCTCATATATACACCTCCTGTCTCACTCTCATATATACACCTCCTGTCTCACCCTCATATATACACCTCCTGTCTCACTCTCATATATACACCTCCTGTCTCACTCTCATATATACACCCCCTGTCTCACTCTCATATATACACCTCCTGTCTCACTCTCATATATACACCTCCTGTATCACTCTCATATATACACCTCCTGTCTCACACTCATATATACACCCCCTGTCTCACTCTCATATATACACCCCCTGTCTCACCCTCATATATACACCTCCTGTCTCACCCTCATATATACACCTCCTGTATCACTCTCATATATACACCTCCTGTCTCACTCTCATATATACACCTCCTGTCTCACCCTCATATATACACCTCCTGTCTCACTCTCATATATACACCCCCTGTCTCACTCTCATATATACACCTCCTGTCTCACTCTCATATATACACCTCCTGTCTCACTCTCATATATACACCTCCTGTCTCACTCTCATATATACACCTCCTGTCTCACTCTCATATATACACCTCCTGTCTCACTCTCATATATACACCCCCTGTCTCACTCTCATATATACACCTCCTGTCTCACTCTCATATATACACCTCCTGTCTCACCCTCATATATACACCTCCTGTCTCACTCTCATATATACACCTCCTGTCTCACTCTCATATATACACCCCCTGTCTCACTCTCATATATACACCTCCTGTCTCACTCTCATATATACACCCCCTGTCTCACTCTCATATATACACCTCCTGTCTCACCCTCATATATACACCTCCTGTCTCACTCTCATATATACACCCCCTGTCTCACTCTCATATATACACCTCCTGTCTCACTCTCATATATACACCCCCTGTCTCACTCTCATATATACACCTCCTGTCTCACTCTCATATATACACCTCCTGTCTCACTCTCATATATACACCTCCTGTCTCACCCTCATATATACACCTCCTGTCTCACTCTCATATATACACCCCCTGTCTCACTCTCATATATACACCTCCTGTCTCACTCTCATATATACACCTCCTGTCTCACTCTCATATATACACCCCCTGTCTCACCCTCATATATACACCTCCTGTCTCACTCTCATATATACACCTCCTGTCTCACTCTCATATATACACCTCCTGTCTCACTCTCATATATACACCTCCTGTCTCACTCTCATATATACACCTCCTGTCTCACTCTCATATATACACCTCCTGTCTCACTCTCATATATACACCCCCTGTCTCACCCTCATATATACACCTCCTGTCTCACCCTCATATATACACCTCCTGTCTCACTCTCATATATACACCTCCTGTCTCACCCTCATATATACACCTCCTGTCTCACTCTCATATATACACCCCCTGTCTCACTCTCATATATACACCCCCTGTCTCACCCTCATATATACACCTCCTGTCTCACTCTCATATATACACCTCCTGTCTCACCCTCATATATACACCCCCTGTCTCACTCTCATATATACACCCCCTGTCTCACTCTCATATATACACCTCCTGTCTCACTCTCATATATACACCCCCTGTCTCACTCTCATATATACACCCCCTGTCTCACTCTCATATATACACCTCCTGTCTCACTCTCATATATACACCTCCTGTCTCACTCTCATATATACACCTCCTGTCTCACTCTCATATATACACCTCCTGTCTCACTCTCATATATACACCTCCTGTCTCACTCTCATATATACACCTCCTGTCTCACCCTCATATATACACCTCCTGTCTCACCCTCATATATACACCTCCTGTCTCACTCTCATATATACACCTCCTGTCTCACTCTCATATATACACCTCCTGTCTCACTCTCATATATACACCTCCTGTCTCACTCTCATATATACACCTCCTGTCTCACTCTCATATATACACCTCCTGTCTCACTCTCATATATACACCTCCTGTCTCACCCTCATATATACACCTCCTGTCTCACTCTCATATATACACCTCCTGTCTCACTCTCATATATACACCTCCTGTCTCACTCTCATATATACACCTCCTGTCTCACTCTCATATATACACCTCCTGTCTCACTCTCATATATACACCTCCTGTCAATCTGGG